>OX940794.1:42284446-42718801 GCA_954870985.1 Trifolium fragiferum
CCAAATTAATAGCATACAACAACAAAATATCTATAAATAATACAATAAAATTAAAGTCACCATAATGTTCATTCTTCTGAATCTGCAACATTAATGCCCAAATCATTGATTGAAGACAATATTTCGATATGAACTAAACGGACACCACGACAAGACGAAAAAAACAAACGTCGTACCAAGACGACAAACAACACAATGCCGCACTTAGACGACGACAACAAAAAAAATACAACTAAATAACTTAATCTATATGAAAATCACTTATTTAAATTATTTAATGATATGTAATATTTATTTGGTTCGTCGTAATATATTATTTAAACGACATTTTAAGACTTTTAAGTCTCATACATTATTCAAAAGAAGTTTAATGTATGGAGGGAGTAATTTCAATCACTTGAGGTCTATGGTGGATCTCTGCTGCCGCACCGCCGCCGCTGCTATGGCATTTGTTGACAGTCTCACCAATGGATTTCGGTTCACATATCTACCAGACCAATCGATTTGAAGCTATTGTGAAGGTTTCCGCTGAAATGTTCTCCTAGGGTTGCTATGTCGCATCTCCCTTGTGAGTGGTTGTGTTCGTTTGACTAGGTACTCCAAGTCTAAACGTTTGTTGTTGTTTGCTATATGCGGAATTGTTGTTGATTGCTATATGCAAAACCTTTTACTTTGTAATCTCTGCCTCTGAGATCACCTCTTTTTCTTCTCAAGTTCTTCACTGTCCAATTAGTAGGTTCTCTGATTTGGCTTTAGGTAATGATCGGTTGCTAACAATTATAGTGCGAGATCTTGTGCGAGTGTAGATGAATCTGTTGGGACAATGTGATAATTTGGGAGAAATTAGAGAGAAGAGAATTAGAGAAAAAAGAATAATTGCATTCATCCACAAGGGGCAAAGATAGTTATATACAAACGGGAGGCTTGCTTAGCTACCAAGCCAATGTAACTAACTACCTATAAAAACGAAAAACTTCCCTAACTGCCAAACTAACTAACTATGACAGCTATTCAGAAAACACATTCTCAGCTTCTGAAGCATCTCAGCTTCTGGAGCACTACAACTTCTGAAGCATCACAGCTTCTGAAGCTCTGCAGCTCTTCACAGCTTCTGAACCTCTGTTTTCCCAAAACATGACTTATTAATTCAACACACCTCCTAAGGCATGTGAAACCAAGGCATTCATTCCTATAAGCTTCTTCAAAGTGTCAAACCTTGCTTTAGCCATAGGTTTGATTAGAATATCTGCAAGTTGGATTTCAGTATTGCAATATTCCAACTCAAGCTTATCTTTGTTCACTTGATCTCTCAAAAAGTGAAACCTCCTCTCAATGTGCTTACTTCTTCCATGACTAACTGGGTTGTTAGCCAAATCAATTGCTGACTTGTTGTCAACAAGTAGCTTTATCCTTGTTGCCTCCACTGCCTTCAATTCAGTGAGCAACATCTCAATCCAATTTGCTTGACAAGCTGCAAATGAAGCTGCCACATACTCAGCTTCACATGATGATAATGCCACTATCCCTTGCTTCTTAAAACACCAAGAGATTGGTGCATTTCCTATCATGAACAGGTATCATGTAGTACTTTTACTGTCATCTTGATCTCCTCCCCAATCCGAATCTGAGTAACCATAAGCTACAAGCTTCTTGCAACTGTTCCTTTGGTTTGGAATCAAGATGCCATGATCAGTGGTTCCTTTTACATATCTAAGGACCCTCTTTGCAGCAGTCAAGTGCTTCATACTTGGTTGATCCATAAATCTGCTTAGTAGACCAACACTATGACATAAGTCAATTCTAGTATTGCACAAGTACCTCAATGATCATATGATCTTCCTGTACAATGTTGAATCAACCAACTCATCCTTAGTATTCTTGCTCAGTTTCACACCTGTTTCCATAGGAGTAATTGCAGGGTTGCAATTGCTCATGTGGAACCTCTTCAATATGTCAATGACATATTTCTTCCAATGCAAGAAGTAGCCTCCATCAGTTTTCACAAACTCCATGCCAAGGAAATATGATAGCTCTCCCAAACCCGTCATCTCAAACTCCTTCATTATGTCTGCTTTGAATCTCTCTAGCACAGCTTTGTTTGATCCTGTGATCAACAAATCATCAACATACAGACACAGTATTATAATCTCTTCATGACTTGAGCCTTTCACATATACTCCATGTTCTGATGTGCATCTAGTGAAACTCAAATTCAGCAGGAAGCTATTAATTCTCCTGTTCCAAGCTCTTGGAGCTTGTTTCAAACCATAGAGAGCTTTGTTCAACTTGTACACCTTATGTTCTTGGCCTTTAATCTCAAATCCTGGTGGCTGCTTCACATATACCTCTTCCTCTAATGGTCCATTCAAAAAGGCAGATTTCACATCAAGCTGGTGCATAGCCCATCCTTTGTAGGTAGCTACTGCAACAACTATCCTAATTGTTTCTAGCCTTGCCACAGGTGCAAACACTTCATTAAATTCAAGTCCAGGTTTCTGAAGAAAACCCTTAGGTACTAACCTTGCTTTGTACTTAGCAATTTCACCACTTGGTTTCATCTTCAGCTTGAAAACCCATTTCACATCAATAGGTCTCTTGTTTACAGCTTTATTCATCAATGTCCAGGTGTTATTCTTCTCAATTGACTTCAGCTCCTCTTTCATAGCATTCAACCAATTTGAATCTTTCAAAGCTTTACTTAGAGTCACTGGTTCCAACTCAGCAATCATTGCTTCATTGACCAGTTCTCCATCTTCAATGTTTGCTTGATCAGGAAACACATAATACTCATTCAACCTTATTAACTGTACCCTTTCTCTGGTTGATCTTCTCAACTATTGATTAGGTGCAACATTAGGTTGATGATCTTCAACCTCTATCTCCTCTTGATTTGTTTCCTCAAGCATAAGTCTTCTATTGAGCATTGAGCCTTCAGCACTTGTGCCTTCTGTCCAATCCCAACCCTTTGATTCATCAAACATGATATCTCTGCTAATCACAACTTTGTTATCTCTAGGTGAGTACAATTTGTAAGCACCAGTGGGATGATAACCTAGCAATATCATTGTCTGACTTCTATCATCAAGTTTTCTTCTGACTTGATCAGGAACATGTTTGAAGCAAAGTGCGCCAAATATTCTAAAATGACTGACACTTAGTTTCAAACCTGTCCAAGCTTCATGAGGAGTCTTGTCTTGTAACCTCTTTGTAGGACTTCTATTGATGATGTAAACTGCTGTGGAAGCTGCTTCACCTCAAAACTTATGAGGCATATGCTTTGCTTTAAGCATACTTCTAGCCATGTTCATGATGCTTCTATTCTTCCTCTCAGCTACACCATTGTGTTGAGGGGTGTAAGGTGCAGTGACTTCATGCTCTATACCTTCATCTTCACAGAATTTTGCAAATTCATGTGAAGTGTATTCACCACCTCCATCAGTTCTCAATTTTTTAACACTAAATCCACTTTGATTTTTAACTAGTGTCTTAAATTTCTTGAACTTGGTGAATACATCACTCTTCTTTTCTATAAGGTAGAGCCAAACATGCCTAGTACAATCATCTATGAATGTCAAGAAATAGTTATTACCTTCAATGTATTTCACTTCAAATGGTCCACACATATCTGAATACACCATTCCTAGCTTCTGAGTTGACTTCATAGGTAATTCATTCTTGAATGAATTTCTGGCCTGTTTTGCTGCATAGCACTGTTCACACACTTCATTTGGTGCTCTGATCTGAGGCAAGCCATGGACCATCTTCTTTGAATTCAACATGCTTAAACTTTTGAAGTTTAAGTGTACAAACCTGTGGTGCCATATCCAATTCTCTTCTGTACCAGTAACTGAGGCTAAGCATTTGAAATAAATCACATTGATTTCAACCTTAAAGGTTCTATTGCTTGACAATGGAGCTCTTATGATTAACTCTATCTTTAGCATCATGAATCTTCAATTCTTTATTAGCCATTGTCACTGTATAATCATTTTCAAGTAATTGACCAAGACTAATCAAATTACTTGTCATGGAAGGAACATACAATACCTCATTAATGAAGGATTCCCGACCATCTTTTCTCTTCACAAGAATTGTCCCCATACCTTCACTAGTGATCTGACTGCTATTAGCAAACTTGATATTCCTTCTCACTGAATAATCAAGCTTCAAGAACCACTTCTTGTTACCAGTCATGTGATTGCTATAGCCAGTGTCAAGATACCACAAGTTAGATTTGTCACTTTCAGTGTTTGTAATTGCCATAAGCAGGGAATCATCAGAGTCACTACCATTTCCCTTTGCCAATTGAGCTTCATCTTTGTCACTTCTCTCAACTTTCTTAGAGTGACACTCTCTAGCATAATGGCCAAGCTTCTGACAATTATAACACTTCACATCCTTCTTATCAATCTTTTTCTTTGAACCTTTCTTGTTACCTTTGCTAGGCTCTGAGTCTTTTAGGTTCTTGCCATCATTCTCTGAATCTTCTTTCTTTTTCTTGTTTTTTCCTTTGGAACTTTTCTGAAACTTTGCCTGCAAAGCTTGATCAATGGCTTTATTTGAGCTCTTCTGCTTGACTCTCAATTCATGTGCTTCCAATGAAGCTTGAAGCTCCTCTATCTTCATAGTAGCCAAATCCTTTGATTCTTCTATTGCCACTACTATGTGATCAAACTTCTCAGTCAAGGTTCTCAAAACCTTCTCAATCTTGGACTTCTCTGACAGAGCTTCACCATTTGACTTCATCAAATTAGTGATACTCAACATTCTTGAAAGATACTCAGTTATCGTTTCTTGATCATTCATCACCAACATTTCATATTGTCTCCTTAGAGCTTGCAGCTTGATACCCTTCAGTTTTTCATCACCTCCATAAATCTTTTTCGATGTATCCCACGCACCTTTAGAAGACTCTTCCTCAATGATCTTCTCAAAGATATTAGGATATGATAACTCACATTATGTGAGTATTATTACAGTTTTTTACTTGCTCTGTTACCTGCTAATATGGTTTTGTATTCAATGTTTAGGTTTATTTTATGCCATTTATGAGTCTAGCATGTATTTAGGATTTTTATGTAATCTCTTCATATAAAGAGAGCTCTAGAGTCATTTGGTGTCAAGACAGACCACTGGACCATTGAAAAGGTTCAAGAGCCAAGGCAAATGATAATTATAGTCAAGACAAATATTCCGTACAACCGCAAGAGGTGGCTGACCAGTCAACGCAGTCAAAAGCCGCCACGTCAGATGAAGAATACGAACGGGCGCTAACGCGAGGAAAGACAGCTGGCAGATTTCCCATGTGCTGATAGTGCTGTCATTGTACTAATCATTGGGGAATATGCTTTATTCCTTTGGGCTGTCTTATCCTCGGATTTAGGGAGGCCCATGATCCAAGAGAATGTCCTATATAAAGGTGCCTTAAACCCTAAAGTTAATATGTGCTAAAAGTTGTGAAGAAAGAAGAATCCTAAGACGTTCATTGTGCGCCGCTGCTGCTGATAACTGAAGTCTAGTCTGCTGTTGGACTTGGAGCTTGAGACATCAACTCTAAGGCCATCTCAGTTGTAGGTTTACATTTAAGAATTCATTTTTATGTGTAATCTTATATCTTTGGTTGTTATGGTTTCTATGCTCATCATGAGCTAAACTCTTAATGTTGAAATTATGTGAAGTTTAATTGAAAGTTTAATATGTTTAAGTGATGTGATGTGTGTTTGTATGCTCTTTTAGTTCATTTGTTACACTACAAGAAAACCCTCAAAATTTGGAGGATTTCATAATAATTTAGTGGCGGCTTTGGCAGCCAGTAATTTACTGGCCGCCACAAAGTCGATTTTTTTTTTAAAACGCAGATGACTTACCGGCGGCCTTGGCCGTCGAAAAATTTAGCAGAGAACATACCGACGGTTAAGGCCGCCGCAAAAATATAGCCGTTACACTTACCGGCCGTTTTGGCTGCCGCAAATTATGCAGAAAATTTAAATTTTCCGTCCGTTAAGCTGCCGCAAAATTATGACCGTTATACTTAGCGGCCGCTTTGGCCGCCGCAAAAATCTAGCCGTTACACATAGCGGCGGCTTTGGCCGCCGGTAAATCATAAAATTCGAGAAAAAAAAAATACCGTTGTATTTAGCGGCCGCTTTGGCCGCCGCAAAGTGGTCCGATTTTGAAATTTGCGCAGCAACCCCCCTCTATAAATAGAAGCCTTCATTCATCCCTTCATTCATTCATCCAATTTCACCTTCTCTCTAAAATCTTCTCCTCCTTCTCTCTAAACCTCTACCTTCTCTAAAATCCTCCTCTTTAATTTTTCATCTTCTCTATATATTTGTAAGTATTTAATTTTTCTGTTTTTAATACTTGTTCAATGTTAAGATTTATTTTATTATGTATATATTAAAATATTATTGTTTATTTGTTCTAATTATTGTATTTTTAATTTTAGTGTAGAAAGTGTTGTTTGCGGTTGGACATATACAACATGTAGACTTCATCGAGATATAAAGTAAGTTTTGTTTATTATATTGAATATCTTTTATTTGAATTGTGAATTCATATTTTTTAATTAGTGATTTGTATTATTACTTATTCTAAGTTATTAATTTTATATTAAATGATTAGTATATTTAAGTTGATAGTTTTATTTTTTTTTATTTATAGAGTGTGGTGTGGTTCGTTGGTTGTTGTTGTTTTGTGATTCGTCAAGTCAGACACTACTCAGCACAACAAGTAAGTAATGATATTTGTGTGAATTTTGAGAAAAATATATCAACATTTTATGGTTAATGATTTAGTTCGACAAACCAATTTATATCTTTTATTGGTTCATCATATGTAAATAAAATAAGTAATTTTATTTTAATCTTAGATTAATGCGAATTAATTATACATAATTAATTTTTTTTAAAAATGAACAAAGATAAACTATTTGAATTTTTTTAATCTATTTAAAGATAATGACTATGTTCGACAAACCATTTTATTTTTTTTATTTGTTCTTTATGTAATTATTGATTCATCGTAAAATTAATTTTCGTCTTATAATGTAATTATTGTATAAAAGTTGTTAAATTTTGTCATATGTAAGTAAATAATGATTAATACTAGTCTTTAAATAATGCGAATTATACTTAATTAATTTTGATAAACTATTTAAATAATATTAATTTAAAAAAACAATGTTAATATTTTTAAAAAATATGAAAAAAGTTTAACTATTTAAAAAATGTTAATCTTTTTGAAGTTAATAACTATGTTCGACAAACCAATTTATATTTTTCATTTGTTCTTTATGTAATTATTATATTCAGCGTAAAATTAATATTTAAAAAAATATGAACAAAGATAAACTATTTTAAAAAAATTAATCTTTGAATATGCTTAAGTAGAAATGATATATATTTATATCATGAAATTGAAGCCCTTTGTTTATGTCCAGAAATGGACCGTAGGTGTATGATAGATGCTACGATGGAGGGTATATCAAAGAAGTTTTTAAATTAGGGGTTGATTTATTTATTGATTCCGTCAAACAGAAGCTTGTAGTTATTAAGGCGGGAGGAATTAGATGTCCTTGTGCGGTTTGTCAATGTAGATATTTTCACAATGAAGATGTGATTAAGTATCATTTATGTAAGGAGGGATTCCAACCGAATTATTGGGTTTGGACAAGTCATGGCGAAACAATTCCCTCAGATCATGGTGTTTCAAGCAGTGGTATACGACCTGCGGTCTTAGCTTCTCAAAATTATCATGGTGCTTCAAGCAGTGGTATACGACCGGTGGTCTTAGCTTCTCAAAATTATCATGGTCATTACCCCTTCAATGCCATGAATGAAATGATCGGTGATGCTTTTGGATTTCATGAGGTTGATGATGAAGATGAGTATGAAGGAGAAGAACTTCCCAATGGAGAAAAACTTCCTAATGCTGAAGCCCAGAAATTTTTTCAACTTTTGAAAGACACAAATAAACCGTTGTTGATCGAAGGTTGTACAGACTCGAAGTTAACAGTGTATGTTAAACTTTTGGGTCTTAAATCTCATGATCTGGTTGCAGAATTAGCCATGGATCAGATCGCAAAATTGGTGTTGGATAGAACACCGATCTCTGCTCGTGGTGATTTGCCCCAAACTTATTATGAGGCAAAACAACTGGTGTCAAAGTTAGGACTAGGAGTGAAGAGAATCGATTGTTGTATCAATGGGTGTATGTTATTTTATGACAACGAATTTGGTATAAGTGACGGTGATTTAGTTGAATGCAAACATTGTCAAGAACCAAGATACCGCGAAAATAGAAAGTCGAATAGGCGCAAGCCAGTTCCAAGAAAGTCGATGTTTTATTTACCCATAGTTACGAGGTTGCAAAGGTTGTATGCATCATTGCAAACTGCAACAAAAATGACATGGCATTCTGAAAATTTGGAAAAAAGGAAAAGAAATGGTGAGCTGCGACATCCTTCTGATGGTTTAGCATGGAAGCATTTCGATCAAGTGCATCCAGATTTTGCTAATGAACCACGAAATGTACGATTAGGATTATGCTCTGATGGATTTACACCATATACTCAAGTCTCAGCCACTCCATATTCATGTTGGCCTGTTATTGTTACCCCATATAATCTTCCTCCTGAAATTTGTATGTCAAAACCTTACATGTTCTTAACCGCTGTAATTCCTGGGCCATCTAGTCCAACTGCTGGTATTGATATCTATTTGCAACCTTTGATTGATGATTTGAAGAGATTGTGGGAAGATGTTGTTACATATGATATCAGTCGAAAACAAAATTTCATTATGAGAGTAGTTTTGATGTGGACTATCAATGATTTTTCTGCTTATGGGATGTTGTCGGGATGGGGGACACATGGTAAATTGGCATGTCCTATTTGCATGATGGACACCAAAGCGTTTACGTTGCACCATGGTGGGAAAGCTACGTGGTTTGATTGTCATAGGAGATTCCTACCTCTTAATCATGCATTTCGAAAAAACAAAAATGCATTTGTTAAGGGTGAGATTGAAACTCGACCACCACCTCAATATTTGACATCACAACAAGTTTGGGACAAAGTGAAGAATAAGCCAAACGTCGAAATAGTGAGTGGTGTTGCTTCAAAACCGCGAGGTTACGGACAAACGCACAATTGGACAAAAAAAGTATTTTCTGGGATCTGCCGTATTGGAAAGATAACCTTTTGCGTCACAACCTTGATGTTATGCATGTTGAAAAAAATGTATTTGAAAATATATTCAACACTGTTATGAATGTCAAAGGAAAAACAAAAGACAACGACAAAGCAAGAAAAGATATTGCGTTGTATTGTAGATGTGATGACTTGTTGTTGGTAGAAACCAACAATGGCAAATTCCTTAAACCTCGTGCGAACTATACTTTATCTGTTGATGAGGCAAAATCTGTTTGTCGATGGGTAAAAGAACTCAAGATGCCGGATGGTTATTCGTCAAATTTGGCAAGATGTGCCAATGTCGATCATGGAAGGATGCGTGGGATGAAGAGCCACGATTGTCATGTTTTTTTTACAGTCTTTGCTCCCTATTGCCTTCAGTTCTTTACCACAACATGCATTGAATCCGCTTATTGAAGTCAGTCAATTTTTCAAGAATTTGTGTTCAACTAGCCTAAGAGAAAGTGATTTGATCAAGATGGAAAATGAAATTCCAATGATATTGTGCAAGTTGGAGAGAATTTTTCCTCCTGCATTCTTTGATTCTATGGAGCATTTGATAGTTCATCTTGCATATGAAGCTAGACTTGGTGGACCTGTTCAATATAGATGGATGTACCCATTTGAGAGGTTCACGGGGGATTCAAAACGTTCGGTGAAAAATAAAGCTAAAGTTGAAGGTTCAATTTGTGCAGCTTACTTAAACCGTGAAACAATTCACTTTTGTTCTCATTATTTCAAAGACACATTGTCAGGTAGACCGATTGGTAGGAACGATGTTGGCAACAAAAGTTCTATTCACCCGTTAACCCTATCAGTGTTCAACTTGCCTAGGCGTCACGCTGGCTCTGAGAAAGTTTGTTTTCCTGGTGAGCAAGTATTAAAATCAGCACATGTTCACGTGTTGATCAATTGCGCTGAAGTTCAGCCCTACTTAGAGTTATTTTTGGCATCAAATGACATAACCTCGGCTAATACGCATGAATTCTTTCCACAATGGTTCAGACAACATATGTATCATCAAGAAGCAACTCCTATGATACAACACTTGAGAAACTTATCTGATGGTCCGATGACAAATGTTAAACAATGGCACACCTACTTTGTAAATGGTTACAAATTCCATACACGTAGTTGGACTGAAGGAAAAGAAACAGTAAACAGTGGAGTGTGTATGAAAGGTGTGACTGAAAGTGGTGAAGATGATTTTTACGGTGTGATTGAGAACATACTTGAAATCTCATACAACTACCTTGATTACAACAAAGTAGTAGTATTGTTTTATTGTACTTGGTTTGATCCATCAACCCGAGGTACAAAGTATAATTCAAAGACTAACACTGTGGATATAAAAATGAATAGGAGATATCAACTGTTTGATCCATTTGCCATTGCTAACAATGTCAGACAAGTTTACTATGTCCCTTATCCATCAACAAATAGAGACAAACGAGGGTGGTGTGCTGCAATAACCATAAGTTTATTGTAATGTATTCATGTTATTTTGGAATATATTGATGTTGTAATGTGTCTATTTTCGAATGTATTAATATTTTGTCTCTCAATGTTTATACTTGCATGTTTTAATATGTTTTGAATAGATGGATTATGCTCAATGTTTATACTTGCATGTTTTAATATGTTTTGAATAGATGGATTATGCTCAAGGCGAAGCTGAATATGAGGTTGAAGAGGAGGTTGAAGAGGAAGAAGATGAGGAGGTTCAGGAGAAAGATCATGAGGAGGATCACGAGGAGGAACCAATACAAGTTAAGAACTTTTCACATAACCAAGTTGCACCGCGTCATCTTATTCGTAGAGTTGTTTATAACTCAAATCTGGCACTAATGCCAACTACCGGTCCTGCCCCAGCTGTGGTTGATAACGAAGAGCATTTCGATGATGTGATCAGAGATAAAGACATTATGGATCCGGTGAAATATTTGTTGGTTGACCGTTACGACAGAGTCATTATTATGCCACACGGACTGAAGTAAGAGTTTGCATAAACTTTTAATTAATTGTTAATTTGAGTTAAGAATTAAAGTTACTTATTCAGAATTTAGACAATTTTGAATTAATTTTATCTTAAAGTTTTCAATATTTTGAATTTTAAATTATTACTTTGAAAATTTTACTGTACTTATCATACTTTTGATTCAACCCACAACCCTGAGCGTTGGCTTGTTTTGTAAGAAGGTGCTGAATAGCTGGGTGGTCCAGGTAGTAAGACCCGCAGATAGGGCAGTGAAACCGTTGGTTTAGCCTAGTTGTATTCTTCTTTGAAACTCAAACAAAAATAAGGGGGAGGAGAGAGTCACATAGTAAGATTAGTCAGTCAAGTTTTGAGAGTTCTATTTTAAAATCAAACCAATTGAAAACTTAAAGGTTTAATTAATCCAAAAATGTCTCGATTACTGAATAGGGCTTGGAGTAGTGTTAGTGGTAGGAGTAGTAGATCCAATAGAACTTTAGTTCCACCTACTTCTTCTAATACGGAAGCAACATTAAACCAAGATACTTTTCAAAATCAAGAATTAGAAGTACAAGAAATGGAAAATAAATTAATTAATTGGAATATGCCCGAAATTAAATTAAATGAAATTTATAAGATTAGTACTTTCGATTTTAAAAGTCAAAAAATTATACATACTATAGAACAAGCTAGAAATGTAAAGAATAAACAAGAGACATTTACGTTATTAGATAAAAAACTATTAGATCAACATTATAGAGATGGATTTAGATACATCCATTTAGGACTTGTTCAAGTGGCTGTTAAACCGTTACATAAATTAGGATTAAATTCACCCATATTACTAATTTTAAGAGACTCTAGGATTAGAGATTTTCATGACTCTGTTATAGCCATGTTAGAATCTAATCTAAATGATGGTCCTGTTTATTTTAACTGTTACCCAAATTACTCGATGAGTCTAGGTGATGAAGTCACAAGTTCATCTTTAGTTATTTGCGTTCAACACCAAAATGATAATTTTACAGAAGGAATATCTAATGTAGATATTATTACTAGAATAACTTACAAGGTCACAAATGTTAATTATAATTATAAATCTCTAAGATCTACACCTAGAAATGAAACATGTATTATAGAAGCTAATCTAAAGAAATCCAATGTAATTACTCCAAAAATATTAACTATCTCGGAATTAAAAGAAAAAATCCCAGAAGAATGGATAGTAGAAAATGCTACACAACCTGAAAAACTAGAATCGAGGTCTATTAGAGATATTATCACTGATCAAGATGGAAACATTAGGATCAGAATGAATAGAAGTCAATCGTTTAGATACAACCAGTCGCCTAGTATAGGATCTTCCTCTTCTAGACGATCTATAGATTCTACGATTAGACTAAACTTAGCAGGAGTAAATTTTGCTCCAACGATACCTCAACCCATTTATCAAGAAAGAATCAGTAGATCTCCTTCGCCTACTGAATCTCAAATATTAGGAATGATTAATTCAGATGAACCTTTTGAAATAGATAAAACTTGGATTAGAGAAGAATTCTTGTCAGAATACAATAAAGAAAAACGAAAATGGTATTTTGATACCTTTCCTAAAGACGAAAGAGATTTATATCTCACATTATTTTATCAATTTTTAGAACATCATGAAATTAATATTTACTTTTTTACTTGGTTTGAATTATATTGTTTAGAAAATAATATATTAAACCCTTACGCTAAGAAATTATTTCTAAACACTAAAACTAGAATGAGTATTAAATGGAAAACTTCAAGAAAGGAAATAGTTGAATCTATTCACCCTCCTTTAGAAGCTTTGAAAATTACACCTCCTAAAGAAAATATTGAAATAGAAGCCTCACCCTTTAAAGCCATTAATAACCCAACTGAACAGAAAAAAGATGTTAATAATATTCACAGTCAGTTAAATTACACCAATCAAATACTACACACCATGTCTCAACAATTAGAAAGAGTCGAACAGCTTTTACCTGAAACTTTAGAAATGAAAGTTTCTGACCCGACTAGGCCAGTCTATCATTATAATATACCTACAGATAAAGAAGTCAAAGATTTAACCTTAGGGTTTAATCCAGAACAGAAATTAGATGAATTAGTAGACAGATTAAAAATCTTACATATAGGATCTTCTTCAGAAGTAAAAATTAACACTCTATCTTTTGGAAGTGAAGAAGAAGGTATTATTTCCAGATTAGATAAGGCTCCTAGGCCTAAAACTAGAAACTATTATCCTAGACCTTCCTTCGCTGATGTTCAGTTCGAAGAAAGAAATAGTTTCATCAGAGATAGCTACTCCGGAGATTGTATTATAGAATGGAATATAGACGGCGCTTCTGAACAACACATTCTAAATGTTATTCAGAATATGACCATGGCAGCTACTGCCTTTAAAATTAAAAAGAATTCAGATAGAAAGACTAAAGATATGTTAGTAATGGGATTTACAGGCCAACTAAAAGGTTGGTGGGATAACATACTTAGTGACGAAGATAAATTAAAAATTGATTCTGCAGTCAAATTAGAAACTAACGAAGAAATTTGTGTCACAACCTTACTATACGCTATAACTAAGTTCTTTATAGGGGAACCGTTAAAATTACAACAAAGAGCGTCAGATCAATTATTAAACTTATACTGCCCAACCATGTCTGATTACCGTTGGTATAAAGACATGTTTCTTTCTAAATTATGTCTGCGTCCTGATGGAGCAGCTATTTATTGGAAAGAAAGATTTATTAGTGGTTTACCTAGATTATTTGCGGAAAAAGTTAAGAGCAATATTAAACAAAATTACAATGGTGAAATACCCTTTAACTCCTTAACCATGGGAGAAATCTCAAACTACATAGTTGAAACAGGTTTACAAATCTGTACCGATTACAAGATACAAAATAAGATAAAAAATGAAAAAGCAAATAATAAACGAGAGATGGGATCGTTCTGTGAGCAATATGGTGCTACCCCCATACGAGCTCCTAGTAATCCTAAAAGTAAAAAGAAAGCTTTTAGTAGAGGAAAGAAAAATCTTAAAAAATATTATAAGAGAGATAATTACCCAAAAGAAAAATATCAGGAGAATAAAAGATTTTATAAAACTCCTAAAAGAAAGAATAAAAAATATGCTAACCAAAAATTCAGTAACAAAAATAAAGATATTAAATGTTATAAATGCGGTCGCTTTGGTCATTATGCTAACGACTGCAAAGTTAAAGAAAAAATTCAACAAATTAGTAATTTAGATATATCAGAAGAAATGAAACAAAATCTAATTCGTACTTTAGAAAATATAATGTTATTATCAGATGAAGAATCTTCTTCATCCTATGAATCTGAAATTGAGGATATTAACAATATAATTGAAAGTAGTGATTCTAGCGAAGAAGAATCAGAAGAATGCTTAGGCATAGATTTTTGTAATTGTAATAATTGTATTAAAAGCATCAATGTCTTAACTAATCATCAAGCTAATACGTTAATAGGAATATTAGACAAAATGGAAGAATCAGAAAGCAAACAGGCTTTTATGAGACAAATCAAAGATATTATTGATGATAACGAAATAGATAAAAAAGAATTACATAAAGTAGAATTTAAGGATGTTATGGAACTTTTTAAGAAACCCTCTTATAACTCCATAACCCTAAAAGATTTGCAAGAAGAAATTAAAATTCTTAAAAAAGAAATTCAATCTTTAAAAATTAGAGATGATGATTTAGAAGTTAAACTTCTAGAGTTACATGGAAATATGATTATTCAAGAACAGAATAGAACCAGAAATCTGGTTTCTTTACCTTCTTCCAGTAAACACACTGATGAAGAAGTATACATTAATAAAATAGAAAAGTTGATATCTCATAAATGGTATACAAAGATTACTTTAGTAATAAAAAATACTACATATGAATTTACGGCGCTAGTAGATTCTGGTGCTGATTTGAATTGTATACAAGAAGGATTAATTCCTACTCAATATTATGAAAAAACTAAAGAATCGTTAAGAGGAGCTAATGGTAATAGATTACAAGTATCATATAAATTATCTAACGCTAAAGTTTGCAAAGATAAAATATGTTACGTAACATCTTTCCTATTAGTTAAAAACATTACTGAAGAAATTATTTTAGGAACCCCATTTCTAACTTTGCTATATCCTTTCAAAGTTGATGAAAATGGTATAACTACTACTGTTTTATCTAGAGAAATTAAGTTTGAATTTTTAGATAAACCAAAAATTAGAGACTTAAACTCTGTTCAAGAGAAAGCTATATCTCGAATTAATCTAATAAATAAAAAGAAAAAACAAATTAATTTTATTAATAAAGAAATACATTCTAAAAGAATAGAAGAACAGTTAGAAACTCCAGTTATTAAAGAAAAAATTAATCATGTTTTAGAAAACTTTAAAAAAGATCTTTGTTCAGAACAACCTAATGCGTTCTGGAAAAGAAAGATACACACTGTATCTGAAATTCTGGTGGCAAGTGTCAGATGTGTAGCACGATGTGTACACTTTAGGAATCGTACGATGTGTAGCCTAATGTGTCAACATCGTGGACAACTGAACTTGATGAACAAGTAAACAATATAAAGTGCAGAAAACAAAAGAACACGTGAGTTTGTTAACCCAGTTCGGCACTTATAACAAGCCCTATTCTGGAGGATACCAATCCAGGGATGAATCCACTATGGTAGTATCAATTCAAAGCTAAACTCCCCCGTTTACAACTTCTCACTTAATCACTACCCGTGCTAATTCTACCTAGGAACTCCTAGATATGAGAACCTCTGCTCACTCCCCCTCAACCTTACCCAGTAAGGATTTAATAACAAACTCAGTTGGAGACACACTCCTAGACAAGCGAAGCACTCGTACCTAAAGGCTTAGAGTGTTGCACAATCTAACTCCTTGCTTCAAAGCTTTGGAGAAAGAATACTAGAGATTACAACTCTATCAAACTCAGTCCTTACTTGTATCAAAATTATGATTCAAGTGAAGGCTCACAAATAACAATGAACAGACTAAGACCTAAGACTCGATATCTTCAACTCTTGGCTTCGTACTTCATTATGTCTTCAGTCTTCCTTTATATAGAACAAGTTTCATGGGCTTGGATCTTCAATGTTGACAGCTGGCCTTTGTTAATTCTCCTTGAGATTTATTTGATCATAATCTTTTAATTGTTTGTTTCAAATCTTTTTGATCAAAGTCGGCCAATAAAATAAAACAGAACCATGAAAGATTATCTTGTTCCTTGGCGCGAAAGCTGGCACGATTTAATTTGAAAAACAAATCTTTTTCAAAAGATCGCGTTTAAATAAATGAAAGCGCGTCCAGTAGGGCGTCCAGATGTGAACCCTGATGTGCCACACATCATGCTCCACATCATGGAATCAAGCTTATTTTACCAAATGAAGCCAACACCCTAAAAGGTCTCAACAATCTCCCCCTTTGGCAAATTTTGGGCTAAAATAATCTTTGAGTCACCCAACTAAACTTGGAGAGATGTATAGGCACATCAGAGGCATGCAGCAGCGGATCAGAGCCTCACAAACGAAGAGAGAATTAAACTCTCACAAGATAGGAAAATAAATTCCCAAAGACTGAGAAAAATAAATTCTCAGACACATACAAGCATGAGATTCCATGCACACATAAGGGAGGGTAGCAAACCCAGTAATAGTCTACTCCCCTTTGAACTAGAGCACTTTCCATGTACTCCCCCTAAATCTCATATTCCCTATAGGCTTCTTCAGAATGCATGGCCTAGAGAGATATAGAGAAGTTTTAAACTTGGCTTCTTAAGAATGCATGACCAAGTTAAAACTCACAGATGTGTCAAACATCACACAAAATAGCAACTTCTACAGGCTTCTTAAGAATGCATCACCATGTAGAAATCATACAAATGGATCAACCATTACACAAATTAACATCTTCAATTGGACTTCTTAAGAATGCATCACCCAGTTGAAAACGTACAGAATAAGTCTTCAGAAAAACATGCTTTAGAAAACTAATTCTTCAAAAAGTTGTTGAGAAAATATTTGAAGAAAAATAAGCATGTATACCAGATGTGTAGTCAGATGTGCCACACATCAGAACTTCAGAAGTTGGAGAAGCTTCAGAAGCTGAGCAGAGCTTCAGAAGTTGTAGTGCTTCAGAAGTTGAGAAGAGCTTCAGAAGTTGAGAAGTTCAGAAGTTCAGAAGTTCAGAAGTTCAGAAGTTCAGAAGTTCAGAAGTTCAGAAGTTCAGAAGTTCAGAAGTTCAGAAGTTCAGAAGTTCAGAAGTTCAGAAGTTCAGAAGTTCAGAAGTTGCCCCATGTGGATGAATAGAATTTAACTCTTTTTCTTAATTCTCGTCTCAATTCTCTCGTTCTATTCTCTCTAATTTCTCCCAAAATTATCACATTGTCCCAACACATCACAATTTGCTGCAGTTAAGACTTCAAAGTTTTTTATTTTAATTTTTACTCCCCCTTTTTAGCCAAAAATTATGACAAACATACTGAGAGTAAGTAACACACCATAGAATGCAGATAGCATGAGATGTAGAGATGATATTAATAGTGCAGCAGGTACAGAACAGGCACGCAAAGGTGCATCAGAAATCCAGGGCATAGCCCACAAAATACCAGCAAAAACAAGGAAATACTGAGTACAGGGAAATATTAATGAATTACAATAATTCAAATATCCTGGCTCCCATCAGTTTCCTCAGCTTCAGAGTCATTGGGCTCCTCCTCCTCCAATTCCTCATCCTCAGCCATTGTTTGCTCATCCTCAAGCTCCAGTCCAGCAATGACTGCCTCCAGCTTGGCCTTCTTCTCATCCAGAGCCTTGCAAGTCTCCTTTAAAGCAGCAATCATGTCTGTCCTAGACATAGCATTGTTTGAGCTGGATGTGCCCACATCAGGAGTCACATCAGACTGCTTGAGACTAAAAGAAATAGCAGACTCTCTTCTGCAAGACAAATCATCCTTGCCCAGAACATCAGGTCTCTGGCTCAATATGATTCCACACAGTAGGGAAGGAAAGGCAATGGGTAGTTTGACAGCTAGGGTTTTGGCATGTTTGATAGTCTGATCAAAAATATAAGTACCAAAATCGAAGTTAACTTTGTTACCCACAGTATAGATGAACCTAGCCAAACCTGTAGCCACATCACAGTTGTGTGTGGTAGGCACCCAGTTAGCAGCAGCAATCCTGTTCAGGATGTTGTAGATTGGAGTGAGCTTGCTTGCTTGCAATTTTCCCTTCTTAGGCCAAGTCTTGACCTTTCCAGCTGTGATGGCCTTGATTATGTAGTTGTCATTTGCCTCCATCTCAGCAAAGGGCTCCTCACTTCTGCCCAGATACTTGTTGATAACAGTGGGAGAGAAGTGAATTTCTTTACCTCTCACAAAAACAGTTTGGTATTCCTTGTCCAAAGGATTGTCACAACCAGCAGGGATGTTTACCAAAAATTCTTTGACTACCTTCTCATAGCAGTCACCCAGTCCAGTAACAGTCTTCATCAAGCCAGCACGCTTGATCAACCTCATAACTTCCTTGCACTGCAAGGCTTCAGCACTGAGCTCCCTCTCCAGAGCTAACCTTCTATGAGCAATGTACTTCCATTTTCCAGCATGTGCAGGGTTGTGGAAGGAAATCAAATCAACTGGGATGTCAGGAATTCCCTGAGGAATTTTCTTCTTCCCATAGCTCTTCTTCACAGCAGACTCAATGTGAATCACATCAAGCTCCATATTGCGTTCCTCAGCAGATTCTTCCTCAGACTCACTGATGTGAGCTACATCCTGCTCCACATCGTACTCTGAGTCACTTGTAGGTGGCTCTTTTCTTTTCTGAGTCTTCTTCTTTGCAGGTGGAACCACAGCTTTACTAAATCCCTTCTTGGGACCATACATGACTTGCCTCTTAACAGGCTTCTTCTTCTCCTTAGTAGCAGCAGGAGAAATCTCAACAACAGCAGGACCTTTACCACTTCTAGTCCTTCTTGCAATACTCTCCTCAGTAAGCTTTTTCAAGGGGATGTCAGAATTGTAGCCTTCTACATCCACAACAACTTTGTCAGACTGGATATTATCTTCAGGTTCCTCAACCTCAGCAGGTTGATCTTCTTCAACAAATACCTGATCAGGAGAATCAGGAATGACAGCAGGTCTTTCAACAGCAGCAGTCTCTTCTTCAGCAGGAGACTCTTCTTCACCTTGTGGCAATGATGTGCCAACATCTGCCGCAACATTAGGTTCTTGCAGGGCCTGGAGCACAGAATCAATGATCTTCTGAGTCAAGGGGTGCCTTTGACCCTCAGAAATCTTCACAGCAGCCTTCTCAGGGTTAGGGTTTGAAGAACCTACACCCATAGATGCTTCAGCATTTGCATCACCAGATTTTGCAGGAAGAGGTTCAACATGCAGACTTTCCATGGTGTGAACCCTCTTTGGTGAGCCAATCTTTGGCTTCTTGCTTTTCTTCTTCTTCTTTTTGGATTTTTCTGTGTAAGGAGAAGGAACAACATCTTCCTCTGCGGCAATGGGGGTTGATTCCCTTCTTGATCGTTTAGACTTCTTCTTCTTTGATCCAGATGGCTTGATCATTGAGACAGGAGTGGCATCGACGATCATGTCACCTTGAATATCTTCTTGATGTGGGGAAATAGGTTTTGGTGATGATGGAGGAGTGTTTGTTTTTGTGGAAGGAGATGTTTTGGTTGCAGTAGACATGATGATGATGATGATTTTGTATGAAGATTTCAAAGAAAATTGCAGAAAGATGAACAAAGGGTTTGAGAGAGATCAAAAATTTTTTGGTCGTTTGAGTGGTTGAGAAACGAATGTGGTGATCAATGTGGTAGGCAATAAGAAAAATCTTGAGTAAACGGATTTCTTGGAGTTTTGAACGCGAAATAGCCGTTGGAAATATTGCCTTTGGATTGCGTGCAACTATGGATGGAGGGAAAAAAACAGGTAACCGTTGCACGTCTAAATAGCAATTATGGCTATTGATCCTCAAAGAGGCAAATACCTAGTTTGCCCCTTAACACCTCAAACCTATTTGCATCTAAAGCCTTAGTGAAAATATCTGCCAGTTGATTTTCTGTGGCAACATGCTCTAGAGTCACAATATTGTCTTCAACAAGATCTCTAATGAAATGGTGACGTATATCAATGTGCTTTGTCCTACTATGTTGGATAGGATTTTTGGAAATATTTATAGCACTTAGATTGTCACAGTATAATGTGAGCACATCTTGCTGCACATTGTACTCACCCAACATCTGCTTCATCCAAAGTAGCTGAGAGCAACTACTTCCTGCTGCAATATACTCAGCCTCAGCTGTAGAAAGAGAAACACAATTTTGTTTCTTGCTGAACCAAGATATAAGGTTGCTTCCCAAAAAGAAACATCCACCAGAAGTGCTTTTCCTGTCATCAGCACTACCTGCCCAGTCAGCATCACAATAACCCAACAATCTTGTGTCTTCACCATGAGAGTAGAGAATTCCATAATCACTTGTACCACTGACATACTTAAGAATCCTTTTGACTTGATTCAGATGACTCATCTTGGGCTCAGCTTGGTACCTTGCACACACACCAACAGCAAAGCTAATATCAGGTCTACTTGCAGTGAGATAAAGTAGACTGCCAATCATGCTTCTGTATAGACTTTGATCAACACTGACACCATGCTCATCTTTAGAAAGTTTGAGATGGGTTGCTGCAGGAGTTCTTTTGTGATTTGCATTCTCCATTCCAAATTTCTTCACAATGTTCTTGGCATACTTGCTTTGAGAGATGAAAATTGTATCTTCCATCTGTTTGACTTGCAGACCAAGAAAGTAGGTAAGTTCACCTACAAGGCTCATCTCAAATTCAGACTGCATCTGATTCACAAACATCTTGACCATTGGATCAGACATTCCTCCAAACACAATGTCATCTACATAGATTTGTGCAATCATGAACTTGCCCTTTTCTTCTCTGACAAACAAGGTTTTGTCTGTTTCTCCTTTTCTATAACCTTGCTGCACAAGAAATTTGGTTAGCCTCTCATACCATGCCCTAGGAGCTTGCTTTAATCCATATAATGCCTTCTTCAATCTGTAGACATGATCTGGATAATTTGGATCAACAAATCCCTTGGGCTGCTCCACATAAACTTCCTCATTCAAGTAGCCATTGAGGAAAGCACTCTTCACATCCATCTGGAATAGCTTGAATTTCAAGATACATGCTACTCCCAGAAGTAACCTTATGGACTCAAGACGTGCCACAGGAGCAAATGTTTCATCAAAGTCTACTCCTTCAATCTGAGAGTAACCTTGAGCCACAAGCCTAGCCTTGTTTCTAGTCACAACACCACTTTCATCAGATTTATTCCTATAAACCCATTTAGTACCAATGATGTTGACTCCTTCAGGTCTAGGAACTAAATCCCACACTTCATTCCTCTTGAACTGGTTCAGCTCCTCTTGCATAGCTTCAATCCAAAACTCATCTGTCAAGGCTTCTTTCACATTCTTTGGTTCTACCTTTGACACAAAACAAGCATTGGATACAACCTCTCTTGACCTTGTCATAACCCCTGACTCAGGATTCCCTATTATGAGTTCTTTTGGATGATTCTTTTGAACTCTAACAGAGGGACCCTTGTTCACTGGAGTCACATCTTCTTGCTGATCAGTCTTCTCAGGAATCTCTATAACTTCAGAGTCTTCAGGCAGGGGGTGAGATGTGTCCACATCAGGATCAACATCAGGTTCATTATCTGAACAGTCATCTATGACAACATTGATGGATTCCATCATAGTTCTTGTTCTGTTGTTGAAGACTCTATAGGCTCTGCTGGTTATGGAATAGCCTAGAAAGATTCCTTCATCACTCTTGGGATCCATCTTCCTCCTTTGCTCTCTGTCAGCTAAGATATAGCACTTGCTACCAAAGACATGGAAGTGTTTGACAGTTGGTTTTCTTCCTTTCCATATCTCATACAGTGTGATTGAGGTACCTTTTCTCAGAGTTACCCTGTTGTGTATATAGCATGCAGTACTCATGGCCTCTGCCCAAAAGTAGTAAGGTAGCTTCTTGGCATGTAGCATAACTCTTGCAGCCTCTTGCAAGGTTCTGTTCTTCCTCTCAACTACACCATTTTGTTGGGGTGTGATTGGTGAGGAGAACTCATGCCCAATTCCTTCATCAGCACAAAACTCAGAGAATCTTGAATTTTCAAACTCTTTCCCATGATCACTTCTGATTCTAACAATGCCACTATCCTTCTCTCTTTGTAGTCTAAGGCATAATTCTTTGAATGCACCAAAAGTGTCAGACTTCTCTCTGATGAAGCTAACCCAAGTGAACCTTGAGAAATCATCTACAACCACAAAAGCATATCTTTTGCCACCAATACTCTCTACCTGCATTGGTCCCATCAAGTCCATATGTAGCAGTTCAAGAACTCTGGATGTCACCTGATGTTGTAACATTGGGTGTGACATCTGAACCTGCTTTCCAACTTGACATTCACCACATATGTTGCCTTCAACAATCTTAAGCTTTGGTAGACCTCTAATAGCTTCCTTGGACACAATCTTCTTCATTCCCTTCAGATTCAAATGGCCAAGTCTTTGGTGCCAAAGCTTTACTTCTTCCTCCTGACTTATCAAACATGTAGTGGAGTGAGCTGTTTCAACAGGAATCCATAGATAGCAGTTGTCTCTTGACCTAGATCCTCTCATCAGCAATTCTCCTTTGTCAGAAGTAATAAGACATTCATTCTTTGTGAAGTTGACTTTGAGACCTTGATCACACAATTGGCTTATGCTGATAAGATTAGCCTTCAAGCCTTTAACAAGTAGCACATCCTCTAGGTTAGGTAAGCTTTTGCTGCTGAGTTTACCACTGCCCTTGATTTCACCTTTTGCTCCATCACCAAAGGTTACAAAGCTTGTTGTATGAGGCTTGATATTAGTGAGAAATTTCTCAACACCAGTCATATGCCTAGAACAACCACTATCAAAATACCAATCATTACTAGAAGATGCTCTAAGAGAAGTGTGAGCAATATGTGCAGTTTCAGAAACTTTAGGCTTCCACATCTTCTTAGGAGTGACCCTTGCTGTTTTGGCTTGCACCTGAGGCTTTTTCTTGGGATACCCATAGAGTTTGTAACAGAAGGGCTTGATGTGACCATTCTTCCCACAGTAGTGGCATCTCCAAGCATTAAACTTCTCTTTGCCAGCAGGTCTCTGATGTGGAGTGTGATGTGTCCACATTCTGCTAGGGTCAGGTTTCTTCTGAGCAGGAACAAACTTAGTATTTGTCTTCTTGCTGTGATGTTTGTTCTTAAATCCTACACCAGATGAGTCACCAGCATACTTTCCTACTTTCAAAATTTCATCAAGCATGTTGGTTCCAGGGTTGAGCATCTTTACAGACTTGGTCATATTTTTCAAGTTGGTTGACAGTAACTTGACTTCACTTTCAAGACTAGCAACTTGACTCTGTAGTTGACCCTTCTCTGTCTCCAGTTGACTGATGATTTCCTTCTGCTCTTCATTGACCTTGTACAGTTCCTCACTCTTGATAAATAGCTTTTTATGGACTGAGGCTAGTTCATCAAAGGTAAGTTCTTCATCATCAGATTCAACATCAGTATTATCCACCCTAGTTATGGTACTAACATGATTAGCAGCAACATTCTCTGAGTCAGTGTCAGAGTCTTCATCAGACCATGAAACAGTTAGGCCTTTCTTCTGCTTCTTCAGATATGTGCCACATTCTGATCTTATATGACCAAAGCCTTCACATTCATGACATTGAACACCCTTGTTCTGAGTTGACTTATCATCAGTTTTGGTTTTTGTTGAAGTGTTACCTAGTTTACTGATGTCAGTCTGGATGTTCCTCACATTCCTCCTTGGTCTTCTGTCCACCCTCCTTTGAAGCTTGTTGAATTGTCTTCCCAACATGGCTAAGTCATTTGAGAGGTCATCATCTGATTCAACAGCTTCTTCCTCTTCACCAGCACAAGATACAAAAGCTATGCCTTTTCCTTTCTTCTCAGTTTGCTCACCTAAGTTCATCTCAAAAGTTTGAAGAGAGCTCACAAGTTCTTCAAGTTTCATACTTGGGATATCTTGAGCTTCTTCAATGGCTGTGATTTTCATGTTAAATCTCTTAGGTAAGGACCTAAGCATCTTTCTCACCAGCTTTTCTTCAGACAATTTTTCACCTAGAGCCTCAAAGGAATTGTCTACCTCAAGCAAATTCATGTGAAATTCATGAATTGATTCTTCTTCTTTCATTCTGAGGTTTTCAAACTTAGTGTTGAGAAGTTGGATTCTTGAGCTTTTTACCTTGGCATTGCCTTCATGAGTGGTTCTGAGTACCTCCCAAGCATTCTTTGCAACAGTACACTGCTTGATCAATCTGAACATATTTTTGTCCACTCCATTGAATAAAGCATTCAAAGCTTTGGAGTTTCCAAGTGATGCAGTGTCTTCTGCAGCTGACCAATCTTCCTCTGGCTTGAGTACACCAGTGTCAACACCATTAGCATCCAAGATTTTGGGATGCTCCCAGCCTTTGAGCACAGCTTTCCAAGTTCTGCTGTCAAGTGACTTTAGGAAGGCAATCATCCTTGGCTTCCAGTAGTCATAGTTGGTTCCATCCAGGAGGGGTGGTTTGTTGACCGTTGTTCCATCCTTGTCCATGTTTCCAGAAAGTAACTTCCCTGGAGCTCACCCTCAAACAGGCAGGGTGCCTGCTCTGATGCCAATTGAAATTCTGGTGGCAAGTGTCAGATGTGTAGCACGATGTGTACACTTTAGGAATCGTACGATGTGTAGCCTAATGTGTCAACATCGTGGACAACTGAACTTGATGAACAAGTAAACAATATAAAGTGCAGAAAACAAAAGAACACGTGAGTTTGTTAACCCAGTTCGGCACTTATAACAAGCCCTATTCTGGAGGATACCAATCCAGGGATGAATCCACTATGGTAGTATCAATTCAAAGCTAAACTCCCCCGTTTACAACTTCTCACTTAATCACTACCCGTGCTAATTCTACCTAGGAACTCCTAGATATGAGAACCTCTGCTCACTCCCCCTCAACCTTACCCAGTAAGGATTTAATAACAAACTCAGTTGGAGACACACTCCTAGACAAGCGAAGCACTCGTACCTAAAGGCTTAGAGTGTTGCACAATCTAACTCCTTGCTTCAAAGCTTTGGAGAAAGAATACTAGAGATTACAACTCTATCAAACTCAGTCCTTACTTGTATCAAAATTATGATTCAAGTGAAGGCTCACAAATAACAATGAACAGACTAAGACCTAAGACTCGATATCTTCAACTCTTGGCTTCGTACTTCATTATGTCTTCAGTCTTCCTTTATATAGAACAAGTTTCATGGGCTTGGATCTTCAATGTTGACAGCTGGCCTTTGTTAATTCTCCTTGAGATTTATTTGATCATAATCTTTTAATTGTTTGTTTCAAATCTTTTTGATCAAAGTCGGCCAATAAAATAAAACAGAACCATGAAAGATTATCTTGTTCCTTGGCGCGAAAGCTGGCACGATTTAATTTGAAAAACAAATCTTTTTCAAAAGATCGCGTTTAAATAAATGAAAGCGCGTCCAGTAGGGCGTCCAGATGTGAACCCTGATGTGCCACACATCATGCTCCACATCATGGAATCAAGCTTATTTTACCAAATGAAGCCAACACCCTAAAAGGTCTCAACAGTATCCTTACCCTACGAACCAGATTTTAAAGAACTTAATATACCAACTAAGGCTCGTCCAATACAAATGAATCAAGAACATCTTAATTACTGCAAGAAAGAAATACAAGACTATCTTGACAAAGGATTAATCAGGCCAAGCAAATCTCCTTGGAGCTGCTCGGCTTTTTATGTTATTAATGCATCTGAACTTGAACGAGGAAGTCCTCGGCTTGTTATAAATTATAAACCCTTAAATAAAGCATTGAAATGGATTAGGTATCCAATACCTAATAAGAAAGATCTAATTAATAGATTACATAATAAAAGTATTTTTTCTAAATTTGATTTAAAATCTGGATATTATCAAATTCAAATAGAAGAAAAAGACAAGTATAAAACAGCGTTCGTGGTGCCTTTTGGCCATTATGAATGGAATGTTATGCCTTTAGGATTAAAAAATGCTCCCTCAGAATTCCAAAACATTATGAACACCATATTTAATAAATACTCAGATTTTACGATAGTATATTTGGACGATATATTAGTCTTTTCAGATTCTATTAATCAACATTTACACCATATGGAATTATTCTATCAGATTATTAAAAATAATGGATTAGTCTTATCCGAAAGAAAATTAAAAATATTTCAGCCAAAAATTAGATTTTTAGGCTTTGATATAGCACAAGGAATGTACACCCCAATTAGTAGATCTTTAGAATTTATTAGTAAATTTCCTAACGAATTAAAAGATAAGACTCAGCTACAAAGGTTTTTAGGGTGTGTTAATTATGTGTCGGATTTTATCCCTAACCTAAGAACCATATGTATTCCATTATTCAAAAGACTTAGGAAAAATCCACCTCCTTGGGATGATACTATGACCCAGAGTATATTACGCCTTAAGGCCATAGTTAAGAAATTACCCTGTTTAGGAATTCCTGATCCTACAGCCAAATTAATTGTGGAAACAGATGCCTCTGATCTTGGATTTGGAGGAATTTTAAAACAAAAATTACCGGGCATGGATAAGGAACAAGTAGTCAGATATTATTCTGGAACTTGGAACCCAGCTCAATTAAATTATAGTACTATTAAAAAGGAAATTTTATCAATTGTTTTATGTATTACAAAATTTCAAGATGATTTGTTTTCGAAACCTTTTTTATTAAAGACTGATTGTAAAGCTGCTACTAGTGTTTTACAAAAAGATGTTAAAAACTTAGTTTCAAAACATATTTTTGCAAGATGGCAAGCATTACTCTCTTGTTTTGATTTTGAGATTGAGCATATACAAGGAATCAAAAACTCATTACCCGATTTTTTAACAAGAGAATTTCTGCAGGGCCAACATGAGTAAAGCTCCTGCCGACCCTCGAGACAATTACGGTCCTCCGAAGAAAATTACAGAAACCACATTAGCATTAAGTCCAGCCAGATCATCAAAGAATACATTAGGATCACCTAGTTACCTAAACAAAATTATGTCCAATCCTCAGCCTATTACTAAAATTAGTCCCCTTGCCGGAATTAGGCCTGCTCTTATTACTCCTTTACAATTCACCTCTAAACCTTCCAGCTCTTCTTCATCAACCTCTCGCCAAGCTAAATTATCTTATTACTCACCACCAGAGTCTGCACCCAAGGCCACATTCATTACTAAAAATCAGACTATACCCATTGTACCATTAGAAAATCATTATTGTCCACAAAATTCCTCATTAGCCCACATAATAGCCAAAGTATTACCTCCTGGATTTTACTACCTTCCAGAAGACACAAATTTATTTAAAACTAGAAAATTTTACGAATTCATATTAGTTGACACAGACTCGATAGCCCTTACTCACAATTATGATGCTAAAGACCCATCAAAAATTACTTTCTCAAAGTTTAAAATTAACAAAGTATTATCACCATCAGATTGGGGTCAACCCCCTTTTAAAGAAAAATCTCTTAGTAGGACTTTTGTTCCCCAGTATTACAATTACTTTGATTACATGAAAGCATGGTACCATTTTTTAGATGTTGAACCATTTAATCACACTTGGTTTATTTGGTTTAACAAAAATATATCAATTAATTTTCCAATTTGGTTCGTTGAGTGGTTCCATTCAATTGGACCAGTTCTTGATACTCTACCAGATTACGCTTTTGAAGCTTATAAAACATTTAGAGAAACTACTACTTGCCCCCAGCACAAGGCTTTGTTAGGATTTTGTGCTGTCTTTGGAATTACTTGGATTACCTCTTGGACACTGTCTACTGAACCTATTTGGGAGGATGCTCCTCCTTTGCAATTAGTTAAAAAATACTCTGTCAAATGGTGGAGTAAATTTAATCCATTATTACTCTCTTCAGAAAGATTAGAAGCTTGGTTTAAAGCCAATCCTAATCTCTGCAAGGCAAAGAAACTACCCCCTCCATCAGAAATTAAAGACTTTTCTTCACTTCATCCTAAGTTATTAGAATCTTTAAAGAATATTACGGATCCTCAAGAATTTTTTGAAAAGGTTAAAGATGCTATGTCAGTTCTATCCGATTCAGAAAGTACCAGTATTACAAGTGCAGCTGAAGCTGAAAACGAAGATGACTGCTACGGATTACAAGACCTCTAGATGTGAAGTCACGAGGTCTTCATTATTATTACTTTTGCTTTTACTTTTTGGTTTGTCGGTTGTGTATATATATATATATATATATATATGTGCAGCTTCCAACCACATAAAAAAGCTACATCCATCATTACTCTCATACTTCAAGGGAACTACCAGGAATCATGGATCAACTGGACAGAGGTTAAGAAAGCTAGAATTGGAGATGTGTCAAGGAGAGACATGTTTTGGAATGCTTTCAGAGTAAGATATGTTTTTATCATAAATTAAATAATTATTTTTACATAACATACGTAGACTACTAATATTTGTTTCATAATTTATGCAGTTGAAATGCACTTGGTTAACGAAGCACGAGGAGGAGGTTGAGAGGGTTTTTGACCACAAGTGCTCAAAGCGATTGTCTGATTTGCTTAGGGAAGCAAGAAAGTTGCATGCAGTTGGCAAGGGCCCACCAAAATGGCTTGGCGATGACAGTCGCAGCATCATATGGAATGAGTTGAAAGTGAAATGGGATAAGCCAGAATACAAGGAAGTGTGTGAAAAAGCAAAACAAAATAGAGCGAAGCAACCTGATGCGAGTCTCCACGCTGGTGGTTCGACATCTTCTTCTACCCTGCGCATCAGGTTTCAGCGGCAACACAATCGTCCACCAAGTATGGAAGAAATGAATCAAATGTTGCATCTAAGACCAGATGGTGTTTGGGATTCAGCAAGGGCTGAAAAAGCAGATGTGAGTTTTTGGATATTGCTTCATTATAATAATTAATTAGTTATTATTTTGTATGATTTAATTAATTACTCATTTTTTTTGTAGAAATTGATTAAGGCATATCATAAGAAATTGAAAGCGTCTGAGGCTGCCCTTCCACCTGAGCAGCGGCTAAGTGATGAAGATTTTCAGAACAAGATATTAGACAAATTTGTGGAGTTTTCAGGGGGAAACGTAGAGGACATGTCCAAGGTCAGGGTTGTACATCTTCATTCATTCATAAGACACCGCGTGGATATAAGGATATTTCGAGTTCATCACAGCAGCACAACTCTTCCAGCATGTCTACTGGCCGATCTGCACCTGTTGAAACTATGGAAGAAATGGAACAGCGACTTAGAGCTGAAATGGTAGCTTGGAAAGCTCAAGCTAGGGCAGAATGGTTGGAAGACATTAGGGCCGTCAGTCAGCATCAGAATCTTCAAAATAGCAACAGCTTCAACGTCAGCAACAACTTAGGAAACCAGTTAGACCAGCAACCGCGTCAGCAACATCAGCGTCAGCAACAGCAGTCACTTTTTCAAGACCAGCAACTTCAGCGTTCGCAACAATTTCAGCATCAGATGCAGCAAAATAGGCAAAATTCCAGACCAAGTCAACAAAATCAGTCCTTTGGAAGGAACCGACTGTCATCCTCCCACCAACAAGATCAGGTCCTTGAGGATGAGTATCGACCTCAAAATGTTGATTTGGATATTAGCCTTGATTTGCCTGATGGGTTCTTTGATAATCTCCCGAAAAATCCAATGTTGAGTTCATTGATGAGAGAAGGCATGGATATTCCCGGTTTTACTCGTTCTAGTCATTATGATACCGCCGGTTGGAATCAAGGCGGGGAAATTCCAACAAACACCGGGATTGGTATTCAAAATGGAGGGAACGCGTTTATTAATCAAAGCAACATCAGGACTCCAATTTTTGGAAATACTTTTACTGGCCCCGATGTAAATGAAGTTAATGTACACAACCGAAGGGCAAGCGGAGGCAGAAGTGGAAGTGGTGGAAGGACAACCGGAAGTGCTACAGGAGGCGGAAGAACAAAAGGAAGAAGTGGCGGAAGGACAAGTGGAAATGCATGAAGGGATATTAATTTGTGCATGTTGGAATTTTATTTTGCTAAGTTTGTGGAACTATTGTGGTGTTTGGTTTGTAACTTATTATGACAATTATCGATTATGTATCGTATTCGTATTTGGTTTGTAACTTATGACATTAATCCCGTATTTTGATTATGTATCGTATTTGGTTTGTAATGTGTGACAATTATCGTAATTTGTTATTGAATTTTATATTTCTAATTTATGTTTTTTATTGTATGTTTAGTTTAATATTTTATATTTAAATAAAATACATTTTTTAAATTAATAATCATAATTTTAAATAAAATATTTATATAAATATGCATATTTAAAAAAAAATGTTTTATGTAAAAAATTTATTAAAGAAAAAAAATTATTAATTTTTTAAAAAAAAAATTTAAAAAAAAATTACAAAAAAAATATAAAAAAATAAATAAATAAAAAAACTGCATAATTTGCGACGGCCTAGGCCGCCGCTAAGTTCAACGCGCGCAAAATTTCCCAGCAATTTTCCGGCTGCTTTGACCACCGGTAATTGTTTTTAAAAAAAAATACCCGCCAACACTTTGCGGCCGCTTTGGCCGCCGGTAAAAAAGGTGTCAGGCAGCCTTCAAATTTTGCGGCCGCTTTGGCCGCCGCTAACTCTTTGCGGCCAGCAATTTTCCGGCCGCTCATGGCCGCCGCAAAATTAACGGTTTTTTTAACTTAGTGGCCGTTTTTGGCACTTTCTGGCTGCCATTTGGCGGCCAAAAAATGCAGTTTTTCTTGTAGTGTTATTTTGCTATATATTCATATATAGGACTGATCAACTTAGGTTTGAATACAAGTTTGTTATTAAGAGACATCTAATAATGAATGGATTTAATGAATTAATATGGTTAAGTGAGGTATAGACATATATTTTCTACCTAAGACTTAGACATAAGCTAGGGCCATAGTAAGAATACAACCACGTGTTTTCTGAACTGTAATTAAGTAAGTTTGACCTAGACATAGGATTCATGTTATCACCACTACTAGAAAAATCGCTTTTAGCAACCGATTTAGCGACCGAAATATTTCGGTTGCTTTAGCAACCAAATTAGAAACCGATTTTTTGAGCGTCAAAGTAAAAAAAAATTGGTTGCTAAATTGGTCGCTACGTAATTATAGTGACCGAATTAGAGACCGATAATTAGCAACCAAAAAATCGGTCGCTGTAGAGACCGAATTAGAGACTATTATTTGGAGGTCAAAGCCAAAAAAAAATTAGTCGCTATATTAGTCGCTATAGAGACCGAATTGGAGACCGATAATTAACGATCAACAAACCGTCGCAAACAATTTTTTTTTGTTGTAAAAATCACTAAAAAAATAATCAAATATTATTATTACTATTATTTTCCCATAAAAAACATGTCCTCTATTTTTTTGATAGCTATCAGGTATATATCCATTCTTCTTCTTTCAGAAAATAAAAATCCATTCTTCTCAACCAACAGCTATTCATTCTTTCCAATTTCGATCTCGTTTTGTTCTCCAGAGCAATCGCTTCTCTCTCCGGCGCCTCACTCAGTGAAGAACACTTCTTCTCTGCCTCTCTCCGGCCGCCGCTTTCTGTGAAGAATCTTTCGGTTTTGATTTCGGAACTGGAAAGAAACGAAACCCTAGTCTTTCTCCTTCACGGTGAGTTTTTCTCCTTCGTTCTCGGTTTTTAAATCACAGATTGTTTGTTCTAGCTGATTTGTATTGTTTTAGTATTTTCATGAACGAACTGCGATCCTTCTGTTTCAGTCCCGATCCCGTTAACATTGTGTATTTATGTATGTGTTGATTTTGATTTTGTGTTTTCTTGATTCTATGCTGAGTGGTGAATTTCCGAGTTTTAGGGTTCTATGGGGATGGACAGTGGAACTAGTTTTTGCTGAAGGAGCTGGGTTTTCCTAGGTGAGTGACTATGGAGGTCACATATTGTGAATTGGAGAGAGTGTGATTTTTATTTTGGGATTTATTTTGTCACAGCTTGTGTGTTATAAATGATTGCAGTTTTTTGTGTAGTTCTCTTTGGATACGAGTCTATTCTATTGTTGATGGCTCTGGCTTGTTTGATATTTTTAAGTTAATAATGATATTCTTAGTTTCACTTTCTACTTATATCATGTAAAACTCTTGTTATGTCTATTTTAAATTTTTCATGAATATATACATATAGGTTTGATGGGTTGAAAATGTTGCATATGTTAAGAGGTAAGACTTAAAAGAGTGATGTTTGTGGGAGATTCCTTGAACAGGAACATGTGAATTTTTATTTTTATTTTTAAAAATAACATGCGACAATCTTTGGTATGTGCTTTGAGAGTTTCTCTTAGAGATAAGAGCAGAATCTATTAAGTTTTAGGACGCTGTGAGTTCAGGGTTTAAGGTTTCCTTTCTTTCAAATTCAAGGTTCAAAAAAGTGTGCTAGTTGTTTCTAATAAGAAATTTTATAATGCTTGTTTTGTTAAGGTAATTTGCTATTGTGTTTCTGCTGTTGTTGTGATGTTAATTAGGATTATGGATGCTCCATAGATTTTGTGAAAATAGCTCTACTGGTTAAGACTGCACTGATGATAACACTCAATCCAGGTTCTGTCAAGACAATATCAGAAGCACCCCTTGCAGCATCCGTAACATCAGCAACAGCGATACCAATGTCAGCTCTTTTCAAAGCTGGAGCATCGTTGACACCATCTCCAGTCATTCCACAAATGTGCTTCCTATCGTGCAACTTCTTTACAATTTCATATTTGTGCTCTGTGGTTATAAGTAGGATATGGTAAGCAGAGAAATAGAAAGTAACAAGAACAAAAAATGGAATGGTGAAATGGTAGAGCATGAACCTGGAAATACTCCAGCAAATCCATCTGCCTTCTCAATCAGCTCTTCAACTGGAATTGCAGCAATATTTGCATCTTTGTCTTGTCCAAGCAAGGTAGAAGATGGATACATATTAGTTCCCATCCCAAGTCTTCGGCCAGTCTCCTTTGCTATGGCAAGTTGATCACCTTAAAAACAGAACAAAAGTCTGGTTTAACTCGAGGAAGCCTGAAAACAAAACACTACTACATATAAAAGTCTGGTTTAGAGTAGTTTACCAGTAATCATTTTAACATTGACACCAAGATGAAGTGCTCTCCTAATAGTTTCAGCACTGTCATGCCTAGGTGGGTCAAAAAGGGACAGCAAACCAACAAACTGCCAAGGAGCACCAGGGCTTTCTTTAGTTTTCTCAGGAACTTCCTGCAGAAGCAGCACGGATACCAGAGGATCAGTCATCAGCGAAAAGAAATAAAAATTTCAAGACTAACTTCAAACATGAATACTAGCTATAAAATACCTGTCTAGAAACAGCAAGAGAACGAAGACTGCACCCCATTTGGTCTAGAAACAGCAGTGAACGAAGACTGCCAAAGCTTATTTAATCTGTTAAGTTATTATACCAATTTCTTGTTCAAGAATGGAAAGTGGCGCCGACACATAATGGTGGAGTTCCTCAAAGAGAAACTCTTAGGCTTGACATGATTCAAGCTTCTAAGAGTCAGTATTATGATGCTGATATAATCATTTTCAACACAGGACTTTGGTGGAATTATAACATGGCAATGAGTTATTAAGTGCATTTAAGGTAAGATATGTGAACAGTAACATGGATTTGTTGTTTAAATTGTTCTTATTACGCGTTTCTTTTTCGCAATGACTTTTTCTTTCTTTTTAGTAGGGGGAAGGATATATTTCGACAGGATGAGGAATTGATAAGTTGTTTCTCATTTTCTATGTGCAGGTTGCCAATTTTGCAATGATGAAGATGGTGCTAGTTTATGGAGTTGTTGGATAAAGCCCGATGCTTGCATTTCAAGCAGAGGTTTGATCTTGTTCTAGTTGTTCTAGTTGTTCTGGTTTTTGAGACTTAATGGTGTTGCTATTTGACTTTTTCTTCTTTATGGAGCTATTAGAGTTGGGCTTTTAGTTTCTTTATTTGCTCTTGTCAGTTGCAGAATTGTCTTGTTAGTGCAAAATATGTAACATCTAATAAGAGAAAATATATTGAAGTTCATTGAGTTAACCAATATTCTTCTTAGATATTAATGTCACCACTCTTTGTGTTTGAATGACTTATGAAATTTGGTTCCTAATATTCCCCTTTTTGTATGCAAGAATTGAAAGGAATTTATTCCATCTTTTGTATGCATCTGATGATGGTGAAGATCAATTCGTTGATAATACTTGTAAGATAATGTAACTTAGTCTTAGTTATGTTTTGGATTGATATTTTTTTATATGTATTTGGTGATATTTAAAGATATTATGTTTATATTGTTGTGTTCATGTTTAATTATTTGGTGTTTATGAAATAGTTAATAAGGATGTATAATAATAATAATAATAATAATAATAATAATTATTATTATTATTATTATTATTTTAAAAAAATTATTAGAGACCGAAATAGAGACCAATTTTACCACAAAGTATTTTCAAATCGGTAGCAAAATCGGTTGCAAAGGGTAGGGAAAGTAATTGCAAATTAGTCACAAAATCGGTCGCTATAGCGTCAGACAAAGCATCGCAAACCACGTCGCAAATTCAGTCTCTAATTCGGTTGCTAAATTCAATTGCTAATTCGGTCGCAAAATATCGGTTGCTAATTGGGTCGCTAAATATCGGTTGCTAATTGGGTCGCTATAGATCAGCGACCAGGCCGGTTGCGACTGATTTTAATCGGTTGCTATTTCCGTCGCTAAAGTGATTAGCGACCAATTTTCATCAAAATCAGTTACTAATTCGGTTGCTAAACGCGTGTTTTTTTGTAGTGCACACATTTCATTATCCAACGTTGTAGACATACACCATAAGGCAAGAGTTGCTTACAGGAGTCTTGCCTACACTTATCTCATCACACACTTATTAAGCTGGATATTAAATGGATCATAAGTTCAACATGCTTTCACAACTGTTTTCTCACACTATTTTAATCAACTGTTCCTTTAATTTATTTGCAACCCTAAACTGTTATTTTATTACTTTAATCACTCATAAGTGTAAAACTAATTGAACTAGTCTTGGAGCGAGATTTCCTTATCACAATCCCTGTGGGAACGATACTTTTTCTTATTACTTGTGCTACAGATAAGACTGTGTATACTTGCACATTGCGAACAATTATATCACACTTAAAATACGCAACAAGTTTTTGGCGCCGCTGCCGGCGAATGTGCGAAATTTAGTTCCATTTTTAGTTTATTAGTTTTTAGCTTATTTGAGATTTAATCTGTTTTCTGTCAAGTGGTGTTAAGACAGGTGTACGAGAAAATTGTATGCATAGGTTGTTATCACCAGAATTCAGAGCAGATCCTGAAATTGAAAGAACATTCAGAATTCTAAGGCGTAATAGAAGAAGTAACCAAGAGGGAGTGAATCTGGCGGAGCAAGAAGATTTTCATAACTCAGAATCAGAATCAGAAGAAGAAATGGCAGATCTAGAACAGACAGGAGACATGCTTGACATTATCAGTATTGCTAATGACCGAGGAAGGAATATAAGGGATTATGCCGTTTTTGATCAATATGCTATGAACACTGGGATAGTAAGACCTGAGATAACAGCTGCTCAGTTTGAATTCAAACCAATGATGTTCCAAATGCTTCAAACAGTCGGTTAATTCTCTGGTGCTGCTACTGAAGATCCTCACCTCCATTTGAAACAATTTCTTGAGGTAGCTAGTAACTTCAAAATACCTGGAATAACGGATGATGCTTTCAGATTAAGGCTTTTTCCCTACTCACTGAGGGATAGAGCTAAAGGTTGGCTAAACTCTCTAGAGCCTAATTCCATTGCTACTTGGAATGCTCTAGCTGAGAAGTTCTTAGCTAAATATTTCCCTCCTATCAAGAATGCAAAGATGAGGAATGATATCACTTCTTTTAGACAAGGAGAGGATGAGACTTTGTTTGATGCTTGGGAAAGGTATAAGGAGATGCTAAGGCAGTGTCCACATCATGGTATTCCTGTGTGTATTCAGCTTGAAACTTTTTACAATGGTTTAGTGTCATCTTCAAGAAATATGTTGGATGCATCATCAGGAGGAGCCTTACTTTCCAAGTCCTACACAGAAGGTTTTGATCTCATAGAGAGTATCACTGCAAACACCTATCAATGGCCTACAGCCAGAGCAAATCCTGCTCCTACTCAATCAATGAAGCCAGCTGGAGTCCATGAAGTTAGTGAAACAACAGCCCTTACTGCTCAGGTTGCTCAAATGTACAACATGTTGAAGACTTTACTCACGCCACCTGCCTTGCCTGCAGTTGCCAGTGAACCTGTCAAAGTAGTTACAGACTTAGCTGAAGTAGCCTGTGTTTATTGTGGTGGAGCTCACCTCTATGAAGAATGTCCTGCAAACCCTGTGTCAATCAACTATGTCAACAATTTCAACAAGAATAACAATCCTTACAGTGATCGTTATAATCCTGGTTGGAGGAACCATCCTAATTTCTCTTGGGCAAATGCAAAAAATCAACAAGTTCATCAAAAAGCACCTGTTGTACCCCCAGGTTTTTCTCAACAGCCTGGTAGTCAACTGTAGACAATACTGAAGAATTTCATGCAAGAGACAAAGAATTTCACTGTTGAAGCCAAGAATCAAATTTTAGCCCAAGGAGTTAGTATCAAAAATCTGGAGAATCAGATGGGCCAAATAGCCACGACTCTTACTCAAAGATCAAGTGGAAGTTTGCCCAGCACTACTGAAACACCTGCTTCTACCTCAAAGGACAAAGGAAAAGAAACATGCAAGATGATAACTTTGAGGAGTGGAACAGAGTATGAAGGACCAAGCATGGGGACAATTCAAATTGAAGATGCTCAAGAAAGGTTGGCTGAAGACTCAACTGTCTCACAGTCAAATCAACAGTTATCCCCTGCTGTCAGTTCAAAGAAGACAAGTCCTGAAAAAGCACCTGAGTCACCGAAAGACAAGACTCTGGTTGCCCCTGAAGCTACTACCAAGAGTAGCCCTGTTTTAGAAAGAGAAAGACCACCACCCCCGTTTCCTCAGAGACTAAGAAGAGCCAAAGAAGAAAAGCAATTTGATAAGTTCATTGAGATCATGAAGCAATTGCATATCAACATTCCTCTCATTGAAGCTATTCAGCAAATGCCAAACTACTCTAAGTTTATGAAGGATGTGCTTACAAAAAGGAAGAGGATTGGTGAGTTTGAAACTGTAGCACTTACTCAAGAGTGCAGCCAAATTGTACAAGGGAAAATTCCACCCAAATTGAAGGATCCTGGTTCTTTTACCATCCCTTGCACCATTGGTGATGTTTATATTGGAAAGGCACTGTGTGACCTTGGAGCTAGTATCAATCTTATGCCACTTTTTATATTCAAGAAATTGGGAATTTGAGCTGCAAGGCCTACCACAGTGACACTTCAGTTAGCAGATAGAAGTTTATGTTACCCTCATGGCAAAATTGAAGATGTGTTAGTAAAGGTAGACAAGTTTGTCTTCCCTGCTGACTTTATCATAATGGATTTCAATGCTGATGATGATACCCCTATTTTATTGGGAAGGCCATTCCTTGCAACTGGCAGAACACTAATTGATGTAGAGAAAGGAGAACTCACAGTGAGAGTCAATGCTCAAGAAGTCACATTCAACATTTTGAAAGCAATGAAGTACCCTGTTGAAGAGATAGAAGATGTTTCCTTACTGCAATGCTGGGATTCATTGGTTCAAAAACAATTTGAAAAGAGGCATGACCCATTGGAAAATGAGTTAGCTGTACTTGAAGACAAGGAATTGGCACGAGAAGTTAATGAAGATGAAGATCCAACTCAGCCCAAGGCACTTTGGGTTGACAAGTATGAAGCTTTAAAGATCCCTAAAGAAGACCACAAGGTGAATATCCCCTCAGTTTTGAAGCCACCTGATCTGGAGCTGAAACAATTACCAAGTCATTTGAAGTATGCATTCCTGGAGACTAGTCAGCAGTTACCTGTTATCATAGCTGCTGAATTGACAGAAGAACAAGAGTCAAGCCTGTTGGCCATGCTCAAGAAACACAAAAGGCCATAGCTTGGCAAATGGCAGATATTCAAGGGATTAGTCCAATTGTTTGTATGCATAGAATCCTGCTGGAAGACAATGCTAAGAATAGTGTGGAATGCCAAAGAAGACTCAACCCCATCATGAAGGAAGTAGTGAAGAAAGAGATCATTAAATGGTTAGATGCTGGTATTATATACCCTATTTCTGATAGTGTGTGGGTAAGCCCTGTTCAATGTCTACCAAAGAAAAGAGGCATGACTGTGGTTGCCAATGAGAAGAATGAATTGATTCCAACAAGGTCTGTGACTGGATGGAGAATCTGGATGGACTATAGGAAGCTGAACAAAGCCACAAGGAAAGATCATTTTCCCTTGCCTTTCATAGATCAAATGCTAGATAGATTGGCTGGTAAGGATTTCTACTGTTTTCTAGATGGTTATTCTGGTTACAACCAAATAGCCATAACTCCTGAAGATCAAGAGAAGACTACTTTTACTTGTCCCTATGGTACTTTTGCTTTTAGGAGAATGCCATTTGGACTTTGTAATGCACCTGCTACATTTCAAAGGTGTATGATGGCACTGTTCTCAGATTTAATTGAATCAGTAATGGAAGTTTTCATGGATGATTTTTCTGACTTTGGAGAATCATTTCATGATTGCCTCTCCAATTTGGAACTAGTGTTAATCAGATGTGAAGAAAGCAATTTGGTTCTCAACTGGGAGAAATGCCATTTCATGGTCAGAGAAGGTCTTGTGTTAGGGCACATAATTTCAAGGAAGGGATTAGAAGTGGATCAAGCCAAGATAGAAGTTATTGAGAAGTTACCTCCCCCTGCAAATGTAAAAGGAATTAGAAGTTTCTTGGGTCATGCTGGTTTCTATAGAAGGTTTATCAAAGATTTTTCTAAGATTACAAAGCCTTTATGCCAACTGTTGCAGCATGATGTTCCATTTGATTTCAATGAAGACTGTATGAAAGCTTTTAATACTCTGAAGACAGCTTTAGTCACGGCACCAGTTATCATTTCACCTGACTGGACCAAGCCATTCGAACTTATATGTGATGCTAGTGACTATGCTGTTGGAGCTGTGCTGGGGCAGAGGCAAGACAAGACTTTGTTGGAACAAAATTATGATTTTGTATCTCCTTAATTGATTTTGATGATAACAATGTATTTAAGGTTAAATTGGAGTACTAATAATTTAATTCAGTGTGCAGGATTAAAAGTTAAAATTTGCGTACTAAAGAACCCTAGAATTTCTGAAGGAATTACTTCTGAGCTCACCAGATCTGAAGCAAGTAATTCTGAGCCTATGAAACTCTGAAGTTATTATCTGAACCTTAGAATTTCTGAAGGAATTACTTCTGAGCTCACCAGATCTGAAGCAAGTAATTCTGAGCCTGTGAAACTCTGAAGTTATTATCTGAACCTTAGAATTTCTGAAGGAATTACTTCTGAGCTCACCAGATCTGAAACAAGTAATTCTGAGCCTATCAAAATCTGAAGAACATCTGAGCTCACCAGATCTGAAACAAGTAATTCTGAGCCTATCAAAATCTGAAGAACATCTGAGCTCACCAGATCTGAAACAAGTAATTCTGAGCCTATCAAAATCTGAAGGCTCGTCAGATATAAGTGTTAAGCTACATTTGAGAGTACAATTTTATTGAAGACTGTGCCTGACTAAGTCCAAACGCAGAAACCAAGAATGAAAAGGTTTGACCATGGAAAGGTCCTTTTCAAGTCAGGCTTCAGAAACGATTATTTCCTTATTTGGCTTTCACCAAGGTTCAAATATCAAAAGCCAAAAGGAATCTCTCATTTTGTAGTAAACGTTAAGCTCCTAAGCTACTGCAAATCAGAACAGCTAATAAGCTCACTGATCTATACAAAGGAGCGTCTCAATTCTTCAAACGGCTATAATCTTCAACGTTCATTTTATCATCTATAAAAGGAAGAAGATTTGTGAAGAAATGGAATCAAGACTTAAGCTTCTGAACGTGCTGAAACTCTGTCAAATTCTGAAGCTATCAAACACTTAGAAACTTTGTGATAATTTTCTAAGTTAGTCTTGTAACTGCGTTGTATTTTGTAAACACCTCTGATTGTATATCAAGTGTTAATCTCTTATCTTTATTAACTTTAAAACCAGTTTGAAGTCTCTTGCTTTGTGCTTGAGCATTGGAAGTCTCTTGCTTTGTGCTTGAGCATTGGAAGTCTCTTGCTTTGTGCTTGAGCATTGGAAGTCTCTTGCTTTGTGCTTGAGCATTGGAAGTCTCTTGCTTTGTGCTTGAGCATTGGAAGTCTCTTGCTTTGTGCTTGAGCATTGGAAGTCTCTTGCTTTGTGCTTGAGCATTGGAAGTCTCTTGCTTTGTGCTTGAGCAGTTAGAAGTCTCTTGCTTTGTGCTTGAGCAGTTTGAAGTCTCTTGCTTAGTGCTTGAGCATTTGTAATCTGAGTGATTATAGTGAAATCTCTTGTGAAGGACAAGAGGACTGGACTACTCCTGTTAGTGGGAGGAACCAGTATAAAAATTCTGAGCATCTCTCTCTAACCCTATCCTCATATATTGTGTGTGTTATACCTTATCCGCTGCAATTTGTTTTAACTTAGAAAAAGTCTCAACACAATTCAACCCCCCCCCCCCCCCCCCCCCCCCTTCTTTTGTGTTTTTCAACCTTCAATTGGTATCAGAGCCTGGTTTGTTGCTCTTCACTTAACAGTGAAACAGTAAAAGATCTAGGGGTACTTAGTTGAAAAACATGTCTGGTGTTACCTCTCCTTCTGCTTCCTCTGGACCTGATCACTCTGCTGTTCCACCTCCTCACAACTATGATAGGGAAAGGAACAGTGATAATCACAGAGACAAACCACCTTACTTCAACAGTGATCCTACTACTTTTCCTTTCTGGAAAACCAAGATGTATAGTTACATCATTGGGACCGATGATGAGTTATGGGATATCATTGAAGATGGTATACATTTTGAACACATGGATGATGAAGGTGTTGTAAGAAATACCTACAGAAAGTTCTTTGATGCTGAAAAGAAGAAACAGTATAAGAAGCATCATACTGTTAAGAATATGCTTATTGGTGCAATATCTCATGCTGAGTATTTAAAAATATCCAACAAGTCATGTGCCAAAACTATCTGGGACTCTCTATGTTCCACCTATGAAGGAAATAAGCAAGTCAAAGAAGCTAAGGCAAACTTATTAGTTCATCAATATGAGCTGTTCAGAATGAAGGAAGATGAAGATATTGAAACCATGTATTCAAGGTTTCAAACCCTTGTCTCTGGTCTTCAAGTTCTGAAGAAAAGCTACACTGCATCTGATCACGTGAAGAAAATTCTGAGGAGCTTACCTTCCAAATGGAGACCAAAAGTTACAGCTTTTCAGGAATCCAAGGATTTGGACAATGTGACTCTTGAAGATTTAATAAGCTCACTCAGAAGTCATGAGCTAGAACTTATGTCAGATGAACCTGTCAAGAAGATGAAGTCCTTGGCTCTAAGCTCTGTTCAGACTTCCTCAAAAGCTGCAAAGATCAAAGTGTCTGAACAAGAGGAAGAAACTTCTGATGATATGATGGATGAAAATTCTGAGAATGAAGAAATGGCACTAATGGTTAGAAGGTTTCAGAAATGGAACAAGAAATACAAAAGGTTTCCAAACAAAGGAAACAACTCAAGAAGTTCCTTTTCAAAGGACAAAAAGGAAGAACTGAACAACTGCTATAACTGCAAGAAATCTGGACACTTCATTGCGGACTGTCCAGAAATGTCATCCAAGGACAAAGGAAAGAATAAGAGCTTTGGGAAAGAAAAGTACAAAGAAAAGGTAAGGAAGAATTTGTTAGCCACTTGGGAGACCATTGAGAATGACTCTGAAGGAGAAGATGATGAAGAAGGCAATCTGGCTTTAATGGCAAGAACTTCTGAAGGTAACAACTCTGATAGAGATTCTGAAGATGACTCAGATGATGAAAATGAGGTATACTCTGTTGAGACCTTTTAGGGTGTTGGCTTCATTTGGTAAAATAAGCTTGATTCCATGATGTGGAGCATGATGTGTGGCACATCAGGGTTCACATCTGGACGCCCTACTGGACGCGCTTTCATTTATTTAAACGCGATCTTTTGAAAAAGATTTGTTTTTCAAATTAAATCGTGCCAGCTTTCGCGCCAAGGAACAAGATAATCTTTCATGGTTCTGTTTTATTTTATTGGCCGACTTTGATCAAAAAGATTTGAAACAAACAATTAAAAGATTATGATCAAATAAATCTCAAGGAGAATTAACAAAGGCCAGCTGTCAACATTGAAGATCCAAGCCCATGAAACTTGTTCTATATAAAGGAAGACTGAAGACATAATGAAGTACGAAGCCAAGAGTTGAAGATATCGAGTCTTAGGTCTTAGTCTGTTCATTGTTATTTGTGAGCCTTCACTTGAATCATAATTTTGATACAAGTAAGGACTGAGTTTGATAGAGTTGTAATCTCTAGTATTCTTTCTCCAAAGCTTTGAAGCAAGGAGTTAGATTGTGCAACACTCTAAGCCTTTAGGTACGAGTGCTTCGCTTGTCTAGGAGTGTGTCTCCAACTGAGTTTGTTATTAAATCCTTACTGGGTAAGGTTGAGGGGGAGTGAGCAGAGGTTCTCATATCTAGGAGTTCCTAGGTAGAATTAGCACGGGTAGTGATTAAGTGAGAAGTTGTAAACGGGGGAGTTTAGCTTTGAATTGATACTACCATAGTGGATTCATCCCTGGATTGGTATCCTCCAGAATAGGGCTTGTTATAAGTGCCGAACTGGGTTAACAAACTCACGTGTTCTTTTGTTTTCTGCACTTTATATTGTTTACTTGTTCATCAAGTTCAGTTGTCCACGATGTTGACACATTAGGCTACACATCGTACGATTCCTAAAGTGTACACATCGTGCTACACATCTGACACTTGCCACCAGAATTTCAATTGGCATCAGAGCAGGCACCCTGCCTGTTTGAGGGTGAGCTCCAGGGAAGTTACTTTCTGGAAACATGGACAAGGATGGAACAACGGTCAACAAACCACCCCTCCTGGATGGAACCAACTATGACTACTGGAAGCCAAGGATGATTGCCTTCCTAAAGTCACTTGACAGCAGAACTTGGAAAGCTGTGCTCAAAGGCTGGGAGCATCCCAAAATCTTGGATGCTAATGGTGTTGACACTGGTGTACTCAAGCCAGAGGAAGATTGGTCAGCTGCAGAAGACACTGCATCACTTGGAAACTCCAAAGCTTTGAATGCTTTATTCAATGGAGTGGACAAAAATATGTTCAGATTGATCAAGCAGTGTACTGTTGCAAAGAATGCTTGGGAGGTACTCAGAACCACTCATGAAGGCAATGCCAAGGTAAAAAGCTCAAGAATCCAACTTCTCAACACTAAGTTTGAAAACCTCAGAATGAAAGAAGAAGAATCAATTCATGAATTTCACATGAATTTGCTTGAGGTAGACAATTCCTTTGAGGCTCTAGGTGAAAAATTGTCTGAAGAAAAGCTGGTGAGAAAGATGCTTAGGTCCTTACCTAAGAGATTTAACATGAAAATCACAGCCATTGAAGAAGCTCAAGATATCCCAAGTATGAAACTTGAAGAACTTGTGAGCTCTCTTCAAACTTTTGAGATGAACTTAGGTGAGCAAACTGAGAAGAAAGGAAAAGGCATAGCTTTTGTATCTTGTGCTGGTGAAGAGGAAGAAGCTGTTGAATCAGATGATGACCTCTCAAATGACTTAGCCATGTTGGGAAGACAATTCAACAAGCTTCAAAGGAGGGTGGACAGAAGACCAAGGAGGAATGTGAGGAACATCCAGACTGACATCAGTAAACTAGGTAACACTTCAACAAAAACCAAAACTGATGATAAGTCAACTCAGAACAAGGGTGTTCAATGTCATGAATGTGAAGGCTTTGGTCATATAAGATCAGAATGTGGCACATATCTGAAGAAGCAGAAGAAAGGCCTAACTGTTTCATGGTCTGATGAAGACTCTGACACTGACTCAGAGAATGTTGCTGCTAATCATGTTAGTACCATAACTAGGGTGGATAATACTGATGTTGAATCTGATGATGAAGAACTTACCTTTGATGAACTAGCCTCAGTCCATAAAAAGCTATTTATCAAGAGTGAGGAACTGTACAAGGTCAATGAAGAGCAGAAGGAAATCATCAGTCAACTGGAGACAGAGAAGGGTCAACTACAGAGTCAAGTTGCTAGTCTTGAAAGTGAAGTCAAGTTACTGTCAACCAACTTGAAAAATATGACCAAGTCTGTAAAGATGCTCAACCCTGGAACCAACATGCTTGATGAAATTTTGAAAGTAGGAAAGTATGCTGGTGACTCATCTGGTGTAGGATTTAAGAACAAACATCACAGCAAGAAGACAAATACTAAGTTTGTTCCTGCTCAGAAGAAACCTGACCCTAGCAGAATGTGGACACATCACACTCCACATCAGAGACCTGCTGGCAAAGAGAAGTTTAATGCTTGGAGATGCCACTACTGTGGGAAGAATGGTCACATCAAGCCCTTCTGTTACAAACTCTATGGGTATCCCAAGAAAAAGCCTCAGGTGCAAGCCAAAACAGCAAGGGTCACTCCTAAGAAGATGTGGAAGCCTAAAGTTTCTGAAACTGCACATATTGCTCACACTTCTCTTAGAGCATCTTCTAGTAATGATTGGTATTTTGATAGTGGTTGTTCTAGGCATATGACTGGTGTTGAGAAATTTCTCACTAATATCAAGCCTCATACAACAAGCTTTGTAACCTTTGGTGATGGAGCAAAAGGTGAAATCAAGGGCAGTGGTAAACTCAGCAGCAAAAGCTTACCTAACCTAGAGGATGTGCTACTTGTTAAAGGCTTGAAGGCTAATCTTATCAGCATAAGCCAATTGTGTGATCAAGGTCTCAAAGTCAACTTCACAAAGAATGAATGTCTTATTACTTCTGACAAAGGAGAATTGCTGATGAGAGGATCTAGGTCAAGAGACAACTGCTATCTATGGATTCCTGTTGAAACAGCTCACTCCACTACATGTTTGATAAGTCAGGAGGAAGAAGTAAAGCTTTGGCACCAAAGACTTGGCCATTTGAATCTGAAGGGAATGAAGAAGATTGTGTCCAAGGAAGCTATTAGAGGTCTACCAAAGCTTAAGATTGTTGAAGGCAACATATGTGGTGAATGTCAAGTTGGAAAGCAGGTTCAGATGTCACACCCAATGTTACAACATCAGGTGACATCCAGAGTTCTTGAACTGCTACATATGGACTTGATGGGACCAATGCAGGTAGAGAGTATTGGTGGCAAAAGATATGCTTTTGTGGTTGTAGATGATTTCTCAAGGTTCACTTGGGTTAGCTTCATCAGAGAGAAGTCTGACACTTTTGGTGCATTCAAAGAATTATGCCTTAGACTACAAAGAGAGAAGGATAGTGGCATTGTTAGAATCAGAAGTGATCATGGGAAAGAGTTTGAAAATTCAAGATTCTCTGAGTTTTGTGCTGATGAAGGAATTGGGCATGAGTTCTCCTCACCAATCACACCCCAACAAAATGGTGTAGTTGAGAGGAAGAACAGAACCTTGCAAGAGGCTGCAAGAGTTATGCTACATGCCAAGAAGCTACCTTACTACTTTTGGGCAGAGGCCATGAGTACTGCATGCTATATACACAACAGGGTAACTCTGAGAAAAGGTACCTCAATCACACTGTATGAGATATGGAAAGGAAGAAAACCAACTGTCAAACACTTCCATGTCTTTGGTAGCAAGTGCTATATCTTAGCTGACAGAGAGCAAAGGAGGAAGATGGATCCCAAGAGTGATGAAGGAATCTTTCTAGGCTATTCCATAACCAGCAGAGCCTATAGAGTCTTCAACAACAGAACAAGAACTATGATGGAATCCATCAATGTTGTCATAGATGACTGTTCAGATAATGAACCTGATGTTGATCCTGATGTGGACACATCTCACCCCCTGCCTGAAGACTCTGAAGTTATAGAGATTCCTGAGAAGACTGATCAGCAAGAAGATGTGACTCCAGTGAACAAGGGTCCCTCTGTTAGAGTTCAAAAGAATCATCCAAAAGAACTCATAATAGGGAATCCTGAGTCAGGGGTTATGACAAGGTCAAGAGAGGTTGTATCCAATGCTTGTTTTGTGTCAAAGGTAGAACCAAAGAATGTGAAAGAAGCCTTGACAGATGAGTTTTGGATTGAAGCTATGCAAGAGAAGCTGAACCAGTTCAAGAGGAATGAAGTGTGGGATTTAGTTCCTAGACCTGAAGGAGTCAACATCATTGGTACTAAATGGGTTTATAGGAATAAATCTGATGAAAGTGGTGTTGTGACTAGAAACAAGGCTAGGCTTGTGGCTCAAGGTTACTCTCAGATTGAAGGAGTAGACTTTGATGAAACATTTGCTCCTGTGGCACGTCTTGAGTCCATAAGGTTACTTCTGGGAGTAGCATGTATCTTGAAATTCAAGCTATTCCAGATGGATGTGAAGAGTGCTTTCCTCAATGGCTACTTGAATGAGGAAGTTTATGTGGAGCAGCCCAAGGGATTTGTTGATCCAAATTATCCAGATCATGTCTACAGATTGAAGAAGGCATTATATGGATTAAAGCAAGCTCCTAGGGCATGGTATGAGAGGCTAACCAAATTTCTTGTGCAGCAAGGTTATAGAAAAGGAGAAACAGACAAAACCTTGTTTGTCAGAGAAGAAAAGGGCAAGTTCATGATTGCACAAATCTATGTAGATGACATTGTGTTTGGAGGAATGTCTGATCCAATGGTCAAGATGTTTGTGAATCAGATGCAGTCTGAATTTGAGATGAGCCTTGTAGGTGAACTTACCTACTTTCTTGGTCTGCAAGTCAAACAGATGGAAGATACAATTTTCATCTCTCAAAGCAAGTATGCCAAGAACATTGTGAAGAAATTTGGAATGGAGAATGCAAATCACAAAAGAACTCCTGCAGCAACCCATCTTAAACTTTCTAAAGATGAGCATGGTGTCAGTGTTGATCAAAGTCTATACAGAAGCATGATTGGCAGTCTACTTTATCTCACTGCAAGTAGACCTGATATTAGCTTTGCTGTTGGTGTGTGTGCAAGGTACCAAGCTGAGCCCAAGATGAGTCATCTGAATCAAGTCAAAAGGATTCTTAAGTATGTCAGTGGTACAAGTGATTATGGAATTCTCTACTCTCATGGTGAAGACACAAGATTGTTGGGTTATTGTGATGCTGACTGGGCAGGTAGTGCTGATGACAGGAAAAGCACTTCTGGTGGATGTTTCTTTTTGGGAAGCAACCTTATATCTTGGTTCAGCAAGAAACAAAATTGTGTTTCTCTTTCTACAGCTGAGGCTGAGTATATTGCAGCAGGAAGTAGTTGCTCTCAGCTACTTTGGATGAAGCAGATGTTGGGTGAGTACAATGTGCAGCAAGATGTGCTCACATTATACTGTGACAATCTAAGTGCTATAAATATTTCCAAAAATCCTATCCAACATAGTAGGACAAAGCACATTGATATACGTCACCATTTCATTAGAGATCTTGTTGAAGACAATATTGTGACTCTAGAGCATGTTGCCACAGAAAATCAACTGGCAGATATTTTCACTAAGGCTTTAGATGCAAATAGGTTTGAGGTGTTAAGGGGCAAACTAGGTATTTGCCTCTTTGAGGATCAATAGCCATAATTGCTATTTAGACGTGCAACGGTTACCTGTTTTTTTCCCTCCATCCATAGTTGCACGCAATCCAAAGGCAATATTTCCAACGGCTATTTCGCGTTCAAAACTCCAAGAAATCCGTTTACTCAAGATTTTTCTTATTGCCTACCACATTGATCACCACATTCGTTTCTCAACCACTCAAACGACCAAAAAATTTTTGATCTCTCTCAAACCCTTTGTTCATCTTTCTGCAATTTTCTTTGAAATCTTCATACAAAATCATCATCATCATCATGTCTACTGCAACCAAAACATCTCCTTCCACAAAAACAAACACTCCTCCATCATCACCAAAACCTATTTCCCCACATCAAGAAGATATTCAAGGTGACATGATCGTCGATGCCACTCCTGTCTCAATGATCAAGCCATCTGGATCAAAGAAGAAGAAGTCTAAACGATCAAGAAGGGAATCAACCCCCATTGCCGCAGAGGAAGATGTTGTTCCTTCTCCTTACACAGAAAAATCCAAAAAGAAGAAGAAGAAAAGCAAGAAGCCAAAGATTGGCTCACCAAAGAGGGTTCACACCATGGAAAGTCTGCATGTTGAACCTCTTCCTGCAAAATCTGGTGATGCAAATGCTGAAGCATCTATGGGTGTAGGTTCTTCAAACCCTAACCCTGAGAAGGCTGCTGTGAAGATTTCTGAGGGTCAAAGGCACCCCTTGACTCAGAAGATCATTGATTCTGTGCTCCAGGCCCTGCAAGAACCTAATGTTGCGGCAGATGTTGGCACATCATTGCCACAAGGTGAAGAAGAGTCTCCTGCTGAAGAAGAGACTGCTGCTGTTGAAAGACCTGCTGTCATTCCTGATTCTCCTGATCAGGTATTTGTTGAAGAAGATCAACCTGCTGAGGTTGAGGAACCTGAAGATAATATCCAGTCTGACAAAGTTGTTGTGGATGTAGAAGGCTACAATTCTGACATCCCCTTGAAAAAGCTTACTGAGGAGAGTATTGCAAGAAGGACTAGAAGTGGTAAAGGTCCTGCTGTTGTTGAGATTTCTCCTGCTGCTACTAAGGAGAAGAAGAAGCCTGTTGAGAGGCAAGTCATGTATGGTCCCAAGAAGGGATTTAGTAAAGCTGTGGTTCCACCTGCAAAGAAGAAGACTCAGAAAAGAAAAGAGCCACCTACAAGTGACTCAGAGTACGATGTGGAGCAGGATGTAGCTCACATCAGTGAGTCTGAGGAAGAATCTGCTGAGGAACGCAATATGGAGCTTGATGTGATTCACATTGAGTCTGCTGTGAAGAAGAGCTATGGGAAGAAGAAAATTCCTCAGGGAATTCCTGACATCCCAGTTGATTTGATTTCCTTCCACAACCCTGCACATGCTGGAAAATGGAAGTACATTGCTCATAGAAGGTTAGCTCTGGAGAGGGAGCTCAGTGCTGAAGCCTTGCAGTGCAAGGAAGTTATGAGGTTGATCAAGCGTGCTGGCTTGATGAAGACTGTTACTGGACTGGGTGACTGCTATGAGAAGGTAGTCAAAGAATTTTTGGTAAACATCCCTGCTGGTTGTGACAATCCTTTGGACAAGGAATACCAAACTGTTTTTGTGAGAGGTAAAGAAATTCACTTCTCTCCCACTGTTATCAACAAGTATCTGGGCAGAAGTGAGGAGCCCTTTGCTGAGATGGAGGCAAATGACAACTACATAATCAAGGCCATCACAGCTGGAAAGGTCAAGACTTGGCCTAAGAAGGGAAAATTGCAAGCAAGCAAGCTCACTCCAATCTACAACATCCTGAACAGGATTGCTGCTGCTAACTGGGTGCCTACCACACACAACTGTGATGTGGCTACAGGTTTGGCTAGGTTCATCTATACTGTGGGTAACAAAGTTAACTTCGATTTTGGTACTTATATTTTTGATCAGACTATCAAACATGCCAAAACCCTAGCTGTCAAACTACCCATTGCCTTTCCTTCCCTACTGTGTGGAATCATATTGAGCCAGAGACCTGATGTTCTGGGCAAGGATGATTTGTCTTGCAGAAGAGAGTCTGCTATTTCTTTTAGTCTCAAGCAGTCTGATGTGACTCCTGATGTGGGCACATCCAGCTCAAACAATGCTATGTCTAGGACAGACATGATTGCTGCTTTAAAGGAGACTTGCAAGGCTCTGGATGAGAAGAAGGCCAAGCTGGAGGCAGTCATTGCTGGACTGGAGCTTGAGGATGAGCAAACAATGGCTGAGGATGAGGAATTGGAGGAGGAGGAGCCCAATGACTCTGAAGCTGAGGAAACTGATGGGAGCCAGGATATTTGAATTATTGTAATTCATTAATATTTCCCTGTACTCAGTATTTCCTTGTTTTTGCTGGTATTTTGTGGGCTATGCCCTGGATTTCTGATGCACCTTTGCGTGCCTGTTCTGTACCTGCTGCACTATTAATATCATCTCTACATCTCATGCTATCTGCATTCTATGGTGTGTTACTTACTCTCAGTATGTTTGTCATAATTTTTGGCTAAAAAGGGGGAGTAAAAATTAAAATAAAAAACTTTGAAGTCTTAACTGCAGCAAATTGTGATGTGTTGGGACAATGTGATAATTTTGGGAGAAATTAGAGAGAATAGAACGAGAGAATTGAGACGAGAATTAAGAAAAAGAGTTAAATTCTATTCATCCACATGGGGCAACTTCTGAACTTCTGAACTTCTGAACTTCTGAACTTCTGAACTTCTGAACTTCTGAACTTCTGAACTTCTGAACTTCTGAACTTCTGAACTTCTGAAACTTTCTCAACTTCTGAAGCACTACAACTTCTGAAGCTCTTCTCAACTTCTGAAGCACTACAACTTCTGAAGCTCTGCTCAGCTTCTGAAGCTTCTCCAACTTCTGAAGTTCTGATGTGTGGCACATCTGACTACACATCTGGTATACATGCTTATTTTTCTTCAAATATTTTCTCAACAACTTTTTGAAGAATTAGTTTTCTAAAGCATGTTTTTCTGAAGACTTATTCTGTACGTTTTCAACTGGGTGATGCATTCTTAAGAAGTCCAATTGAAGATGTTAATTTGTGTAATGGTTGATCCATTTGTATGATTTCTACATGGTGATGCATTCTTAAGAAGCCTGTAGAAGTTGCTATTTTGTGTGATGTTTGACACATCTGTGAGTTTTAACTTGGTCATGCATTCTTAAGAAGCCAAGTTTAAAACTTCTCTATATCTCTCTAGGCCATGCATTCTGAAGAAGCCTATAGGGAATATGAGATTTAGGGGGAGTACATGGAAAGTGCTCTAGTTCAAAGGGGAGTAGACTATTACTGGGTTTGCTACCCTCCCTTATGTGTGCATGGAATCTCATGCTTGTATGTGTCTGAGAATTTATTTTTCTCAGTCTTTGGGAATTTATTTTCCTATCTTGTGAGAGTTTAATTCTCTCTTCGTTTGTGAGGCTCTGATCCGCTGCTGCATGCCTCTGATGTGCCTATACATCTCTCCAAGTTTAGTTGGGTGACTCAAAGATTATTTTAGCCCAAAATTTGCCAAAGGGGGAGATTGTTGAGACCTTTTAGGGTGTTGGCTTCATTTGGTAAAATAAGCTTGATTCCATGATGTGGAGCATGATGTGTGGCACATCAGGGTTCACATCTGGACGCCCTACTGGACGCGCTTTCATTTATTTAAACGCGATCTTTTGAAAAAGATTTGTTTTTCAAATTAAATCGTGCCAGCTTTCGCGCCAAGGAACAAGATAATCTTTCATGGTTCTGTTTTATTTTATTGGCCGACTTTGATCAAAAAGATTTGAAACAAACAATTAAAAGATTATGATCAAATAAATCTCAAGGAGAATTAACAAAGGCCAGCTGTCAACATTGAAGATCCAAGCCCATGAAACTTGTTCTATATAAAGGAAGACTGAAGACATAATGAAGTACGAAGCCAAGAGTTGAAGATATCGAGTCTTAGGTCTTAGTCTGTTCATTGTTATTTGTGAGCCTTCACTTGAATCATAATTTTGATACAAGTAAGGACTGAGTTTGATAGAGTTGTAATCTCTAGTATTCTTTCTCCAAAGCTTTGAAGCAAGGAGTTAGATTGTGCAACACTCTAAGCCTTTAGGTACGAGTGCTTCGCTTGTCTAGGAGTGTGTCTCCAACTGAGTTTGTTATTAAATCCTTACTGGGTAAGGTTGAGGGGGAGTGAGCAGAGGTTCTCATATCTAGGAGTTCCTAGGTAGAATTAGCACGGGTAGTGATTAAGTGAGAAGTTGTAAACGGGGGAGTTTAGCTTTGAATTGATACTACCATAGTGGATTCATCCCTGGATTGGTATCCTCCAGAATAGGGCTTGTTATAAGTGCCGAACTGGGTTAACAAACTCACGTGTTCTTTTGTTTTCTGCACTTTATATTGTTTACTTGTTCATCAAGTTCAGTTGTCCACGATGTTGACACATTAGGCTACACATCGTACGATTCCTAAAGTGTACACATCGTGCTACACATCTGACACTTGCCACCAGAATTTCATACTCTAACATGACTAAATCTGAATTAATTGATTCTCTTAAGATTGCCGTGAAACATTACTCTCGTATAGTAAGTCAACACAAAATTCTGAAGAATGTTCATGAATCATTGAAAAAGGATGCCAAGATTCTTTATGATGAAAATGAATCGTTAAACATTCGTATTTGTCATGTTGAATCTAACTATGTCTTGGCAGACAAGCTCAATGATGATCATGAAGATGCTCTTCACGAATTTATTCGTTGTACCTTCAATAGGAGTAAAATGGCTTCCATGATTTATCATATGACTCGTAACTATGGTGAAGGCATTGGTTATTCTCGGTTTAAGAACTGGGATAAACCTCTGAAATCATATAGTGAGGATGATACTCCACCTGAATTATTCTCTACCTTTGTTAAAAGTGGTACACTTGATCTGAAGGCATCCAACTCTGAAGGAGGTTCTGAACCTGAACCCAAAGACTCAGAAGTTCCAAGTTCTTCTGAACCTAAAATTTCTGAGTCTAAAAGTTCTCAAGTTAAGGCTCAGAAGTCATCTGAACCTCTGAGAAATCAAGGTAAAGTTACTTCAGATCCTTGCTTGACCTTTGGAACTGTGATATACTCCAGATCAAAATCCAAGAATCAAATTAAGCCTAAACATTCTTGTCAAAGCTTAATTAATTCTAGATCTTGTGTTGATCATAGAAAACAAAGAAGGAATACTATTCAGAAGACTAACTCTAAAGGACCCATCAGAATATGGGTACCAAAATCTGAAATAATGTTTGCTTCAGATGCTCATGCAAGGAAAGGTAAAACAGCAGCCCTGGTACCTGGACAGTGGTTGCTCACGACATATGACGGGAGAAAAGCATATGTTCCAAACCCTAACTCTGAAAGAGGGAGGCTCTGTGGGATTTGGAGGAAAACAAAAAGGGAAGATCATTGGTACAGGTACAGTTGGTAATTCTTCTCTTTCCATTAAAGATGTTTGGTTAGTTGATGGACTTAAACACAATCTATTGAGCATTAGTCAATTTTGTGACAATGGGTGTGTTGTTACATTTAATAAGGAATCATGTACTGTATCAAAAGACTCTGACAAATCTGTAGTATTCAAGGGAATGAGAGTTGGCAATGTTTATAAAGTAAACTTTTCTGATTTGGTTGACCAAAAGATTATATGTCTTTTGTCTCTGAGTGATGAGAAATGGCTATGGCACAAGCGTCTTGGTCATGCTAACTGGAGGTTGATCTCTAAGCTTAGCAAACAAAAGCTTGTTAGTGGTTTGCCTGACATTGATTATCACTCAGATGCACTTTGTGGCTCATGTCAAAAAGGAAAATTTGCTAAGACTTCATTCAAGTCTAAAAACATTGTCTCTACTTCCAGACCCTTAGAATTGCTTCACATTGATCTGTTTGGTCCTGTTTCGACAGCCTCTATCAATGGTAAAAAATATGGATTGGTCATGGTTGATGATTTCAGTAGATGGACTTGGGTGAAATTCCTACGTTCTAAGAGTGAAGCACTTGTGGTGTTCAGTGACTTCTGCACACAAATACAAAGTGAAAAGGATCTTCGGATTCTGAAGGTTAGAAGCGACCATGGGGGAGAGTTCGAAAATGACTCTTTCGAATCTTTCTGCTCAGAGCATGGAGTAATCCATGAATTCTCTTCTCCTAGAACACCACAGCAGAATGGTGTTGTAGAAAGAAAGAATAGATCTTTGCAAGAAATGGCTCGTACCATGATGCTTGAGTCTAACCTAGCTAAGTTCTTGTGGGCAGAAGCCGTGAGTACTGCTTGCTATGTTCAGAATAGAATCTACATCAGACCTATTCTGAACAAAACTGCTTATGAACTGTTCAAAGGAAGAAAACCAAATATTTCTTATTTTCATCAGTTTGGATGTACTTGTTATATTCTAGACAACAAGGTCTATCGAAAAAAATTTGATGCTAGAGCTTATAAGGGTATCTTTATAGGCTACTCTGAACGCTCAAAAGCATACAGATTGTATAATTCTGAAACTCACACAGTTGAAGAATCTATACATGTTAGATTTGATGATAAAGAGCCTGACGATAAAATGTCAGAGCAAGCTGAGACTTTTGCAGAATTTCAAGTTTCCTCAAATTCTGAGTGTGAAGATCTCTCCATTGCTGTATATCCATCTGAGACTCAAAATGAAGATATCTCTGAAGGCCTTGAAACTGAAGACCCTTCAGAAACTGAACCCTCTCAGACACCTGCTCCACCTAAGAGTAAATTCAAGTATAGATCATCTCATCCTGAAGAGCTAATTGTTGGTAACAAGGATAGCCCAAGAAAGACCAGATCTGCTTTCAAAGAGGATGAATCCCTAGTTGGGTTAATTTCATTAATTGAACCCACAAACATAGAAGAAGCACTCTCAGATGATGGGTGGATTGTTGCAATGCAAGAAGAACTCAATCAATTTGAAAGAAATGATGTTTGGGATCTGGTACCAAAACCCAAACACAAGAACATTATTGGAACAAAATGGGTATTCAGAAACAAGTCAAATGAAAAGGGAGAAGTTGTCAGAAATAAAGCTAGACTGGTTGCACAAGGTTATAGTCAGCAAGAAGGCATAGATTTCACTGAAACCTTTGCACCAGTAGCAAGACTTGAGGCAATTAGACTTCTCTTGTCCTATGCAGTTAATCATGACATCACTCTATTTCAAATGGATGTTAAGAGTGCATTTCTGAATGGAGTAATTTATGAAGAAGTCTATGTTAAACAACCTCCTGGCTTTGAAGATATAAAGTGTCCTGATCATGTTTACAAATTGAAGAAATCTCTGTATGGTTTGAAACAAGCTCCAAGAGCTTGGTATGAAAGGTTAAGTATATTTCTTCTAGAAAATGGTTTTGAAAAAGGACATGTTGATAACACTCTCTTTAGAAAAACCTTAAAAACTGATATTTTGATTGTTCAGATTTATGTTGATGATATTATCTTTGGTTCAACTAATGCTTCTCTTTGCAAGAATTTCTCTAAGCTTATGCAGGATGAATTTGAAATTAGTATGATGGGAGAACTAACATTCTTCTTGGGAATTCAAATCAATCAAAGAAAAGAAGGAGTATATGTGCATCAAACCAAATACACAAAGGATTTACTGAAGAAATTTGGTCTTGAAGATTGTAAACCAATGTCAACTCCTATGCATCCCTCTAGCTGTCTTCTGAAGGAAGAATCTGAAGGCAAAGTAGATCAGAAATTATACAGAGGTATGATTGGTTCCCTCCTTTATCTCACTGCATCTAGACCAGATATCTTGTTCAGTGTATGCTTGTGTGCTAGATTTCAATCAGATCCTAGAGAGTCTCATCTAACTGCTGTTAAGAGAATCTTTAGATATCTGAAAGGAACCACTAATCTTGGATTACTTTATAAGAAATCCTTAGATTATCAGCTTATTGGATTCTGTGATGCTGACTATGCTGGTGATAAAATTGAAAGGAAGTCCACTAGTGGAAACTGTCAATTTCTAGGTGAAAACCTTATATCATGGGCTAGTAAGAGACAAGCAACTATTGCTCTATCTACAGCAGAAGCAGAGTACATCTCAGCTGCTAAGTGTTGCACGCAATTGCTCTGGATGAAACATCAGTTGGAGGACTATCAGATAAGGATAAGTAGTATACCACTTCTCTGTGATAATACTGCTGCTATCTGTTTGTCTAAGAATCCTATTTTGCATTCAAGAGCTAAACACATTGAGATCAAACATCACTTCATTAGAGACTATGTTCAGAAGGGAGTAATTAAGATTCAATTCATTGATACTGAGCATCAATGGGCTGATATCTTTACCAAATCTCTTGCTATTGATCGTTTCGATTTTATCAAGAAAAATCTGAACATGGTTTTTATTTCTGAATGATATCTCTGAATGCTGTTAACTCTGAATGAATAAACTGGTTCTGAAGGGCCTCAGAAGTTTGGACGGCTCAGAAACTATTATATAGGTTCTGAAGCACTCTCTCATCTGAAGCAATCAGAATTATTTATTATTAAATATGATTTCTTGTGACTCAGATACCTACTCTAAGTGTTAGTTGACCACTCAGTTTCTCTAACTGACAGCTGGCTTCTGAAAACACTACTTATCTGTGTAACTTCCCATCATGTCTAGTAACCGCTGGGTAATGAAGGAGAGCTAATGATGATTTTATTAAAAGTAACTGCCAAGCCCCCATTACGTCACTATCTTGTTTCCCCAATATTTTGAAACTTCCACTATAACCATTTCTGACACTCCTAAATCCCCTCAGAAATCTCCTATTAAAGATTCTGAGTCTACCCCAATAGCAATGGACGTAGACCAATCTGAACCCTCAAATGTTCAAAATTCTGAAGTCCCTGCTGAATCCCAAACTGAACCCCTTCAGACTTCATCTCCTAAGCCAACCACTTCTGAACCAAACCCCTCATCCATTCAAACCACTCCACCTTTTCCTGGAACTGATTCAGATCTTGAAGAAACTCGTCTTCATTCTGAAACAATTCCCTGTTTCACCATGGTACTTAACAATTCCCTTTTACCGTTGAATGCATTTACTGCTGGTGGTTGTTTGCTGTGTGCATTTACTACCTTGTAACTTGTGCTTTGACTGACCCGTTTTTGATAATGACAAAGGGGGAGAAAATATTATTTCATTTCCTATGGCAGTGAAATTATTTCTGAAGCTCTAAAGATCACAAGAAAATATTATTTCATTTCCTATGGCAGTGAAATTATTTCTGAAGCTCTAAAGATCACATTTTCTGAACTCTACTCTTATTAAGTTATATTAAAGTCTTTTAAACTTTTAATGAGGGGGAGTAATAAATTTTGTCCAACATAAATTCATATAATATAAGATACGCTTGCAAACCATATCTTATATTTGTCAGTCTGAAGAAATAGAGCTTGCAAACCTCTAATTCTGAAGGTAGAATATATGAAATTATATTTGACATTAAATATTACTCTTAGACTGTTTTATATTTATCATTGATAAACTTTTGAAGCTTATCAGACTCAGGGGGAGCTTGCAAACCTCAGAACCTGAAGTCAAGATGTTAAATAAAAACAACAACAATTGATTTTAAATACATATAGTTGTCATCATCAAAAAGGGGGAGATTGTTGGAACAAAATTATGATTTTGTATCTCCTTAATTGATTTTGATGATAACAATGTATTTAAGGTTAAATTGGAGTACTAATAATTTAATTCAGTGTGCAGGATTAAAAGTTAAAATTTGCGTACTAAAGAACCCTAGAATTTCTGAAGGAATTACTTCTGAGCTCACCAGATCTGAAGCAAGTAATTCTGAGCCTATGAAACTCTGAAGTTATTATCTGAACCTTAGAATTTCTGAAGGAATTACTTCTGAGCTCACCAGATCTGAAGCAAGTAATTCTGAGCCTGTGAAACTCTGAAGTTATTATCTGAACCTTAGAATTTCTGAAGGAATTACTTCTGAGCTCACCAGATCTGAAACAAGTAATTCTGAGCCTATCAAAATCTGAAGAACATCTGAGCTCACCAGATCTGAAACAAGTAATTCTGAGCCTATCAAAATCTGAAGAACATCTGAGCTCACCAGATCTGAAACAAGTAATTCTGAGCCTATCAAAATCTGAAGGCTCGTCAGATATAAGTGTTAAGCTACATTTGAGAGTACAATTTTATTGAAGACTGTGCCTGACTAAGTCCAAACGCAGAAACCAAGAATGAAAAGGTTTGACCATGGAAAGGTCCTTTTCAAGTCAGGCTTCAGAAACGATTATTTCCTTATTTGGCTTTCACCAAGGTTCAAATATCAAAAGTCAAAAGGAATCTCTCATTTTGTAGTAAACGTTAAGCTCCTAAGCTACTGCAAATCAGAACAGCTAATAAGCTCACTGATCTATACAAAGGAGCGTCTCAATTCTTCAAACGGCTATAATCTTCAACGTTCATTTTATCATCTATAAAAGGAAGAAGATTTGTGAAGAAATGGAATCAAGACTTAAGCTTCTGAACGTGCTGAAACTCTGTCAAATTCTGAAGCTATCAAACACTTAGAAACTTTGTGATAATTTTCTAAGTTAGTCTTGTAACTGCGTTGTATTTTGTAAACACCTCTGATTGTATATCAAGTGTTAATCTCTTATCTTTATTAACTTTAAAACCAGTTTGAAGTCTCTTGCTTTGTGCTTGAGCATTGGAAGTCTCTTGCTTTGTGCTTGAGCATTGGAAGTCTCTTGCTTTGTGCTTGAGCATTGGAAGTCTCTTGCTTTGTGCTTGAGCATTGGAAGTCTCTTGCTTTGTGCTTGAGCATTGGAAGTCTCTTGCTTTGTGCTTGAGCATTGGAAGTCTCTTGCTTTGTGCTTGAGCAGTTAGAAGTCTCTTGCTTTGTGCTTGAGCAGTTTGAAGTCTCTTGCTTAGTGCTTGAGCATTTGTAATCTGAGTGATTATAGTGAAATCTCTTGTGAAGGACAAGAGGACTGGACTACTCCTGTTAGTGGGAGGAACCAGTATAAAAATTCTGAGCATCTCTCTCTAACCCTATCCTCATATATTGTGTGTGTTATACCTTATCCGCTGCAATTTGTTTTAACTTAGAAAAAGTCTCAACACAATTCAACCCCCCCCCCCCCCCCCCCCCTTCTTGTGTGTTTTTCAACCTTCAGACTTTTCATTCCATATACTATGCAAGTAGAACACTTAATGAAGCTCAACTGAACTACACAACAACTGAAAAGGAATTGCTGGTTGTGGTATTTGCCTTTGATAAGTTCAGATCCTATTTGGTTGGTACCAAGGTGGTAGTCTACACTGATCATTCAGCCATCAAGTACCTCATTGCAAAGAAGGATGCCAAGCCAAGGTTAATCAGATGGGTTTTGCTTTTACAAGAGTTTGATCTGGAAATCAGAGATAAGAAGGGAGTAGAAAACCAAGTGGCAGATCATTTGTCAAGACTCCCAGATGAAGTACAGAATCAAGAAAGGTATGTGATTAAGGAAGAATTCCCATATGAGCAATTACTTGCGATAACTGGAGATGTGACTCCTTGGTATGCTAACATTGTCAATTATTTAGTTAGCAAAGTAGTTCCCCCAGAACTTAATTCCCAACAAAGAAAAAGATTTTTCCATCAAGCTAGGGATTATTTCTGGGATGAACCTTTTCTTTATAAAAAATGTGCTGACCAAATATTGAGAAAATGTGTGGCAGGCCAAGAGGCAAGTCTAGTGTTGACTAATTGCCATTCAGCACCTTATGGTGGGCATTTTGGAAGCACTAGAACTGCTGCTAAGGTATTGCAATCTGGATATTTCTGGCCTACCCTGTTTAAAGATGCTTATGAATATGTGAAACAATGTGATAGATGTCAGAGGATAAGTAATGTTTCCAATAGACAGGAGATGCCTCTTACCAACATTTTAGAAATTGAATTATTTGATGTTTGGGGCATTGACTTCATGGGACCATTTCCTAATTCCTTTGGCAATCTATACATTCTTGTAGCTGTGGATTATGTTTCCAAGTGGGTTGAAGCAATTGCTACCCCCACTAATGATGCTAGAGTGGTAACCAACTTTTTGAAAAAGAATATTTTCACCCGTTTTGGCACTCCTAGAGCCATCATCAATGATGAAGGTTCTCACTTTTGCAATAAAATATTTGAGGAGTTGCTGGCCAAATATGGGGTAAAACACAGAGTTGCCACTGCTTATCATCCTCAAACTAGTGGGCAAGCAGAGCTATCCAATAGAGAGATAAAAAGAATTTTAGAAAAAGTTGTAGACCCTTCTAGAAAGAATTGGTCTAAGCTCTTGGATGATGCTCTGTGGGCCTACAGAACAGCTTATAAAACACCTTTGGGAATGTCCCCATTCAGATTAGTTTTTGGTAAAGCTTGCCACCTACCAATTGAACTTCAATGTAAAGCCTTTTGGGCTACTAAAAAGTTGAATTTTGACTATGAGGCAACTGGTAGGGCAACAAGTATTACTTTTTAATTCTAGATTGAAGTTGTTCCCTGGAAAGTTGAAATCTAGATGGTCGGGCCCATTCAAACTTTTGAAAATTTATCCTTATGGGGCTATTGATCTTTTAGATGAGTCAACTGGAAAAGAATTTAAAGTTAATGGTAAAAGAGTAAAACACTATTGGGGTGATGACTCAAGGTCTAGAGTCACCACCACCCTTGATGAAGTTTGATTTATGGTTACAAGTCTGGTTGAGGACTTAGTAAAACCAAGCGCTGCTGGGAGGCACCTCAGACTACTAATGTAAATAGTTTTTGTTTTTGTTTTTAGTTTTCATTTGTTTCAGAAAAGAAAATATGATTGAAGTCAACTTTGTTGCATCACAGTCTTGACTGTAGATGCCTGATGCTTTGCTGGGTGTGAGCTGTGAGCACCAAGTGTCAAGTCACGTGGAGGTTTCTTAATGAAGTCATTGAAGAGATTTGTGGAAATTAGCTGTCAAAGCACTAGACACTGATTATTGACACCTGTCCGATAATTATAGCCGTGTCAGGCGAGTTATCTCACGCGCCGGATGTGACTAATGCTTTTCAATAGAATGACCGGTTGTAACTGCTACCCACTACTTTTTCAACTGCCATCATTACCTCAATTACCTCACCGGTTTATTATTTTGCAACGGATCTTTGCTAAGATTTACTCCAATTATTGCTAAGATTTACAAATCCTATTTTTCTCTAAGTTTATCAATTTTCTATTCTCTCTCACAAATACTCCAACTACCAAAATTCCATCACCACATTCAACCATGGCCTCTCAAAGCTCCAACAATGATTCTTACTTTGATAGCTTCGTCAACATTGAAGCTGAGCAACGTTACACCAAATTCATCTCTGCAAAATCGTTCTTCACAAAGCGAGGATTCATTAGCAGTTTTGAACAAAATGATACTATGATCCCTGCAGAATTGTCTGCCATTATCAACAACTTGGGTTGGAAGAAGTTAGCAAAGCAACCATCTGATTACAACGCTCAAATGGTGAAGGAGTTCTACGCAAACCTCACCAACCCCAATCAGAAGAAGAAGGAAGTGTTCCTTCGAGGCAAAGGAGTTCTTTACTCTGAAGCCAACATCAACCGTTTCTATGGGCTTAAGGATGGAGAAGACCAATTTGAAGCTACTCTAGCCACGTTGTCTGATGAGGAGATGACAAGTGTCATGAAAAGTTTAACCATTGAAGGGATGGAGTGGAATAAGAAGAATGATGTGAATGAATGGACGGTGAAGAGGATGCAGTTGAAGCCTATGATGAGGGTGTGGTACCAATTTCTGAAGCATACTGTCTTGCCTACCGCTCACAATGAAACAGTCAATAAGGCAAGACTGGTGTTGCTGCACTGTACTACTGCCCTGCAGTATCTTAATGTTGGAAGGATTATAGCCAAGGAGATCACACTCTGTTCTCAGAAGAAGGAAGGTATGCTATACTACCCATGTTTGATTTCTGGGCTGTGTAAGAAGCAATTAGTACCCCATGGTGAAAGGGACGAAGTTTTCAAGCCAACTGGTGGTTTTGATGCGCGAGCAATTGAAGTGCTGATAAAGGGAAATACTGAGCGAAAGTCAAGGCTGCAGTTGCCTGCTGCTCCTGCTGCCACTAGCTCTCCAGATGTCATGGCTCTGCTATCCAAGATGCAAAGGGATATGCAAGCCTTCTATGCTTGGAATGATCAATTCAGTCATTGGATGGAGATGCAGTTTGAGTATTGCCTGCCTGCAGAGAAGCATGTTGGACCAATACCCCCATTCCCTAGAGAGATTTTACCTATTGTTGCTGAAGAAGTTCAACCTGAGGAAGAGCCAAGAGCAGATAAGCCGGAGCCATCTGCTAAGGTTGAGAAAAGAAAGAAGAAAAAGAAGTCAAAGTCTGCAAAGAGGAAACAAGTTGTGGAAGAAGAGACACACCTTGTCTCTTAAGGCAAAGCCCCCATTGAGCCCGCAGTTGAGTCAAATCAGCGGTTGCCTAAAGATGACCATCTGATTGAGCCAGAGATAGCTGCTGATAAGTCTCTGGTCAGTCAAGAGGTGTTGTTAGAAGATGTTGTTCAAGAGAACCCTGGAGAAGGAGAAATCCATGATGAGGCAAGTGATAGTGTGAAGGTTGATGAGAAGCTGGAGGACGTGTCTGAAGAGGTGAAGATGAATGAAGAAGAAAGAGGGCCAGAAGGACAAGGCCAAAGTTCTGATGCTGATGAGACTACTACTGATAAGCCTGTTGAGCAGGCAGTTGAAGAGGAAAGGATCCCTGAGCTGGAAGTAGGGAATCCTGTTGTTGCTAGTGTTCCTAGTGGAGACAAGTTGGCGACGACGGAAAAGGTGACAGCTGAGGATGAGTCCCAAACCCTTGGGTCCATTCTAAGGAAAAAGCGCACAACAAAGAGAAAAGTTGTGCCACAGGCAAAAGCTGATAAGCCTGTGGGTGCCGATCCTGAGCCATCTGTCTCAACAGGAAGGAACGAAGAAAGGAAGGAAGCTGATGAAGGGGTGTCCAACGTCGTTGGCACCAAGAAGAGAAAGCCTAAGGTTCACGCTGCTGGAACCAGGAAAAGCGCCAGGCATCTTGCCTGAGTGGTATTTGTCTTACCCTGTCTTTTATTTTATGTTTTTAGTTTTTAGGTTGTCTGTTTTGTTTGTTGTTGTCTCTTCCCTTGTTAACAGTGGGGACACTGTTTAGCTTAAGTTTGGGGGAGAGGCATGAGTCAAATAAATTGAGTCTATCCGTTTTAGAGAGTCAGATCGCAATTAAATTGTTTGGCTAAGCATTCTATTGACATAACAACTGAGTTTTAAGGTTATAAGTGAATTTAGTTTAGGATTATTGAAATTTTTGGAAATTCTTGCTTGGATTTTTGATGTGATAACCATTGCACCTTTTATGTACAACTGATTGATAAATGTTGACCTTAGTAATGGCTAGATAAGTTTTTAAAATACATAGTCATGAGGTTAGGTTTTCTAAGTATGAACTATAATTAAGGGAATGAACAAAGAACATGTTTGGGGGAAAGGAGTTAGGAAAATAATGTATAAGCATGGCTAGATATAAAAGTGACGGGGCGTTACATAATTATGTATAAAAAAAATAAAAAATAATAATAAGTCCTTGTGCCAACTACTGGAAGGACAATAAAGGGTTCTTGTGCCTAAAACTGGAGGAACATGTGCTGTGTAGGGTGCTCTACTCGGAGTAACAGGTTGGACTCATTACAAGTGAGATCCCGTCATGTGAAAAGATAGAGTAGCACCTAAAGCACTATAAAACTGAACCTAAGTAATGGCCCCTGCATATAATGATCAAAAAGCTTGTGTAAGCATGAAAAGAATAGCTCCCCCCTTAGGCAAGTCTCTAAGCTCAAACCCTGAACCTATAGGAAAGAAAAAGATAATTTACGTCTTGACTATGTAGTTTTGGAAAAGGATCTTGTCATGTCTCTGGTTGACAGTAGGATATCAGTTCACACACACACGCATGGTTATTATGGATTTTTGAATTGCAAGAATTATGTCAATCTTTGAAATATAATCTGAAGCTTGAAGCTTATGATCTGAATGTGTTGTTGTCATGTCAATAAGATGAGTAGCCTCACAAAGTCTTTGATTTCTACCGCATTACCTGAGGACAGGTAATAGTTCAAGTTTGGGGGTGTGATAACTCACTTTATGTGAGTATTATTACAGCTTTTTACTTGCTATGTTACCTGCTAATATGGTTTTGTATTCAATGTTTAGGTTTATTTTATGTCATTTATGAGTCAAGACAGACCACTGGACCATTGAAAAGGTTCAAGAGCCAAGGAAAATGATAATTATAGTCAAGACAACCATTCCGTACAACCACAAGAGGTGGCTGACCAGTCAACGCAGTCAAAAGCCGCCACGTCAGATGAAGAATACGAACGGGCGCTAACGCGAGGAAAGACAGCTGGCAGATTTCCCATGTGCTGATAGTGCTGTCATTGTACTAATCATTGGGGAATATGCTTTATTCCTTTGGGCTGTCTTATCCTCGGATTTAAGGAGGCCCATGATCCAAGAGAATGTCCTATATAAAGGTGCCTTAAACCCTAAAGTTAATATGTGCTAAAAGTTGTGAAGAAAGAAGAATCCTAAGACGTTCATTGTGCGCCGCTGCTGCTGATAACTGAAGTCTAGTCTGCTGTTGGACTTGGAGCTTGAGACATCAACTCTAAGGCCATGTCAGTTGTAGGTTTACATTTAAGAATTCATTTTTATGTGTAATCTTATATCTTTGGTTGTTATGGTTTCTATGCTCATCATGAGCTAAACTCTTAATGTTGAAATTATGTGAAGTTTAATTGAAAGTTTAATATGTTTAAGTGATGTGATGTGTGTTTGTATGCTCTTTTAGTTCATTTGTTATTTTGCTATATATTCATATCTAGGACTGATCAACTTAGGTTTGAATACAAGTTTGTTATTAAGAGACATCTAATAATGAATGGATTTAATGAACTAATATGGTTAAGTGAGGTATAGACATATATTCTCTACCTAAGACTTAGACATAAGCTAGGGCCATAGTAAGAATACAACCACATGTTTTCTAAACTGTAATGAAGTAAGTTTGACCTAGACATAGGATTCATCTTATCACACATTGCATTATCCAACGTTGTAGACATACACCACAAGGCAAGAGTTGCTTGCAGGAGTCTTGCCTACACTTATCTCATCACACACATATTAAGCTGGATATTAAATGGATCATAAGTTCAACATGCTTTCACAACTGTTTTCTCACACTATTTTAATCAACTGTTCCTTTAATTTATTTGCAACCCTAAACTGTTATTTTATTACTTTAATCACTCATAAGTGTAAAACTAATTGAACTAGTCTTGAAGCGAGATTTCCTTATCACAATCCTTGTGGGAACGATACTTTTTCTTATTACTTGTGCTACAGATAAAACTATGTATACTTGCACATTGCGAACAATTATATCACACTTAAAATACGCAACAGGATCCACACACTGATGTATGATGAACAGACCTTTTGCATCCTTTTTCTTCAACTCGCGATGCAAGGCTCTTGCTGCTTCATCAGCATTTGCAGCCAAGTCTGGTACTCCATCATTCACAGTTTCAAGAACATCTTGAAACCTGAAAATGACCTTCATCTGCGCACACCAACGATCATAGTTTTCACCTTTGAAAACTGGAAGATTTGCAGGAAATTGTGATGAGGTTGTGTCATTGTTCGCCATTGTTTCTTGATCAAAGAATCAATGCTAAAATGTGAATCACAACCGGGCTCTGTTATACCAATTTGTTGGGACAATGTGATAATTTGGGAGAAATTAGAGAGAATAGAACGAGAGAATTGAGAAGAGAATTAGGGAAAAAAGAATAATTGCATTCATCCACAAGGGGCAAAGATAGTTATATACAAACGGGAGGCTTGCTTAGCTACCAAGCCAGTGTAACTAACTACCTATAAAAACGAAAAACTTCCCTAACTGCCAAACTAATTAACTATGACAGCTATTCAGAAAACACGTTCTCAGCTTCTGGAGCACTATAGCTTCTGAAGCATCACAGCTTCTGAAGCTCTGCAGCTTCTGAAGCTCTGTTTTCCCAAAACATGACTTATTAATTCAACAAAATCAACCGTGTTGATGTTCAATAGGGTTTCTTAATTTGAACATTACGAAGGTTGGTGAAACCCCTTTGCATGTTTCAATACTTCTTCATAACTTTGTTGAAAGCATCTCATTGCCTGCTAAAAGTAATGACAGACTTAAGTTGGAACTGTCGAGGCTTGGGCCACATGAGCACAATTCTTGACCTTAAGAACCTGGTCCGGAAGCATAATCCGGAAATTGTTTTTCTATTTGAAACTATGTCACTGGCAAATAATACGGAGTCGGTGAAAACGAAGGTGGGATTTGACTACTATTTTGTTGTTAATCGTGTTGGTAGGGGAGGATGAATTGCAGTTATGTGGAAAGACAAAGCTAAATGTGAAGTCCTTAATTATTCTTCACACCACATTGATATGAAGGTGGAAAGTGACCAACAAGGGGTATGGAGGTTGACCGGTTATTATGGCTATCCAGATAGACGCAGAAGGAGGGAGTTGTGGGCGCTTATACGTAGGCTTGTAAGCATGTCTAATCAACCATGGTGTATGGTGGGTTATTATAATGACCTTTTGACGAGTGATGATAAAATCGGCCGCTGTGATCATCCAAATTATTTGTTGCAAGGATTTCGTGAAGCAATTCAGTATGCTGCACTTGTTGATATTCCCTTGAAGGATATTCGTTCACTTGGAGGTTTGCGATGGGTACAAATCATTCTATTGAGCAAAGGCTGGACCGAGCCATGGTAAATGTGGAGTGGCTTCAAATGTTCCCAGGTCAGCTGACTACGGTCTGGCAAGTGTATCAGTCTGTCGTCGAGTAATAATTCACATTCTAGGTGTCTAGAATGAGTTCGTATCCACAGGGATCATGCCAAAACATCGTCAGTGCTATTCAAGTTCGTGGTTTTCGCATTCGGTTGGGTTTTTTAAAAAAAAATTTAATTTATAAAAATAAGCGGAATGTGTTGCATAAAAAGTATATGTTTTGATTCAAGAAATATAGAGAATAGGTATGGCGGTTGAACTTACTTCATTCTTCATACTTGACATAATCGGTGTATAACATAGTTATTCAGATTATTATTCGGCGTTGATTTTATTCTTGTTATGGTAGTACCTTACTACTATCCTATGTGAGTGAAGTTTCCTTATATTCGCAATTAAGGTACCTACGAGAGCCTAACCTCGCTGTGTCACATAACCTAATTACTAAACAGGTTATTCGACAAACATGCATTATGACCATCAACCATCCAATGCCTCTAGATCCTAGTTTCGGGCTATTCAGCTTCTAATTGCTATGTCACAACTAGTGTCTGATTCCTCCTCTAATTGCTATATCACAACTAGTTCAGGATGTTACCGTCTCTCTTCATCTAGCATTATTTACTACTAGTTCCAAACAAATATTAAAGTGAACCCTAATATTACTATCAAAGTGAACCCTAATATTTATTCTCTAGGCGGTCTCGTTTATCCGGCTAGATTTCGGGCAACGTCGTTAAAGTGCAAGAAAATAAATAACAAACAATATACTGAATAACGATTTATTATAACTTTGACTCAATTACATGACCCAAGTATTCATCGAGGAGTTCATCTTCTCCACCACAACCTAAGGCATCTATTACAAAAGACTTACATAATTAAATTACAAGAATCTAACTAGAAAAGCCTAAAGAAAACATACCTTGCTGAGTTAGTTTTCCCGTAAGGGGAGAAAACTATGCCCATAGAGCTCCTCCGAACGTCCTTGAAAAGAAGAGAAAGTTCTTCTATTCCTGAATGAAAAATAATGGAGAAAGGGAGCTCTATTTATACTTTTTGTATTGGGCCTCAACAAGCCATCATGACACGATGGGAAGATTCAGTTTAAAATTATAACTGATCCTGTGTATTTCATCAGCTTGGTCGCCAAGTTATGTCATCGTACTGCGATGGTGATCATCGTACTGCGATGCCAAGATCTCCTTGAAAAATATAATTTCTGATTTCTTGACAAGCAAGCAGTTCCCATCGTGGTACCATGGGAGTCATTGTACTACGATGAAGTGCTTTTCTTCACTTTTTTGACTTTTTCTTGTCTTTTGCATATCTTTGCTTTGTCTTGATGTTTTTCCTCGATTCTTTAGGTTATTCTTCGTATTTGGCCCTGTCTTGGTCAAATTACTACTAATAATACTACCTAAAATACTGCAGAAATTTTTTTCATCATCAGCCTATTAAATTTGGTGGCGGCGAAATCAGACCATTCACCAATCCTTCTCAATCGGTTTAAGGTGGAGGAAAAGGAGAAAGCATTGTCGTTTTCGATTTGAGAATACATGGTTATTGGAGCCCGACATTGCTGATGTGGTGGGAGAAGGGTGGCAAGGAAGTGGTGGGGGTGATGTAGTTATTAAACTGGGAGGTTGTGCTGATAGCCACCAAAGGTTGAGTAGGCGCATTCGAATGAAATTCAAGGAAGACATGGAGGAGTTCCGAAAACAAATAGAACACACCTTCGACTTTCAGCCATGCGTTGTCTATCAACTCAGTTGGGAAGAATTTGTATGATGATCGGACATTATACACGCCTCGTTTGTCCGGCCTCCATATGCGTTCATCTTCATTAACAGAAGAAAATAAAGGTGTGTTCAGTGCATACCAAATTGCACAGCAGCTTGTGCTAAGCTACCGTTCGCAAACCACCTGTCAAGAAATACTTAGATTTTATCTCCACTGCCAATCTTCCACCTTGTTCCTTGTTTAACTATAGGTAAAGCCTCATGAAGACTCTTCCACATATAACTCGAATTATTTCCTTTCTTAGCACAAGCTGCTGTGCAATTTGATCAGATACATCAACTGAAGATGCAAGATTTATTGCAGCCAGATAAAAAAAACATGGAACATAGAAGCACTACAACATTATCTAACTCTGCAATCAATTTTGTATAAACTGAACTCATAGAGTATTAGTATATATCAACATTTGTAACAATATTTTTTTGGGGTGCTTCTATGGTGCAGTTGGTATTTTGACAATATTGGAAAAGTCATTTGAATAGACCAATAGGAGTAAAGTCTTTATTTGGTCCCACCAAATCATAATTATATGGTGTAGTTCCATAATTGCGTTTCTGTGTATCCTCAGAGATCTAAAGGTGTAAGTTTCTCTATCCTAGGATCGAGGTTTTTTGCTCTGATACCAAAGTTTTTGGGCTTAGCTGTAAGATAAACTTTTGAGTTCATCTTTCGTGTATTGTATTAAGAGTCTATAATTAGACAATAGTTCTTTTGTTTGCCTGAATCTTGACTTTATTCTTGGATGAACATTTGGTCTATCTATATATAGTAGGTTTTCTAAACATCTATATTCGAATTCTAATTTTTGAATTCTTTTCCTATAGACTTTTAGATTTTTTCTTTCTTCAGCTAAGTTCATTACTAGCGCATGTAGTAAGTGTAACTGAGTGCGGAAATTAGATTCTTTTATCTAATTTTTCGAGTTGTAAGGACAACTCTGCTACTGAGCTTTGCAGCTTATGTAGTTCTTTTTGTTCTGAGATCTCAAAATCTCTTTTTGTTCTTCTGTTTCTTCGAACAGATTTTTGTCATCTTCTATTAAGGAACAACTCTTCCTTGCCAAAGTTTTGAATATAGGTGACTCTAACGTCACTATAGGGGTGAATAATTCATCAATATGAATTATTTCTTTTCCTGTAAATTCTATGCTATGATGTCAATTACTTAAAGCATAATTAATTCTATAGCATATTGTAAAAGGATGATTTCCTTTTTTCATAAATTTTGAATCTTCTAATTTGTAATTAAAGATTATGGATATGTCTAGATCTTTATCCTTTAGGGATAATCCTATTTGTAAGTTTATGTCAAACTTAATTTTTTCCATATTTTAAATTGCATTTTCCTTGTGCAATTATAGATTGTTTATCATTTGTAATCCTAGAGTCTCTTAGAATTATATTTAAAGGTGTATCAATATCTTTCATGAAAGTACTTTTGATTAAAACTTGAATAGTTGATATGTGAATATAACCAATTTTATTTCTTTCTTTTTCAGAAAGACTTGAAATTCTTTTTTGAATCTGTGTTCTATCTATGGTAGATACGAATATATTTTCAGATGTAGAATCAATTGGAACTGCTTCTTCTCCTACCATTATTCCAAATTTCAAAATATTTTTCCTAGAGAAAAGTTCTTTGAATTTTTTAGTCTTTCTTTTAAAGTTTTCTTCAGCAGTTAGAGATAAATCTGCTTCTTCTATTTTGTGATCTAGTATGCTATCAGCAAAATAACTAGATGGTTCTTCAAAAAGTGAGATTTCAGACATAATTTTCAAAATTCTTCTAAATTTTCACTAATATTATCGGGCAGAGTATTTAAAGTTTTTATTAGACTATAAAATCGGGAGTTTTTTAGTCTATAATGTACACTTGCGAAGTCTCCATAGAACTGTCCTTGAAAACATTCTATGTATTTAGAATTTTTAGTAAAATTGTTTAACTCATGAACTAAACATTTTAATTCATGTTCTTCGAAGTCTCCTTCGATAGTTTCTTGAAGTTTTTCGAGAAAAACCTTTTCTTGATAATGATTAAATTTGAATTTGTCTAAAATTATCTTAGCCAAATTTGGTTCAGGAATCCATTTTAGTAAATAAGTTACTTTTTTATCATAGTCTTCCATCAAGACTAATTCTAAATACGTATGATTAGAACTAGGTTCTGTGTATTCAATTTCAAAAAAATTTGAAAATAATCTTTGAGTTCTAAAATTTGAACTTTCCATTGATTATGCAAATAACATAATATAATTAATAAGTGATGTAATAATAACAATCATACCTGATATGATTTTCTTTGTTTTTGGTTTTGATGAATTCTTCGATCCGAAGATGTTTGTATTGTTTTAGGATATAATCTGTTTGATTATATTGTTTTATGTGGTTGATCCCTCCAGAGTATTACCTCAAGAACTACATCTTAGAAATGATTCTAAGGACAGAAGAAATAATTCTTCAGAAAACTAGTTAATAGTTTCATATATCTTTCAACTGTGGTTTACATTGAGCTGAATGCTCTTATTTATAGTGGAGAAGGGCTCACATTAGGTAAATGTCTCTTTCCATAACATTGTACATGCACTCAGAAAAGTGACATGCACTCACACAACAGTGACATGCACTCAGAAAAAGTGATGCGCACTAAAAAAGAAAAACGCACTAAGAGAAAAACGACAAATAGTATTTTACATTATTTAGCACTAAGTGGTCTCCATCTGATTCAGATGTGATAAGGTACCACTGTACAATTCTGTCCTACATTGTGGTCAGTTGTTCTGTGTTGTCAATTTTCTTGTCCTCCTGTGCCGACAGTTTTTCTGGACAATTTTCACATTTGTGTTCTTTGTAATACTGTAAAAAGTATTGACAGCATTCTTCTTGAATTAACTTGGGTAATTTTTCAAGACCATCTTTCAATTGGTCAACTTTTTCTTCAAGGTTTTTGACTGCCTTGATGTCTTTGTCCTTTGCGGGCTTTCTAGAGTCACTGTATACGACCATTGATGAATCTTCGTAAATAACTCTATAGTTTGTCTGGGAAGACAATCTAGTGATCTTCTGGCGAAAGTGTTTAATTTGTTTAAGGTAAATGGCAGGATGCCATTCAGTTGTTTCTCTGTTCACCACTGGATATTCTTTATTTGAAATTCCAATCTTGATGAGGTATAAGGGTTTTGTTGTAAGTTCCAGAGTGATCTCATCGTACCATGGATATGTGGACTCAATTTGAATAAAAATTTCTTTTCCTTTGGCAAACAAGTTGTTGAATTTTTGTGCCAAATTTTGTAACTCCTTTGGAAGGAATTTGAGTTCTCCAAAAGTTTTTCCCGCTTGTTCTTCCAGGTATATGGTATGAATCAACCCATTTTGAAAGAAGGATAGACATATAGTATTGTCTATTCCAAGTAGTACGACTGCTTTGGTGCAACCAATTCTGCTAACTGGGTAAAAGCATTCAGTAGTGAATTCTTCTACATAGTGGTTTAGCCATTTCCATCTAAGACTGAATTCCATATAAGTTGGATCCGTTATCTGGAAATTCTTTTGATATTCGAGCTGGCGAATTTTGTCAATTGACAACTTCTTTTTTGACTCCATTGTTGGAGATTTTTGAAGATCTTTTGCTGTTGTAATCTCCTTGTATGCTCCATAAAGTGCCCGTTCAGCTTCCTTCATGGTTTTGTATCCTTTGTGACGCACATTCTTGCCAATGATGTGTTGTTTAGCTATTGCCCATTTTCTATAGATCCCTTTCATTGGACCATCAAAAATGACATAAGCTTCAAACTTTCCCATCTCATTGTCTACGGGATCGCTTGTTTGAATGGTTGTTAATAAACCACTTTTCTGGCTTCTTCTTCCTCTTCTTCGACCTTATCAGCCCAAGACTTTTTGTTGTCCGAAGTTGTTTCTGAAGATTCCGCTTCTTGTTCTTTATTTGAATCTATCTTCCAACCGCTGGGTACTATCGTTTCAGTAGGAATTTTTGAACTTTCTGGAGTTGTATACCTTACATAGTAGTCATACTTTCCAGAAGGTTGTCCTAGCAAGTCCCAATTTTCTTCATTCTTGAGAATTTCATTTGGGCCTTTTGTTGATGTTGAAGATTGATTTTTGTTTGTTGTCATTTTTTGTAAACTTTTGAGTGTTGTAATCATCTCCCCCCTCTCGGCAGAAATTTTTGCTCTTTTGATATCTATGGCGACAAGTTGCTCGTCTTTTTGCTTGATGTTGTTTTGAAGTAGCTTTATGGCTTGCTCCATTCTCTCGTCAGTGTATCTGCAAAACTGTTCTGCTCAGATTTTATGTATTGAATATATGGCTCGAATTGTTGTAATTTCATCTGCCGTCTTATTAGTCTGCCTTGTTTATGGTCAGCTTTAATTTTATATCTCCAAAATCCTGTAAGATATTTAGAGTCTGTACGAAGTAGAAATCTTGACGGTAATAAGTCAATCTTCCATTTTTCTAGTATTTTTACACATGCCAGAGTTTCTAGTTCTTGGATATGGTATCTAGATTCTGTATCTGTAAATGTACCAGAGATATATTTACATAAATGTAATTTTTCAGTATCCTTTATCAGGATTTTAGAAGCACTATAATCAATGCATTTTTTAGTATCTGTTTCTTCTTTCGAAGTTTCATATTGTTTTGATTGAAGATCTTTAGATCCTTCAATTATATATCCCTTCTCATTTAGAGAAAGTTTTGCTTTACCATTGGGTAAGGCTCTCATACAACCTGCCCATGTTGTTTGTGATGCATCTGTCTCTACAATCAAGAAATCTTTTGTTGTTGGATTGTATAGTTCAGGCAAAACTTGAATTTTTTCTTTAATGGTTTTAACAACATCAGAATCAGTTTCAGTCCAAGACCGATGAACTTTTTCTGAAATTTTTCTTTGTAAATGTTTTCTTTCTTTTGCTAAGTCTTTAAAAAATCCTTCGTTAGCAATATAATTTAAACATCCAAGAAATCTTTGAATTTGTTTTCTATCTGAAAGCTCATTTGGAAAAGCTTGTATTTTTTCTTGGGTATGAGGTGCTAAACTTAGTTCCCCATTTTCTTTTAAGATTAAACCAAGGTATTCTATTTCTTTTTGTAAAAGCTTTGATTTCTTTTTCGAAATTACAATACATTTTTCTTTAATTCTTAGAAGAACAGTCTCTATATCTTGAAGATGTTGTTCCTTACCTCCTTTTGTGAAAATAAGTATATCATCTATATATGCTATAAATATATGATTTAAACCTTCAAGAGATTTGTCCATAAATCTTTGGTATATTGATGGTGCTTGTTTCAATCCAAAAGGTAAAACATTCCATTCATAGTGTTTTTGAGGTGGACATGAAAAAGCTGTTAATGGTTTTGTTTCTTCAGCTAATCTTAGTTGATAATAACCAGACTTTGCATCTAAAGAAGAAAACCAATTATATCCTTTTATTTTTTCTAAAATAAAATCTTTTCTTGGTAATTTATAAGAATCTCCAACCGTTGCCAGATTAAGTTTCTTATAATTAATTACCATTCTTCTCTTACCTCTTTTTATTTCGTTGTGATTTTCGACATAAAAAACTGGTGCAGAATGTGGATTGATGAAGGTCTAATAAGGTCCTTATCAAGCAGATCCTTACATTCTTGTTGAAATTCTTCAACATCTCTAATAGAATATGGAATCCTATTCGGAACATTTATCTCGTCATTAGGGTTTTTAAGTTTAATGACTATAAGTTCATGATTAGTGTTTTTAACACTGTCTAAAGGGTTATCTGAACAGACTTCATCTAACCTTTCTTCTATATTAATATGGAAACCTCTTTCTTCCCATATTGTTCTTAGTTCTCTAAGGTTTCCCTTAATAAGGTTTAAGATCTCATTTCTAGTAACTATTTTGGTGGTTATTATTTTGTTATTCTTAGGATTTCCCAAATCCTTCCATTGAAGTGATATAGTATCCTTTCTTTGAGTAAAAGGTTCATATAATTTTAAAAAGTTATTTCCTATGATTAGGTCTAATCCTGAATCATGGAGGTAGATTGTTGGAATAAAAAACTTATATCCTTCAATTTCTATAGATACATCCCTAAGGTTAAACCATATCTGATGTTTTGATTTATCTGCAACTATTATTTCTTTTGGTTTGGTTAATCTTTCCCAATTTCTAGAGATAGATTTTTTCCCAAAACAAAGAGTTGCACCTGTGTCTACATAGGCTAAGAGGATTTTATTTTTTAATACTATTTTAATAAATGTAGCACTTGGGTTTCCTTTACCAAGTATCTTCTTCGACATTTGAATCTGTCTCTGTACAGTATTCGTAAATGTCTTCATCAGATTCTATGTCTGATTCTATAGGTTCATATCCCATTGCATATATTGCATGTAAGACATTTTTCTTAGGATTTTCTTTCTTAGGGCACTCATTTGCATAGTGACCTTCTTCATGACATAACCAACATGTGCATGATTTTTTGCCTTGTGGGCATGTTTTCTTCCTAGGGTAAGGTTGTTTTTTTCTAAAGAATTTTTTGTTTCCTTTTTTGAATTTTCTAAAAGGGACCTTCTTGAATCTCTTTCTCTTATAAAGTTTTTGTGACCTTATCTTTTTAGGTTTCCTTCTAGAGTTGCAACCATAGTTTCCTACTTTGTCTTATAGTTTATTACAACAAAGGGATATTTGAGCTTCTTTTTTGGCCATCTTCTGACTACACATTTCTTGTAGCCAAATTTTTAGGGAAGTTATTCTTCCTCCTAAAGTATCATCCACTTTCCCTTCTGCTAATGCTGAAGTAAAAAATGTTTTAACTTGAGCTGATACTTTTTCTGGTAACTTGTCATAGAATAATTCTAACAAATTTCTAGAGATTTTAGTACTATTATCTATGTTATAGTAATAGTCATGAAATTCACAAATGAAATTATCTACATAGCACATATTGCAGATTTTTAGGTTGGTGATTTTCCAAAGGTTTTGGTCAGAGAATGCTATTTTTGATTGAACGGAGTCTTTCCATCCTTTGAATTCTTTTACAAGTAAACTATAGACCCAGTCTACTACTAAGATTTCTGTTAGGGGTATTGTTCCCAAAACTTCTGGTGGTAAGGTAGAAATGTATTTTGTAAGCATTTCCTCTAGTTTTATATTGTAGGTAGTTAAAAACATCAACTGCTCCTAAAATTCTTAGATCTTAATTTAGCTGGATTAACACACTATTTGTATTATACCAATCCCTAAGATCTTTCGCTGCATCAACACTACAGTCTATATCTAAAATTCCTTGTCCTTGAAATGGATTTTATAATAATGTGGTACTTTCTGGAATTTTTGTTTGGTAAATTCTCTATCAAATTCTGCAGGCCTTTTTGTTCCTGATGTTTCTGCTGGTTCGATTTTTACAAAATGAGGATTTTCATTTTCTTCCTCTATTTCTTCTTCAGAGCTAAAATCATAAATGATTTGATTTTTCTCTTTTGGTTCTTCGTCAACTACTTGACTTTTTCCTGATATATCTAAAGAGACCATAAGTCTTTCTAGATTTTCTAATTGCCTATTAAGGGCTTCTTCTATATCGTCCATATTTAAAAGAAATTAGATGGTGGTTTAATTCTTAATTGTGTGGAATCATATATTTCTAGGATTTCTTTTTGTTTTCCCTTATCTTTCTCCCCTCTTTTAAGAAATTGAGACAAATCATCCAAATATTCCTCTCTATTTTCTAAGAATTTTGAAAAATCTTCTATTTTAATGTAGATTTTTTCTATATCTTTTTTCTGCTCTTCTTCAATTTCATCCATTCTTTGGTGAAATTTTTTATAACAACAATTTTTGATTACGTAAGCTAACATACATGTTATATTGTTTAGTTGTGGATTTGTTGTATAAAAAAGATGAGGATATTTATGAAATTCATCTTCTTCATAATAGGCAAAATTTTCTTCATGAAAGTTCCATGTTTCATAAGGTTTATACTTACCTTCTTCAAACTGTAAGTTTTCTAGATGAGTTGTTAGTTTTTCTATTCTACATTGTAGGTCAGAAAAGTTATTTAAAACTTTTTGTAATTTATTTGTTAGACTTTCTTCAGTCATCGTGCAATATCCTGAAGTTTTTTCTGAAGCCTTTTAGCTAGTTTCTTATATTCTCTAGCTAGATAGAAGTTTCCTGTGTTTCTAAACCAATAATGTAGTTTTTCAAACCATCTAATTTGGATTTTGTATAGTGCAAGATTAGCCAGGTTAGGTTTAAAGCTGATTGTTGGATAAATTAATTTTCCACATGGACTTCTTAGGAATTTATTTCCATGTCGTTTTACTATCATTGTATTATTCATTGAACTAAGCTTAATTGCTATAGTTTAGCTACCAAATTTTTGCTACTAAATTTGTGATAATGGGCTGCTTGGTTTCTAGCCATTAGATTTGAGATTTGCACATAGGAATTTTTGTGCCTTTGCCACACTAAATCTTGACTTTTCTGGTGAAGTCATTTTGATGACTGCATGTTAGAATTCTCCTATTTTTTGTCCAATGAACGATGAATCGATGATGCATCTTAGTGGGTTTTTCATTTAACAGATGTTAGTGGCTTTCTATCATTGTCAATTCATTATAAATAATTTTAACACATGTTAGTGCCTTCCTATCACTGTCAAATTAATATTAACTAGGTATTAAACCCGTGCGTTGCACGGACTTGATTAATTTTTTTATTTAATAATTTGCTTATTTAAGAAAATAAATGATATTCAATTTTTTAAAATTTAATATACACATTGATAAATAATTATTTTTTGGTTCTTAAATCTTGAAGTATAGTTTAAAGTTGTGTTTAGCCCTACTTTTTTAAGACTTAAACCTGAATTGCATATGAAATTAATAGAATTGTAAAATTGTAATAGAAATTAATCAGGTGTATAGAAATCATTAGAAGTTACCCTAAAAGTTACGTTTTTAAACTATCATTCATAGTGTATAGAAATCAATAGAAATGCAGCGAAATAGCATATTATATTAAAAATTTGGTTTATTAATCTTTTTTTTTCTTCTAGGTTTGATTTATATCTCTTCAAATTAATTAGTCTAATTTTTTTATTTTAATATTAATATATTTTTAGTTTTTGTGGAAAAAAAGAGTGGATTCTTTTAATATATTCTCTACAACTATCATTTTCAGTATCTCTCAATTTTCAATTTTCGACCTCTATTTTTATCTTAATTACATTGCAATCTCATTATTATTATTTTATATGAAAAAAAAATAGATACTTATTATTTGCATGGGTTTTATTAAAATATACTCATATAATTTTGATTTTTGTACAATACATTTTTGTTAATTGATTTTATCAAATTTAGAGATTGATAAAAACCATTTATAAATTTGATATAACAACCTTTGTAAATTTTTATTTAATACACACAATTTTATTTGAAATATAAGTAAAAACATATAAAAATTATCTAAAACATAATATAATTAATTATTAAATTAAATTTGTGTGCAAAATTTTTTAAAAAATAATAATTATGTTCTCTATGTAAAAAGACAAAAGACAATACTCCAAAATTCTCATAATTTGGTGTATAAAATATATTTTCTTTGTAACAAATCAATTAAGAATGAGCGAGAAAATAGTCAAAGTTTTTAATTTAATAATCAAAAATCATTGTATAAATATTAGCGTTAAAGATATATATTCACACAAATTATATACACCATTTTTCATAGACTTCTTGAATAGCAAGGATGCATCAAAAGTGAAAATAGAAGCCTCGTTGATCCTCTTCTCCTAATTGACACGAAAATGATCATATCAATATTAAAGATTAAAGAAAATAAGGAAGTTAGAAAAGTAGCATAACAAAGGTCTTGTTATAGCAACTAAAAAAGTATGGCTAATTATGTTCGCCCAATTTATATAATAGAGTAACTTGAGATCCGATCAATCATGTCATAGTAACCAATGAAGAGTCAAGACATAAGGCATGCAAGAAAGAGAGGAAAAAACTACCATACGGGATTGAAAATGTATCACTCAAGAGTTGTTTGAAGAAAGTGACAAAGATTAAAATCCAAAATGTATATTATAGACATGCAGTAGTTGTAAATAAAATTATATATATTTATACATACAACAGTTAGAGATAGAACGAAGAAAAAAAAGTTCAAAGATTGGTATGATAAAGTTATTTTTAAATAAAATATAATAATTATTGTAAAAAATATATATTAATTGAACAATAGAAATTAATTAAAATTGTAATATCAATGAGTGAGTGAATAATCATAATTATAGAATAAGATTTAAGGAATAGTAAAAAAATAGTATTGCAAAGGTTTGTGTGTTATTTTTTAAATATTCATCTTTTATAATAATTTAATATCAAAATCATAAGGTAGTATACCATGTAATTATGATTCATATTGCCTCTTTATTTTCTTCTTTTAGTATTCTCTTCTAATTATATTTTATGACTAAATTTGAAGTATTATCATTACATAATATTTTATTTATCATTTTATTTTTTCATTTAATATTTTTATACTAATTTCGTAGTTTGACTTCAATAATTAAAAATTTAACAACTTTTATACAATTGATTATTAAAATGCAACCTTAATACAAACCACGCTATTGTAATTTTTTATTTAACTACACCTAATTTAGGTTTAAAACTAAAAGAATTAAAATGTGTCAAACTTTGTCTTCCCTTCTAAACCAAAAAAAAAAATCTTATTACTTGGAAATACACGTAAATAACTCTATACACAAAATACAATTCTCAAAATAAAATATATATCATAAAATATTATTAAGGTACTTGATTCCTTATAATTAATTTTTTCATTCTTGATTTATTCTCTTTATATATAATGCATTATTTTTTCTTTTATATTTAATTATTTATCAAAAGAGATGATGACAATGTTTTAGTAGAGTTTGCAAATCCTTTTGTAAATTTTATAAAAAAATTATTTATAGTAAGATGAAGGAGAACACAACTTTTTATTTTCTATATAATTATTATTTTTGTACTATGTAACCGACCAATTTATTAGTTAAAATTTGTTTTACCACTTTCATTTTCATAAATGATAGTAAAGATGAAGGAGTACACATCTTTTTATTTTATACATAATTATTCACATTTTCTCTTTATTATCACCTATTAATTTTGAGTAAAAAAACACGTATCATTGCTTGATTCCAACCTTTCAATATTGTAGCATCCTTGTTTTTAAAAATAATTATTTATGGATTTGGTGACCATAATTTCTAAGAAGTTATACCACCAAATAAAATAGATTAATTTGACATAGTGCAAGATAACTTCTAAAAATGATTTAATTAAAAGAGATGATTAGAAACTTTTTTTAGTGTCACATCATCACAATGAAGGTATAGAAGCATAGGAACACTTCCATAGGCAGAAACATAAACTATTCAAACTTAGGCACACATACAAAACCTAATAAAATTTAAAGTTATAAAAGAATTAATTGATTTAATTGATGTGACAAAATTATTTATGATTTAATTTTTATTATTTATGAGTGTGTGCCTATATGTAATAGATTTAGGGTTGTGCCCATAGTAGAATTTCTCATATAAGCAACTCAAGCTTCCTTTTATAAGATAAAAGAAGTGAATAATGTTTTATGTCATCGGTGATAGTTATAATTTACATCATAAACAACAAAACCATCCCAAAATGTATGTATACCTACATAATATATAATCCCTATGATTCCAGGTTTCAGTAAGAAGTGTGGAATTAATTACTACAATCTTGCTTCCATGCACAACATTCTACCATTACTCCTCCATTGTTGCTTAAAAACATTGCAAAGAAACTCTTGTTGGATAGAAAATATTAGTAGACAAAGAAAAATAATAGAACAAATAATTTTATAAGTGCAAACAATAAAGTAGCATGTTGATTTTTTACCGCAAAGATAATTCAATTCTAGATGACATAATTTACAGTTATTAAAATACATAATCCATAATTATTATGAATGAAAAATTTAGAACACGAAGTCAGAAGTTTTAGCATATATACAATGTACAAAGTGACATATATACCTTTTGTTTTACGCGAGTGATACCTATCATCATAGACATCAAACGGAAAGAAAAAGAATGTGAAAAAAATATAATATAAATAAAATTTTAGTGTAGCAATTCTAGAGATAACAAAATATTAGATGATAAATATAACATTTCATCAAATGACTAAATCAATGAAAATAATTGACTTAACAATCAAAACAATAGAGAGACAATGTTAAAAAAAGGACACCCATTAGAAATTACAAAATAAGAATGCAATGAAAAAAATAGAAGTCTTCTTTATCCTCTATACCTCATTCACATGATAGTAATATCCACAATATTAAGAAATAAAATAAGAAAGAAATCTTAAAATTCTAAGAAACAATAAATAAATAAAAGAGATTTGATTAATCTAAATATATAGAGTGACTTGAGCTTCAATCTTATTAGAAAAGCAAATACAAAATTTTAAGAGTACCATTCAGATAGTTGTTTGAGTATAATGATGATGATCCAAAATCAAAATTTATGCTATAAATATTTAGCAATAAAAAAAATATATTAGTTCAAAGATGAATAATCAAGACATATGAGAATTAAAAAGAGAAGTAAGAATTACATACAAAATTACAAAGTATTACCCAATAGTTGTTTGAATAAAGTGATGATGCCCCAAAAACTAAAATTAATACTACAAATATTTAGGAATAAGTAAATATAGTAGCTCGAAGGTTGATGAGATAAAGTTCTTGATCCTCTTCTTTATAAGCATAGAAGATAGTTAAAAATATGAATCAAAACTTATAAGAATTGAAAACAACAATGAATATACTTGTCTGTTATGAACAAGAATCACACACATTATATAAATAAATAAAATTTAATAGGATAGCATTAATCTATAAAATGTGCAACCGATCGGTCTAACAAAAGGCCTTTCATTGTTGATGTATTCATCTCTTTTAATTGTAGTTGTTATGAAACTTTTCATGTTCCAAGTGATAATTCATGAGCTAAAAAATTAATTATTATTACTACAATTCATGAAGGTAAATAAAAAGATTAAAAACTCAATATTCTAAAAGTGACACATCATCATAAGTAAAATTTAAAAGTTGACACATAAGCACCAACAATTTATTAGAAAAAAGAAAACGGGAATGAGCTTTCTTAGGTTGACACATAAGCAAAAAATAGTTTGCTTTAGATATAGTATATAGATAGATAGATAGATAGATAGATAGATTAGTAGTATTAATCATGAACAGTAGTTTTTTTGACATAATTATAAAGAGTAGTTAGTACCAGTTCGTGAGGAGAAAATGAGAAATAATATCATGACACAATATTTTTACACAAAACTTACATAAGGGCAATTTTGTAATTAAAATTGTATACAAAGGACAATTTTTCTCTTTCCTTATTCACAAAAAGTGCTTTGTGTAAGTATTGTGTAAAAATATTGTGTGATAATATCATTTATGGGAGAAAATTTTCTACCTCTCATCATTTATAGGCCTTGACGATTAGGGGAAACATTTCAGTAATATTTATTTATTTTAATGAGAAAGTGAAACACACATAAAAATATATAAAACATGAGAAAGTATTTGTTTCTTTATAATTATTTGGACACACTATTTAAGTATAGCCCATGCTGAACATATTCATCAATCTCCAATTTTGACACTCATCTTTAATTTAGAAGTTGAAAAAGATTAATCAAAGCCTGGTGACTTTGCTCATGTGGCAATATATGACATGTAAATGTCACATGTAATGTAATTATATATTATTAATTAAATATCTCTAATTTAACTATTTACTATTAATTTAAACTTTAAAATTATTCATATATTAACAATTTAGTTCTCAACATATTTTTTGTATGATTAATATGAATAAAAATTGACACAGTTCGAGATTTATTTGAAATATTCATAAAGTTAAAAACTTGTTTGAAGGTGTCATACAAAATTACTAACTTATTTAATGATTTATTCAGTATTTTTTAATAAAAAAGAAGTTGACTCATATAGTCATATCTGACAAAGACGTGAGTTTAATTCTAGCTGTCAATGTTAAGATCTTATTAATTGATAATCTGTAAGTATCGATGTTCTCAAAAGTGCGATGTATCCAAATCTATAAAGTTAAAAATTTATTATTTTCAAAACCATATTTATATAGTAATTGATTTCTTAACATATTTGAAACAGTTCAAATTTCTTAACTAAATTAATTGATTTCTCTTTTAATAATTTCTTAACTTTCTCTTTTAATAACTAAATTAATTGATTTCTTAACATATAGTAATTGATTTCTTAACTAAATTAACCCTTAAATTATTAAAAGAGAAAGTTCTAACAGTTCAAATTTTGATAAAAAAAAGATAAAGAAAACTCAAAAAAAAGTTGCTCCATATAATAATCAAACTCACGAATACTCCAATTGATTTTATATACAAACAAAAATTGACTTTTTAAATTTATTGAAAAAATAATGTAGGTAGTCAATATTATTGGCTAGATAAATTATTTTTTTAATTAATCTAAAAATCAAATTTTAGAGAGTATATAAACTAAGATATTAATATAATTGATTAATGAAAATCTCTTAGAATAAATTACTTCATCCGTTACAAAATATAAACAAAAGTTGATTAACAAAAATAATTGTAATTTGTCTAAATTTTAAATCAAATTTTTCAAATTTTTTTCACTCACTTTTGCTTATATTTTATATCAAAACGAGTATTATCCGAAGAATGGAAATCTAAACAAGGTAAAAATAAAATAGAAAGAAAGTAAAAAAAAGCAGAGAACAAAAGCTGACAAAAGTCTATTTTCTCAATTGATTCCAGCCATACTCCTTACATACATAAGCATATAGAAGTTTGACAAAAAAGACAAACATCCCTCTCCCACTAAATTCACAAAACTCCACAAATAACATTTTCCAACGACACAACACACTCACTCACAAAGAAAGAACCTTTTTCTTTTTCAAACTACTCTCTCTCTCTCTCTCTCTCTTGATCAGTTTCTACTTCTACTTCCTGTCTTCTTCTCACCATCAACTATGCAGCAGCAGAGTGAGATGGGTTTTCAATGGCGATGCTGAGAATGGTTCATTCAAACTCACACTCTCACAACAACAACAACAATGACAACAACACTCACTTGCTCAAACCTGTACTCCGTGATTTTCTCGGCATGAAACCCACTGATACTCCTACTGACCTTAGGTTACAGGAGGCTTCAGCCTCAGCTTCCTCCGCTGGTGCTCGTGGCCCTTTCTCCTCCACTTCTGAAACCGCTTATGGTAAGTGCTAAATTTTATAAAGTTTTGATTTTTAGGTACATTACTCCTTGCCCATTAACCCCTTTTTAATTTTTGTTAATTGGTGTTTTTTTTTTACTAGTAATTTTGATTCTCATCCACTAATGTTATATACCTTCTATATTTCTCTTTCTTTAGTGGGGTATTAATTTCATCACTTTATTAACTATTTATTAGGTTATCACTTTTTTGGTTGGTTTTTTGTTTCCTTCATTTTTTAATGTATTAGGCTTTTAAGTAGTGTTTTTTATGTTAGTTGGTGTAGTTTATGGTTTGATTTTCTGTTTTTATGAAATAATTGAGAAATGGAGAATTTAATTTAATCATTTATGTTGAAAATTACCATTTTTTTGCTTTCTTAGTATTCCATGAAAAGTTATAATTGAAAATGAAAACACACATTATTTATGGTAAGTTTCTATGTTATCTTTAAAGGTAATGTAATGATTTTCGTTTTCCTTTCATCAATTTGATAGAAAAGCAGGTATCGAATCATCTCGAGGGAGTTCCATACTATGGTCCAAGAAGTGATTTTTCTGGCACTGAGATAAGTAATAGACTAGTGGGGAATAAGAGAAGTAATTCTGATTCTTCATTTATGGGTTCCTCTAGAGATGCCTTTCAATTGGTCCCTGATTCCTTCCAAAACTCACATTTGATGAAGGTTACTTTGAATTATCATCACTTAACTATTCTCCTCCAATAAGCAAAAATAAAAAAGAAAAACTCTTTTGTTTTTTGTGTTCTTTTCTTTTTTTGATGTCTAGGTCTTGTTTTCATACAGGTCCTCCGAAATGCGTCTGGAGGAGAAAGGTCTAGAAGGCCTAATGATGATGAAGTGTTACTTAGTATGCAGTCAATGAAGCCATCTTCTAGTTCTCAGCTATTTCATCCTCCTGCCAACACTAAGTTTGATGCGAGTAAATGGGAAAGGTCTATTCTCATGAATGCTGGTCCTTCCGTACAGCATCCTCTGCGTGGAGGACAATTGACTCCTTTTGCACACCAATTAGCTTCAAACAAGATTAGAGATGCCAATGCCGGCCCTTCATTTATCTCTCAGTCTGCCGCTGATGAAGGATCAAGAACTGGAATCAAGGGCCCTGGAATTTTAAGTTCCATGAACACAGCTGCTACCGCTACTGAGAAAATTCCATCGACAGTGCTGCTCGGTGGAAGCAGGCCAAAGTCTCTAAGTAATATAGTAGAATCCTCCACACCCCCAAGGTAAACCTATCTTATGAATACAGTTGCTCAAATTCAGCTTGGTTCTATTTATTTTCACTCTCTTTACCTTGGAAAAAAGGAGAAGTTGTTTGACTTTATGCATTTTGGTATTGACAGCAGTCAACATGGGCTAACACCTACCAGCCGCCAGATGACTATCTTTTACGGAGGTCAAGCTCATGTTTTTGATGATGTTCACCCGAACAAGGTAAGACCTATTCTTAAGATGACATATTGTTGACTGCATTTAATGAAATAAGGAGTTTTTTTTTTTTGACAAATGAAATAAGGAGTTAAGGACTGAAATTAGTTTGTATTTTTTTTATCTTCACGAATTCGTAGAGAAGATAAAAAAAATTAACAGAGCTGATATTTGTAGCAAAGATTGTGTTAGAAATGCTCAGATTGGACCAGGTGATTAGCTGTCTGTTTGTTTTAGACTTCACCGAATGCAAACCTGTGCTCAATTGAAGGAGCAATAGAGCTCCTTTCACTGGGGTGAACGTGACAAAATAGTCCTCCGCATTCCCAAATCTTAACCAAAGAGGGGCTCAAGCATTTAAGTTGCATTTGGAAGCACTTATTTGAGCTTATTTTATAAGAGTATTTTATGTTATACCTATAAACTGTTTTCAGCTTATCATAGTATGCCCCTCTGTGATTCTCATTCATCCCCAAATTCTATTCTTATAGTGAAAAGTAGTATTGAGATCCAAATAGTTTTTCAATATGCATAGTCAAGACAGTAATGCGCAGTGCACATTCTGATTTCTGATTGGGTAAAACAAACTGCAGTGGTCATCAATAATTTCATCTGTGAGATAGCCATTTCAATAAAACATGAAAGAAATCTGCTTGAAGTCCTTTGGAAATTTGAAATGCAATATGTCTTGATTGATACTGCATATTGATAATTGATAACTGTTTCAGAGTGTAATTATTATATGTGATGTGTGTGAGTTATATATATATATATATATATATATATATATATATATATATATATATATCGGCTAGATGGATCGATCATTGCCTTTGGGATTTATCGAAAACCAAATTTCAGTAAAATCATTTAGGGCCGAGTCATTTTAATGGTTCACCTATTTTCCTTAGAGGTCTTACTTTGTCTAGTTTTCATAATAGCCTGGTTTGAATTGATAAATCTGATAATTATGTCAAAATATTCTATTCTATCAAAATCATGACCAAGGTATGATGTTCCTGGAATGGAAGTTTTAAAGAGTGTAATAGTTTGGCTTGGCCTTGAAATCTTCACAAGTCATAACGGAAGGTCTTTTATCCGGTCATTTGAAATTTTATGCTTGCACAAATAGGGTTTCACGTTTTATCTTGACTTCTGCATGCTCTTTGGCTTATGCAGGCAGATGTGATAATGGCTTTGGCTGGATCAAATGGTGGATCTTGGTCAACAGCATTCTCGCCGAAATCTGCTGCAAAGTTGGTTAATGATACTAACTTGCATAGTGGAGAAAATGAAACAGGATTAGTGAGTAGCGTGGCATTCCCGCAGGAGCTTCATGGGAAGCTGTCTGTTACCGGCAGTTCTAGCCGTGCCGTTGGGCCTGGTGATCGTGTGTCTACTCTAGCTGGTAAGCCTCTAGCATACTACATAGTTTGATTCGACTACTTTATAGTTTATTATGCCTAATTGTCTGTAGTAGTAATTCCACACAGTAAATTATCTCAGCTGTTAATCTGAGATCAGATGGCTCATATTAGATTACACAATAATAAAATTTTGCTTTAAATGATATCGACTGTTAATTTGAGATTGGATGCTGTGTGACACATTTACTACACCAAATCCACCGATCTTTTTTAATTCATTCGAATATTGGTCACATTGTTTCCTATAGACTTTGCTCGAACCAACTCCAAATCTTTTCATGATTTCTGTTATGACACGATCCATAGGAAAATTCATCTCTTCTTTATTCTTTAAGTCAAAGTTTCATCTTTTTGAACTGTTTGATTTGTTGTTGATTGATTGCTAAATATCTAGTTGTAGGGGCACACCAAGGAAGCATTTATGCCAAAGATACGAGAAATCCGGTTCAACCAGCAAATCCCAGTTCCGAAGACAAAAGACCACAGTGAATAGAGTTTGAAGCTAAAATGCTTTTCTCTTCCTATTCAATGGAAGTCCAAAGAGCTTTATCTTATTTATTCTAATTACTTTTGGGTATCATCCTCTTTTGTCAAATTTTCTAATAATCTTTCAAGTCCATTTATATAAAAAAGGTTATGTGGGGAGCTTAGAGTAGGATGATTGTTTAAAGAGGTCTAACAGATACATCAGCTAAATCTTAATGAAGTGTTTTCATCATTAAAAAATATATCTTATTTTGCAGTTTGACACTTTCTAAATCAGTCACCTTATAAGGTGAAGTAGCTTCTTGATATGAATAGAATCAAAGTCATAGGAGGGAATTTGACTCTGGTTTACAAAGATGAATTTTTGAGCTAACTTGCTTTGAATGTTATATTTTGTATGAAGGTTTAGTTAATATTTCAAAGGATTTAATTCATATGCACCGACTGTGTAAAAGTTGATAATGGTAAGTGTTTGATTGTTAATCATATCTAACTTAAAAGTCATACAAATGATTTCTATGGACATGAAAATTATTCTCAAGTATTCTTGTACAGTAAAATGTAAATCATAAAAGCAGTTGCACATTGATGATTGGTCATTCATATTGTATGCTATACCTCTTCTCATCTTTCAAATCATTTCAATGATCTGCCAAAAACTATCACAGGAGTAATAATATTATGAGCGACATTGCAAGTTGCAACTATTGAAACTCTAGTTCGCACAGCAAAATTCCTATGGACCATATGCATGCATTGTCCATCATAAAAGCCACCACTATTTTGTGGTCAAATTCAATAATACTGTAACAATAATAACAAGATAAATCTAAATGTGCCCTTAGGAAAAATATAAGAAATTCGGTATAGAAATATTTGTTTTTGAATATTATGCATTTAACTTTTGAAAAGTTAAAATGTATTTTTCAATATAAAAATTCTACTTTTTAGTTTTTTAACATGTGCATAATCATTATTTTTATGTGCTTTCTTCGGTTTCAAATATAAAGATTGACTCATTATATCATCATTAAGGTTATACATTCAAGCACATATCATACACCAACAATTAAGTTATTATAACTCATTATCATCATCAACTCAATTCATCATCATATTGTCTCTAGTGACATTATTCAATAGTGAAATCTCAGTCTTTGATTTACTTTATCAGATTTATTTTATCAGCTGCAGTTTTAATTTTTAAAAAATAAAATGAATGATTGATCTTAGCACTCTCCTCCTATGAAAAGTTCACAGGAGAGGATCAATGCTTCAAATATTACTCTAAACCAAGTTGTCAAAACCGGACCAAACCAGCCGGTCGGACCGGTCAGACTTTGAACCGATGATGTATCCAATCCGGTTAGGTCTGAAAACCGACCTGCAGGCGAACCGGTAAAAAACCGATTGAACCGATCCTGAACTGGAAAAAACCGATGAACCGGCCGGTCCAGACGGTTCAATTGTTCCGTTTTGTTTTTTAAAATAGGTCAAAACAACATCGTTTCATATATATATGTACTATGAAGCACGGACTCTGACACGGACACCGCGACACGACACGAACACTCCGACACCGCTAATGTAAAAAATATACGACACCGACACATATTTATAAAAAATATAAATTTAGAATTAAAAATACATACATATGCATCTAAGTTGAACAAATTTTTCAATAAAAAAAGTTTTAAAAGAATATATGATAGTACATTTGACATTTACTCATTCAATTACTATCAAATAAAAATAATGTAATCAAAATGTAATATATTTAATCCATCACTGATCAATATTATTATTTCAACACATCTTTAATCGTTGTATATATGTCTGAGAAAAGTAGAAGCAAATAAAAAAATAAATTGGACACTTACTCCGACACGTTTGTACGAGTGTTTTATAGGTGTCGGACACCAATTTAAGAAGTGTCGGAATAAATGAAACATTGTTTTTTTGGACACCTCTCCGACACATTTGTACGAGTGTTGTACGGGTGTCATACGAGTGTCGGACACCGCGACACGTCTAATCATAGATAGAAGTGTCGCCGTGTCGGTGCTTCATAGTATATGTATATATAAAACCAAACGATGATATGATACTATTTTGTGTTATTGGACTTAGTTATTATGTAATTTTGAATTAGAAATTTTATGTTTAATGTACTAAAGTTTTAATTTTATATTAATTTTATGACATTTTATTTTTTTTTTATGTGTAAAAATAAGAAATATTAAGTCAATATTTATTTATTTTTATTTATATATTAATTAAAATATATATTTAATTAAAAACGATTTGACAGGTCCGACCCCGATCCGACCGGTTGAACCTTGAACCAGTAAGCTCACCGATTCGATGACCGGTCCGGTTCTGAAAACCTTGCTCTAAACAAAAATCATGTTTGTGGTCTTGAAAATAAGTCACTTTTTTGTCTTAATCTCTATTCATAAATTTAAATTTTCGAAACAATAGTTACTAACGTACTCCCTCCATTCCTTATTATAAAAGAAATTTTACTTTCTAGGTTCATTGAAAGCTCAATGTATGTGGATCTTATTATAGTTTAGATACATTGATTTTTCAATGAATATAAAAAGTCAAACTTCTCTTATAAAAAAGAATGGAGGGAGTACAAGTTTTAGATAAATATTACCAGCTATAAGGACTAAAATAAAAATAAATATCACATATTAATAAATATTACAATGACTAAATAAAATAACAAAGAATAAAATAGAAACATATTTATAAGATTTTTTTAAATATAAAAAAACAATTTTTTAAGGAAATGCATAAAAATTGTATATTTGTAGAAAACAAAAACATATTTAACTATTTAAGCCAAAAGTGTTAGTAATTTTTTATTTTTGGTGTTGAACCAAGCCAAATTAAAGTCCTAATGTCCTATTATCAGCAATTTGATTATCCCTCATTTTTACATTTTTTTTCTTACTAGTCAAATGTGAATAGACATCCATTAGATCGAATAATTTGACTGACATGGTTTGCATACCAGGTCCTTGAAAAAGGTAAAATATCCAAATAAGAGTTCATTCCTACTAACACAGACAATATTATCTTCCCAAAAGAGGAGGATCAAATAGCATTGCTGATAACCATACTTCACTATTAATAGTTGTAGACAGCCAACTTGGTTCCAATGCTTTACCTATTCTGTTATGGTTCTTGATAAAAGAAATCGGACGATTACTCCCATAAACTGTGAAGAATCGAAAAGTATTTTGGCATTTCCCATAATGTGAAGAGCATATCATAATTAACAAAATGAAACAGCAATAGATCTTTATTAAATCATTTGTATAAAAAAATATATCATAATACCAACAAGCATATCAGCATTTGTTGAAGATCAAAACAGAATATGCAAGGAGCACTTCCGTCTTAATTGAACACTGTTGTTCAATCAGAGACGAATGCGTCTCTATGATAAAAAATAATCCATACCTATGAGTACAACGTTACACTATGCTGATGTACGCACAAACATGACAATCAATTTACAGGAATTAATGATAATAGTAACAGGTCACTGACAATTAGCAAAGCATGACATTACTAGTCTCAATAGCTGATTATCTGCACAAGCAGGAATACGATGTAGAAGAATGGCAATTTGTCTAACTGATGTCAAAAGAATCCAGAAGGGCAATATTGCCAAGGACACAAACCAACCAAATCATAAAAAAGCAGTGAGACATAGACCAAAACTGATTGCTACAAACATGTCGTGGTGTTTGGATCACAGTTTGCAAACCTGTATGGATGAGGGAAACACTGAACAGTGTATTTGTGTAGGTTTAAGATAGATAAGTACTAGTGTATTTGTGATGCCTTTGCACTCTAATCTTTGATTTAAAAAAAGACAGATATAATTACGAGATAATATTGGAATAGTTAAGAGTAATGGGATAAATTTTAAATTTTAAAAGAATAGAAGACTTTCTTTTTTTTGCTTAGATGGATTTATCCATAGTAGACCATTTGATGTAATCATCCACCCTATACTACATGTGCTATCATTCTCAAAAGTTACAATATGCAATTGAAGGAAATATATGGACACAAAAATTCATTATTCACTGAGGTTGCAAGCTTGAAGATATGGATTGTCAAACACAACATATTTTGACCAATACGGTTTATACTTAGAAACAGCCAGATCTAACCATGGCTTGTAGTTTCCATTGTAGTGAACAACGGCAGCGTTGTCTATCTCTGTAAGGTTCAGAGCCGGATCATAGCCAAGTCCCAGAACATGCCAACCTCGATCTAGCGGATAAGTCAAATTATAAAAGGTGATTAATCCTGGGGGTAAGGTTCCAAGCTTCCAGAGGGTTCTGTCTTCATTCTGCAAAGAAGAAAAACGATAAATCTACTCGATAAGAAGAAACTGCTATCTACAAGCACAATAAGACATGGCTTTATGGTAATTGAATTTGATGTCTAAAAAAAAGGGCTACAAACATAGGAATCTTCAGGAAAATAATTTCATTACATGATATACAGAAAACAGAACAATTTAAAATAATTAGGCATATTTTGACAAATATAACAGGAGGAATAAGATTTGTGAATTTTACCAAATCTTGCCACCGATGATAGATTCCAGTGATGTTTCGTTTTTTCCACTCTTTCAAGTCAAACATATTCATGCCAAATGCCCAACCACATGCATCGGGACTGAAATTGTTGGAGATCAGCGGATTACTAAAATTTAGGTATTTATCAAACCTATGGAAACTCTCCTTGCATGTCTCCACTGCACCGATCACCATACCTTTCATATCAATTGACCAAAGAGGTGTCAAATCTTTCTGCACGACAATGTCATCATCCAAGAATAGAACTTTGTCCAATTTTGGATAAACTTCAGGAAGGTAGAACCTTAAGTGATTCAGCATTGACAAATATTTGGGGTTTCTATATTTTAGATTGTCAGAACCAGCAGAGAGGGAGGAAGGATGACTGGCTTTAAAGTAATACTCCTTGAGTCTTGCTGATTCAAGTTGACGTAAAACAGAACAATACGAGGAATTCAGCCACTTGAAATCATCAATATTCTGAACATCAATGGTTGCTTTAGAAGGAGGGTTGATGATAAACCACATTCTCATTGCTGCAAAATTTAATTTGTCAGTTACTATATGGAATACATGCTTCTCAGGCTCGTTTGCATTCAGCACAGTAGAATTAACAACCACAGATGCAGCCAGTACATTATCAGAAAAGATAGCATAGTGGTAAAGAGATGGATTATCAATCTTTTCGTTGCCAATATTTCCTTTCTTGTGATATCCCTTTAGGTAATAATCCCCTGCGAGTTGCAGGGAAAGACAATGCAATGGTCTAGGCAATGTTTTCGCAGCTAGCTGAATCAAAAATGCGCTTCTTTTCTTCTGTATATTCACTCTATTTTCGGTTGATTGAAGCATCGCCCTTAACTTCCTTGCCACTAAAATGCAGTCGTAAAGTCGGTCCTTTGCTATAGAAAGAGCGTGACCCATAGCTTTTGCCCAATCAAGTGCTCTAGTAAAGGCAATAGGTAGACACTTTATTAAATGTAAATTGAAACAACCTAATTAGTCTAAGAAACAAAACAAAGTCTATAAAATAAATACCCAGTGCGAAGCTCAGCATCAGATCTTGCATCTCCAATAGCTAGTTGACTATCTCTGGAGTGGTTGACAAGAGCTTTGTAAAGACCAGTTTTGTTCATAGACTTTGCAATATTGGTATAAGCTTTGGCCATTATTATTTGGTCTCGCATGAGTTTAAGAGTTGAATCAGAATTCGGGTTTTCATATTCTTTCCTCCATATACTATACTTTCCCTTGATAGTGGTATCAAATCCTTCAGAGCGTTGAATTGCAGCTGATACAATGCGATTGTCAATTTCTTTGTTTTGCTGAATAAGTTCAGCAGTACGAGCTTTCCTTCTTTTAAGCCGCATCATCTAAGGGATAGGAAACTATTAAAAAAAGCCCAAACCAACAGAAAAAAATAAAATAAAACAAAATAAAATTTCTTTCTATTTTCCCTATCATTCATTGTTTAGACAAATTTGGATTATTACCCGGCGCTTGATCTTCACCGGAGTCATCATTGGTGAGGAATGTGGAATATGAACTAAGGTTTCTTCAGGATAATGTTCATCTGTGGAGTGTTTGAGATTGTCTTCAAATATTGAATCAGTTTGCAATGAATCAATCCCTCCCTTAAATTACATAATAATATTGTAAATATTACCAAATAGTCGCTCAAAATGGAATTAAAATCGAAAATTTCATACAGTTGAAACGAGAAAGTGAAATCCTAAGTTAAATGCATTGCATTGCAGGGTTGATATGAAGTACCTGTGAGTTATTTTGATGTTGAGTGTTAGCATTAGTAGGACTTTCCCAAACCCAAGAATCAGATAAGTCCCTCATTTTCAACCTAGCTAGCCGAATATGACCAGACGAATCGCTATATGTTGCAATTATATCAACATCCTACATCATTATTATTATTGTATGATTATGATGATTTTGATCATTATGACATATAAACCAATAATGTTAATACCTTTTCATCAGGATAATTGCGGATTCTAGATTTAGTTATATATCGTTCATGCTTGCATTGGTCACAAGATCCACTGCAGAAAGAGAGAAATAGAGAAAGTAAGTAAGATCGATCTTGAAAAGGTTTAATAAGAATATTTGAATGATTGAATAGTTAGTTACATGGTTGTGGAATCTGCAACATGATGAAAAAACAAAACCTGCAAGCACAAACGCAAATATAAGGGAAAAACGTAAACCCTAGAAATTGAATTGAATTGAATGAAGTTGCTATTACCGAAAAGAAGAAGAACATAAGGAGTAGCGGGTGAATCTCCATGCGAGTGAGTTTGAATCAATCTTCTTAACTCTTACTAATTATTATTATTACATCACACTGTGTGTATTTTTCTACTAATCTGTGATTAGATTAGATTAGATTATAACAGATCCTCTAAATCCTAATCCCCTGTTTTGTTGTTAGTTCTGTCTCCATTTCTCATCTTTCTATCATCGGAACTTTCTTGCTTGTCCCCAAAAACCATAGCAAAAATCAACTAAATTAAAAATAAAATTATTAAACTCATAATTTGTCTAAAAATGTTTTAATTTCTTACATATTTTATTTATTTAGAGCATTGCTATTTAATAAGAATTTTTAACATAAAAAATTAAAGAATTAATACATGGCAAAATTATAAAGGATAATGTTATTTAACCTCCTTTTTTTATGGAAATCATGGGTGATGATGAATGTAAAAAAGAGTGAAGATTTATTGTTATAATTCTTCTCCTTAAATTTTCTTATTAAAAAGTTTTTCTCATTTATTTATCCATATAATTAGTATAATATTATAAATAGGGACCAAGGGAATATTAATATTAAAATAATCAAAATATGTCCTTTATTCTAGTGGAGATTTGTAGTCGGTGCGAGTGGTTTTGCATTGATATCTAATTAGAATTCATTCATAATATTTTCTTATAGACAAACAACTTTGTAATTGAAATTTATTAATAATCTGAAAATGTTAATTTCCTATTGAAATTCGATGTAAAATTAATTTACATTGAATAATGTGCGTATCTTATTTTCTCCTTTTTTCTTTAATGTTTACACAACTAATTTAATTCCTTTAATTAATTCAATATATTTGTTTCTTAAATAATTTTAAAATTAAGGAAAGGAGAAATTATTTAATCAATGTAATGACAATTTTATTTGTACTAATAACTTCTATTTATAAATTCATTCTCAATCTTGTCTTGGAAATGTTTGTTTGTGTACAATAACTTATTCTTTAGTATTTATGATATATGCTTTAGAAACATTGATCTCTCTTTGAATTCTATTCTAAGTGAAATCTGCTCTGAGTTGGTTTTGCTGCATCAGTCTATGGCTTTGTAATAGTTTGTATCCTCAGATTGGCTTGGTTCAATTCAAAACAACATCCCCAATGCATTTAGCCACTTCCACTGGATTTAGGATTCACTGCTTGAAAACTAGTACTTGGTTGAACTCTTATAGTTGAGAGATAAAATTAAGTTGAGTTTTTTCTTCAAATTTAGGATTCACTGCTTGAAAACTAGTACTTGGTTGAACATTTATAGTTGAGAGATAAGATTAAGTTGAGTTTTTTCTACAAATTTAGGATTCACTGCTTGAAAACTAGTAAAGGAGTTTCTTCTTTCTTTCTTGGAGACTAAATTAAGTTGAGAGATAATTGCGAAGAATCAAATTGAACCTTTGCTTTGAATTTAAATGACTTTCACGATCTGAATTGTCATTTTGCAGTAAATTATGATTGATATATTTTTAGTGAACTCGGTGCCTCTGATTAAACTGGTAGAAATCCCTTACTTTCTCATCTAAGTACTCTTCAATTGATCATTTAAGGTTTGAATACACATGTTAAAAATTAATGATAAAGACCCTTTTATTCTTAATTCATTTAATGCGTGTTTTTTAAGGATTTAAAAGAAAAATGTCACTAATTATAAAGTATTTTGGTTTCTTATAAAAAACACAAAAGTTTTCTAAGATGAATAAAGAACAAAAAGACAAAATATCGAGGACGGAGTTGTGATTAATAACCCCCGAGATACTCGTTAGCAAGACCCTTTATTTAATTACTAAATAAAATGCAAATCACCACAACTGCATCTGACTCATCAGTTTATAAAAATAAAATGCAGATGATCTTTGTTAACCCACAACCATGGTATTGTGAGTTTGACCATCGATCTGCTTTGACTGTGATGCAACAACTATTTCATGCACCTCAAGGACGGCAGCACTCAGCAATTTCCACTCGGAGCTTAGACGCCGTAACTTAACCTCTACTTGGAACATTTTTCCTGGCCATCAAAGAAAACTATGTGATGAGTAAAAAGAGATAAAATATTTAAAGCCAATAAAAATGACAACCAGCAATATTATGTTTACAGAGAACGAAGTTTCTAGCTAAACTGTCAAGTTGGAAATGGCATTCTGAAATCAACTGATGCCGTATCAGACACACAGCTTTGAGGTAGTTGATTTGGTGTTTAGGCGCTATTTGGAAGGACAACTTAATTAAGTCCTTATAACATAAGTGTTTATCATATAAGGGCTTATTTATAAGCTATTTCTATAACAAGGGACAAAACAAAGTCAAACTGTTTTCATATAAGCTATAAGCTGTTTTTATAAGCTAATCTTGAGAACTTATGGAAATAAGCTGAAAAAAGCTTATGGACATGTCATATGTTGTTTCCACTTTCCATAAACTCTCCCAAACATTTTCATAAGTGTTTATGCTAGTAGATAAACTCAATAAATCAATCCAAATAAGCCCAAAGTCTTTAACTAAAAAAATAAGTGCCTCGTCTTTCTAATTGAGTTTACTTAGGTCATATCAATTAAATTGAAATCATATATAATTTATTATGATATCAGGATCTCATACAAAAAAAGAAAATACACAGCTATCAATTATGAAGTGAGGGAAAAGTTCGCCATGAAGATCAAATCTATGCAAAATTGGCACCGTGATACAAGGATACCTGGTACAGAGTAGTCAAAGTGTTATATTGTTGAGTTTCTTAACTAAAGAAAATAAGCGCACAGAAAGCCTGGTCTTTCTAAACGAGTTTAATAAACTCAACTCAAATTATTTCAAATCAAACTTAATTTCTAGATATCAAGGATCTCATACAGAAAGAAGATACACAACTATTAATCATGAAATGGGGGCGAAAAGGACCCCACGAAGATTAAAGTTAAACCTATGAAAATTTGGCACCAACGAGCTAACAATCTTCCAACACCGAGGCAGCCATATAATAAACTGGAAAAATTATACCTGAAAAGCTTTCATCAGGGAATAGCATCGTTTTTGCTCACCAATTGCTGCAGCATATCTATCCTTAAGGTCATTGCGGTTTCCCTCTTCTTCTTGAAGCCCTAGTTGAACCTTTTCTAGCTTCTGTACATATATCCAGCAGCTAAGAGTCTTAATCACAGAAAGAACATTCGATGAAAGGATATATTACATATGATAAAAATAAAAATAACAAACATTTCAAAATTCTAATTAAATAGTAATGTCTGCAACACCAAACAGAAAATATATGGTTTTATAGGCAATGAAAAAATAAGCATTTATTATAATAAAAAACTCGATTTTTCTTCACTGAAGAATCACAAAATTAAATATGGATTTAAATTTAATGAACTTATTATTCAAATAATAATAATAATAATAATAATAATAATAATAATAATAATAATACGGCGTTTCTGTCAGAAACAAAACATAAGGACTTATTGATAATCTAATGTTAACCGGACAATGCAGAAAGGAATGAGTTTCCCTTAACTTGACATAGTATGCACTTTTAAAACTGCTTGTAAAGGTTTTTTAATAACTAATACAATGAAATATAAGGATAGCGTTTGGTTGCAATTTTGTAAAAAAGAAAAGAAAAAAAATATCGTGTTAGGAAAATATAATCCCAACACAAGTTGCTAATAAAAGCTTAAGCCTGGCAGTTAACTATGTATTTTTTTTCCCACCAAGTCGGTTATCATTCGACTACATAAAATCCTATCACAAATTTAGTTCAAAGATAGACCATTTATCTCTGAACTAATTTAAGATTGTATACCTATTTAAGTAGAATTGAATCATCAGTATTTAATACCAACACTTACATATATTGAGACATGTCTGAATGTTAAAGCACAATCTCCGATCCTTTTTTCAATGTTTTTAGAACTCTAACGTTAAATGAACACAACACCTCAAGAGCTGCAGTTAACTCCAAATTGATTCTGCATGCAAAAATGGCATTACCTGTTGACTTCCCTTGACAATTCCTTCCATGGAATGAACAAGTTTTGTACGGCCATCAGTGCTACTAAAGGCCTCTTGAAACTGCAATTAAGTGGAAACAAAACATTAGCAACATCTAAAACTTGTTCAGAAAACACAATTTTTTTCTTAAAATATAAGACGATGAAATGTTAGGTCAAACAGGTTTTCTTAACAATTTTTTTTCAGCCACTATGAACTGTTAACTCTTCAAGAAACATTATGCCGGAAAGAATCTGTAGAAGAATCTCATGCAATAAATTCATTCATTTCTTCACCCAACAACTCAAACTTCTGAGATTGTTGATTCATGAATCATGACACAATATCAGTGCCTCCTTAATCAATTGAGTATGGATCCTCTCTATTATTATAATAGTTTTGGGTGTATAAAACCTTAATCATGTCACAAATTCTTAATGTATGCCTTTATACACCTTAAACTATAGTAAAAGAATCTTTCATTTCTTCTGAGAACTGAAGAGGATCCCTCTACTCTGATCAATTGGTCAAGAATTCTATGTTTGCCACTGTCATTCTTCTAAATAATTAACTTCAATACATGGTAAAATAGGTTACTGCATTATCCATGCTTCAAACCCAGATGACTCTTGCATGAGGGGCATCTTAATAGAAGTAATAAAAGCATTCATCGGACATGCCTTCATCTAAGAGTTCAATCTTTCGGGATAGTTGGTTCATGATAAATATACCGAGCTTTTAGTACTTCAAAAACCAAAAAATACCAAGAAAATTTGCTCATTAGAATCAAAATCTATAATATTGGATAGAACAGATAGTGACAAGTTCAAGTATTCATATTGTTAAAATTATATGGTTTAGGTAGAGAAGTAAGAGAGAAAAAAGGAATACTAAATATGGTGTGTGTGCCTAATAATGACCAGAGTTTTTTTTTCTAAAATTAGTGTGCTAGTGCAGTATTACTAGTAAATGCCCCAGCTAATAATGCCACAAAACTACTAATCCTAATCAAATAAGGAAATAAAGCAGAAAGGATAATTAATAGGAAATAACTCCTGAGATTGCTTCCTCAATTAGATTTATAATTTAATCTATAATATTTAGTTAAGGTCATTTGCCTGACCAAAAAAAAAGTAGAGGTCATTTTAGAATATTTAAATATATAATAAAATAATGAGATGCTTTGCAGATATTCTTACACTCATCCTTCTACTAATTAAGCTTGCTATAAATGAACACTTCAAAAAGAAAATATGAAATATATAAAGCAGATTCCATGAAACCTGGGTGGAAAAACAACTCGGTAATGCTAATGTTGGGGGGATTGGAATCGCTGAAAGCATAACTCAGAAAAATAGAGCAATGTGGGTAGGTGCAAAGATTAGTAATTTGATCAGCAGAAGCCAGAGTGATATATAAGCTAGGTGCTTATTGAGTAGCAGCAAAAATTTCATTTTTTTTAAAAAGGGGAATGGTATATTAAGCAATACTAAGCACAATTGGTGCTAGGAGAACAGGTATGCACAGAAGGTGGATAAAATAATACAAGGGTAAACAGCACTAAATAGAAGCATCCCTGAACAGATAGAGCATATAGGGCAGAGAAGAGAAAGCAAAAGCATATCATCTGTATTGTTTTTTACATATTTAACATTTAGAAAGGAAAAATATATATCATAACAAAATCATAAGGCAAATGTCAGAAGAATTTACAGCATGCTCCAATTCTCTGATCAATACCTGTGAAATGATCGAATTCAATAAAGATGTTTCCTTTAACATCAATTCTTTTATTTCCAAAAGAGCATTGTAGGTGGAATAGTATTTGCGAGTCTGTCGATGTTTTCCCTGTACAGTGGGAAATACCAAGGACATTCAAGAATAATTAGAAAGAGAACGAATGTGGATGAATAAATTAAACAGTAAACAACATTATCATGCTCCTAACAAAACTTTTTCACTTTTCTCTCCCATACAAAAACTTTCTATCAAAAGATTTTATGAACCTGGATTTGAGCATACAGTTCTGAGAGCCGGTGTTCATACCTGCACAAGCATGAATGAAAAATATCCCATAAATAAATAATACATTTCAAACAACTAGGTTCCACATTCTTATCAGGTCCTCCCCGGCATACATGCATGTCATTGCTTTCACCTCATCCAGGTGTGATCAATTCAATTATTCTTAAAGAACAAAATCCCTGTATATATTCTATTTCATCGAATCCAAAGATACATTTGTATCAAGGAGACAACTCCAACGTGAATACTAATATTTTAGAAACTTGTAGGGAAAGATAAAAGTAATTGATCAGGGACATGCTTTCTTTCTATTAAATTTCGAACCAATTTTAATCATAATGGGTCTCTTTCTATCCAATAATCAAACTGTCCCAGATAGTTTGGGAGACATTAATATTGTGGGAATTATGAATTAAGAATATATATTAGTATGAAAAAAAATTCATAGACATGTATACTTATTAGTTCTTATTTTCTGCACCTCAAGTTGAAAGTGAGTGCTAATAGCACAAAATTGGAATCAGGCACTGCATGTATTCAACCACATTCAAAATAGTATGTTAAGTGTAAGGGCGCAGGAAATAAGTGCAAATGAAATTTGAAATAAAATACTGGGGACGTGTTTTAGCTACACCTAATTACAACCAGGTAAAGGACAAACTGAATCTCATTCAGGAAATAGTTTTACATAGTATAAAGTCAATGGAAATAAAAAATGAGTGAATGATTAAAGAAGCAAAGCAAACGTACTGGACAATTTCTGGTTGGCACGGTAGATCATCAATCCGCCTTCTTGCTGCCACTACATCCCTTAGTCTAGCAGCAAGTTCCTAACAAGAAGGGTGCAAATGGGAAGCTTATATTAATTGAAATTTGAAACAGTGGAATAAGCAAGGATGAAAACTATTCAAAGGAAATTAATGGTTTTAAATCCCAAATTTCCAATTGTTACTAAAATATTGCAATTTGAAAGCAAGTCCACTTATTATAACTATCTTACCTTTTTCATCAAATCGACTCTTTCAAGTGATTCACTAAAAGAATGTTGAAGCCCATCAATAAGACTCTTGCTATCGCAGTCATTTTCTAATTTCCTCTCTAATTCATCAATCTCGGATTTAAGTTTTGAATGCTTAGAATCGCGGTCCAACAGAAAGTGATTTTCCTTCCTTTCAAGATCCTAAACTAAAAATGAATAGCATAAGCAACACATAATATTCAATTTTAGTGCAATTATCAACTAAAAAAAACAGTTAAATCACCTACATTTTACAGCTAGTTTGAAAATTTCAATATTAAATCAATTGAAAATAATACTAATTCACCTTCAAAGACTTCATCAAAGTGTGCAACTTGTGCACCGCAGAATCATCACCTTCCTTATTGATTCTCGCTCTTAACTCATCCAACTTCTCCACTACATTCATCTTCCGGTGATTCTGCAATACAAGAGAATACGAAGAATTATAACTATGAAAGCTGAATAAATCAATGTAGAAATGAAAATAGCAAAACATCTAATCCATTTCACAAACCAGTTCATCCAAATTGTCATTTATCAAAGTAGTTTTAAGCTCATCCTCTTGTTCAAACTCAATAGTATTTTCATGGTGACAAACCTAGGGTTCCATGGGATAGGAAAAATCAGCACTGCATGAAACAAATAAAGCAATCCAATCACTATTGACAGAATTGGAAATTGGAAATTGAAAATTGAAAAAATGAGAGTTCAATTTCAACACCTCATTGATGATACAACGTTCTTGTGTTAATTTCATTCGTGAAGCAAGCCACTGAATAACTGGTAAAAGAGTATCAACATCAATATCTTGAATATGAGTTTGTTGAAGAGAGTGAGGACATTCTAGTAATTTTAAAGATTCTTCAATCCAATGTGCGTTGTTTTGATCGTGTCTGCAATTCGAATAAAGAAAATGAGAGATGCAACAGTAATGAAGAGAGGAAATCGGAACGAAGGTAGAGAGAGATAAGGAAGATAAACATGCATGATGTTGGGGTTGAGGGCGGCGATGATCCAAGAGAGGCCGTCGGTGATTTTTTGATACGGCGGTGCATCGGAATGAGTGGTATCGACGTGACCGAGTGTGGAGAGCAGATCTAAAATTTGGTTGACGGTTGAGTTTTTGTCGACTGTGTTCTCCATGGTGAAATTGTTGTGAAGTGATCAAGTTCTACTACACTACTGTATTGTTCGTCTTCTTAATGTTGTTTTTTCTGTTAACTTTGTAACTTGGTCAAGTTGCATATCAAATATATTCTAAATATTTCTTTTCATTTAATACTCTTATAAATTTAAACTTATTTCATCTCTACCCTTATTTAATACTTTAAATTCAATTAACTTACTTATATTTAATATTTTCTTTCATAATAAAAAAGGGCATAAGTGAAATTCAACATTTAAAACATTTGAAAATTAGTCAAAATTTCTTATAAAAAGGAACAAAAAAAATTTTCACTTTTGTTTCTTATAAAAAGGAATGGAGGGAGTATTAGTTTTTTCTTTGTTTTTTACAAATTGTTTTTCTTTTAAACTTAATAATGTTAATATTTTCTTTATTATGTTTATGTCAACAAGTGCCCTAATCTTTAATAAATAAATATCCTACTTTTAGGACACTAAGAACCAATATGGAAAAAAAAATTGTTGATTTTTTTTAGTGAATTTGCATTATTACTAGGGGTGGACAAGAACCCGAAAACCGATGCAATCTGCAAAACCCGAAATCAAAATAACTGAATCGGGTCGGGTTAAAATGTAACACGGGTTAAAGAGCTCATAAAAACGGTTCCATGTGGACTTACATGACCGGGTCCGGGTGAGTAAAATCAACCCTTCGGTGTCTCTTTACATTTCAATATTAGTAGTTAAATAATGCATTTTAACCTCCTCACAATGTTGTCTCTTTACATTTCACACTTCACAATATTGTTTTTCGGTAGTAATTTTTAGGCAATCAATGCCTATAGGGCTATGTAAAGAACTTACGTTTCCCAAGCTACTGTGTCTATGTTTTTTTTTTTTTTTTCATAATACTAAATTGAATACTACTTATATTAATAAAAAAACATATACTGAGACCATTTCTTTTTTCTTTGAAACTCATCAGAACCATAAACCACAATACTCTTCTTCTACCAAGTTTTTTGTTTCTCTCTAATTGTTAATTTTGTTTTTCCTTTAAACTTTTGAGTAGTAAAAACCAGATGATAACCAAGAAAGACCACACGAAAATGGCACCTTTCCGGAAAGAAATGGATTTTCCTCGTTCTTTTTCTTCTTCAAAAACTCATTTTGTTCATGTTTTTGCAACTTTTTATTTCGAGCGGATATGAATCTATATTTTTTTTTTCATGATTTATTTGCCTTGTTTTGGGATTTTTGTTGGCTGTTTAAGTACCGCGTGAAACCACTCACAGCCACCCGCAGCCGACAAATCTGAAAGAGGAAAATGGATCAAAGTGGGTCGTAATATACCGCCCGTGGGTAGGGCTGGGTTGGTGTTTTGTGTTCATACCGGTCCAACCCGGCATGTTGTCCACCCCTAATTATTACTACACAATTTTTAATATAATTGGATCATGTTAAACAGTCCACTTGGTAAGTATATCAAAAATAAAACATAAATTAATATTGATAAAAATAATTTCTTACCCTTTTAATACATTGAATGCACGAATTTCAAGATATAAGTTTCTTATTTGTGTTTTGGCAAAATTGGTTTCATAGTCCTTTAAGTTTTGAGTTTGTAACAGTTTGGTCCTTTATGTTTTTTTGTAACAAATTGGTCTTTTATGTTTTATTATTGTCACAAAGTTAATCTATTTAACATTTTCTGTTAAAAAGACGTTAACTTTTTTTTTTTAAGAAAGTTGGAAACATGGTATATGTGAAGAAACCATTCTGTCCCAATTTGTAATCCTTCAATAAAAAAAAAAATAGTTAACACTTTTTTAACGGAAAATGTTAAATAGGTTGACCTTGTGATTATAATAAAACATAAAAGACCAATTTGTTTAAAAAAAAAACATAAATGACCAAAGTGTTATAAACTCAAAACTTAAAGGACCGTGGGACCAATTTTGTCTTGTGTTTTTAACTATTGCACCAAATGCATTATTTAGCATTTTTTTTATATTTTAAAATGAAGAATGTAGCGATTGTTAATTTATTAATTTTTTATTGGAGGTGATAATCGAACTTGAAATCACTCTAATCAGTTTACTCTTCAAGTCTTTCGCCTCAACCACCAAATCAAACCTTATAACATGGTTCATGGTAAACCGTAAATGAGATCTATGAATAAGTTCATCAGAGTAAAAGATGTTGAAGAGAAGATGAACATTGATGAATTTTTTGGTGAATTTTATTTAACTTGATGATTTATTTTATTGCAATCAAAATTTTCAATAAAAATAGTCTCAACATATAATGTTCTATGTCAATATGTCTAACTTAATTGATATGTTAAGCCAATTGGAAGATTATTTAGCTATTTAAGAACCTAGTTGATCGATGGTACAAATTTCAAGGACTAACCAGCACCTTCACAAGTGGTCCACCGTGGACAAGTGATCTACCGAATACGAATTTTACAAAATTTATTGGTAGATTGAAAGTTTATATCATATAGAGCATCCATAAAAAAATTTAGAAAAATTGAAAATCATTTGATATTTTATTGGGATTTATCAAGATTTACAGTATTTAATAAACCGTTAATCTTGATGGGTCTCAATAACATATCAAATGATTTTCAATTTTTCTAAAATTTTCTATAGATAATCTATATGATATAAACTTTAAATCCAACGGTGAATTTTGTAAAATTCGTATTCGTTATATGATTTTTTATTAATGGTCCACCATGGACCACTTGAAGAAGTGGTCCATGTTATTATTTTCCTTCTTTATATAATCTAATTTCATAACCAGATTCTCCTTTGCCTTTTATCTCCTAAATAACAAACTTTTCCTTTCTTATTTACTCTAAACTCCAAATAAGGAGAAATATATTACCCTTCCTCTCCTTCTCATCCCCTTTCCACCTCTGGAATCATAAGACATAAAATCCTTAAAAGGTTGATATTCAAATAAATAAAACCAACTAAAATCTCACTTGCCACCCCGTCTCCTAGAATTGGTTAAATTCATGAATAGAGGAACAGTTAAACAGATCTCATGCATTTGATGAAAAATGAGTTACCATCAGAAGTCATAACAAACTTAACCACATGAGCATATTAAGATTCCACCATCCAATTCCTAAGTTCTAATCTTCAACACCATAAAAATTACAACTTGCATTGCTTGTATAATTTTATAAAAAAACTCACGAAAATTCTTCGCATTGGATCGCTGTGTTACACAAATGGAGACACGGGATACTATTCCTAATTCTGAGCAAGTGAAGTATGGAAACAGTTACCGCCTCAACTATTTATTGAGGTGTGGATTAACGGGAGATTGGTGTGTGCATACGCCCAACAATGCTGTTCACTGCTTCCTTGGACATCACCAAAGTGTCATGCAACAAAATACTGTAGACATTTAATCCCTACAAACACATTTTAAATAAAATCTGTATGAGTAAACGCAATTTATACATTTGAGCAAGAAACAGTATATCATATGAATATAGTGAGACATGAGTTGGGGGATGCTTCTAAGGTGAAAAGTGGGATTATCACATCATACTGCAAGTTGTACAATTTACTCATTTTAGATTGAGGGGAGGACCTAGTCTAAATTTTGAAATATTTTATATCTTTTAAAAAAAATAACATGACCATGGATCATATAATACTTCAATCACACTTAATTTATTTTTATGAACATTTTATAGTGTCCGTAATTTAAAAAAGAAACGTAAGCCCTCCCCTCGAAAACCCTCGATCCAAACATCCCTAAAAGATATCTACTAGTAGAGTTATAATTATCACTTCCATGAGAAATATTATAGAAGCAACATGTGTAGAACTGATACTTACAATGGCTGGAAGTAAATTAACATAATGCAGATTTTGTGTAGCTAACTTTAGCTTTTCATTTATGGGGCCTTCATCTACGATCAGAAGTTTCTTGGTGTCCTCCAGTTGTTTGAAATAATTCAAAAAGTTCTTGGTTTTATGTGTGGGAACCTCCAAATCCTCAAACACAAGAAGCTGTATAAATAGATTCACCAGAGATCAGTGTACACAAGACAAACACAAACTCTTAGTTAACATATGATGCAAGAAGAATACAAAAAAAGAATCGCAAAAGGTATAAAAGGGATAATTAAGGGATGAAAGAAATAAAAAAACGGTTTATACTATACCAGAATTGCAATAAGGCATTATTTTGGTAATGCAAACTATAGATACCCAAAATTATCACTTAACTCAAAAAGAAAGCCAACAAAGGACAGCTGATGCAGTGCAAGAGCGTCACCTTTTGCTTTGTCTTTTGAGTTTTTTTTTCTTGATTCCCAAGGGTTATATATATGGTTTTACTGTATTGATACTTTAGAGCTCTGGATGTGCATTTAGAGGGGACGAGTAATTTGTGTATGGATTAGTATTTAGTATAGTGCAGTTAAACTAGTATAAATGGTTCTAGAATTTCACAATCAGCTTCCATATGATATACAAAACATCCAATTATTTTGTTCCTACTTCAATTCTCCCTACTCACTACTCAACAACAATTCCGTGAAGACATTGCAGTCTATTTTGTCTCTAGAAATGAGGTGCTCCCTTTAGAAGAACAGCCTGCATTGGTTATTTTTATAAATATAACTATGAAATAAAACAGCAGACATAATAATGGAGATATGTGATTTAATTTTATAGAAAGAAAGTGAGGACAAGGACAGAGGAAGAGACTTGCCTTTCCTTCTGCTGCACGAGCTGACAGAGCAATCTTTAGTCCCAGTCGCCGAACCTTCTTATTGAGTTTGAAAGCATGACTTCGGGGCTTAGGACCATGCTTCGTTTCACCACCCCTGAACTGTTGCCATTCATTAAATTTATTAATTTCCACCGGTGAATGGGAGGAGGAATAAACTGTGAAGAAAGGAGGAATAAAGATAGGGTGGATTTCATTTAAAGAATGTACTGTACCTGAGGTCCACGCAGTGACCCGTGCCTTGCTCTACCAGTCCCCTTTTGGTTCCACGGCTTTCTCCCAGTCCCACTGACTTCACTGATAGTTTTTGTTGAGTGAGTTCCCTGTTGGCAAAATCAATGAGCTAACAATTTAGATCCATACTAAAAGATAAATTATATCCAAGGCCAGTATATGTTGATCACGCCTCTTATTACTAGATGCTATGATTCATGGGCCCGTTTGGCCTAGCTTATTTTTGAGCTTATGCAATTTTTATGTATTATTATAAGTTTGTCAAGGTAGTTTATGATAAAATAGCTTAAAAAAAATCAATTTTTACTAGTTTGAACTTATAAAATAATATAAAACCTAATTTATATTGTATAAGCTCAAAAGTGTTTAATAACTCAAGTGAGCAAGAGAAGTGAGGCAGAGGGAAAATTGAATATGTATCCAGTATTTTGTTGTAATAACATCCTTGACATGTGGCAGCAAGGGAGAGAAGAGCGAGGAAAGTGCAAATTAATTTAAAGACAATGTCAAAAGCAGAGGGCATAAAAGACGCAAGGTAGGTAGAATTGTGTAGAGAGACATTGGGTGGGGTTGGAGTCTCTCTTTCATGTATTTTTTCCCTAATACACGTTCTTATTGTCCAAGTATTCTAGAATTATAAATTGCAGGAGAAAAGATAAATATTATTATGATAATTAACTCAATAAATGATAAAACATCAATTGAAACATTCCATCCTTAGACATCAGATCAGACATGTCAAACCTTAGTTATTTATTGTCTAAAGTCTAAATCTTTGTCCACTATCCCAACCTGCTACTCCACACCATGCTCTCAAACAATTGAGTATACCCAAATTTGTTAGGCTTATATGGATTAGTATAGACTCTGATTTATAGCATTTCCTCTGGATTACATGTCCCAGTCCAATGGTTCTAAAAACATAATGTGAGCAATACCTGTTGGCGTTTTGCACGCTGCCACAAGACAACACGGTGAACTATATCTTTCCGAATAGGCAAATCAAAAACATCTCCAGCTAAAACCATAAAGCCCTTGTCTTCATTATGAAAGTTGGTAACTGGAACTAAAAGATCCTGACAAAGCCCTACAGCATAATGAACTACATTAATAATATACTTAGATCTTATCGAAACAGTAATCAATTAATCCCGTGATCAAGACCAGATGGGTTGCCATGATGAATGGTAGGTAGTGAAAAAAACTTTGATTTGTATTTATGACTGCTTTGTTCTCATTCTTGAAAAGCACATATGCATCATGCATTATCTAAAAAAAAGGTTGGAGCACTACTACGTTCAGCAAGAATTAGACACAGCACTTCCTAACAAACACAGTATGCTAAAGAGTTAAAAGAAAAAATTCAATATATATTAAGGAAAATGCTAATCAGTACCCCCGGGGGCACTAGTTAAGGATACCCAATATAGTAAAATTATATTGGAGTTTGTGCAATCAACATTTATAAAATATAAAAAGTGTTGTTTTCAATGCAATAATTACTGTTTTTGTATCCTTAACTAGTGCCCCTGGGGCACTAGTTAGCATGACCCATATATTAATATAACAGTGGTGGATTGGAAGACCTAGCATTAAACCCTGGCCAGCCGACAAATTCCTCCAATTTCAGGTGAGAAGCAGATAATTAATAATCCATAAGATATTAAGATCTGAGTTACAGGACACAATGCATGAATCATGTCAAAATTTAGGTAGAAAATGGTTCTTAGAAAAAAGCATACAGTAGATTCTCATATGTAAGATAGAAAGAAATGCATTGTCGATGATCATTAAAGAAAACTTTGCATGAGATAAAGCACATTGGACTGATGGAGCACCGACATAATCATGTACTACAAAATAATTCTAACTAGCCTTCATACCTATATCACGCTCAGATGTTGCCAGAGGCGTTTTGGACAATAAATCAGACGGAAATGCACCTTCATCAGACCCCGGGGTTAAAATAGAAGTCGAAAACCGTTGGATCATTGATCCGTTCTACATTTAAATAAAGAACACCGCATTATTAAACAGTAATAATTACCAAACAAGAAGCAAAAGATAGAACTTCAATGGTTCAATATTCATTCTTTAAAAAGTTGCAGATAATGTACAACAGAAATTAAATGTAATGGCAATGTACCAAGAAACGCTGTGCAGAAATCACTCTCTCCCCATATAACCTGCTGTTGTATATATCTGCTTAAGCAAAGAAAATAAAACACCATTAGAACTAGATTTTAAGGAAAAAGACACCATTAGAATTACAAAAAAGTGTTACCATGTGATTTATGAAGAGAATCAAAGCAGCGTCGTCCTAGTGAATGTAATGATTCATAAGAACGTAGTAGTCTTTTGGAGATCAAAGCAGACATAGTTGAACAAGTGACCTACAATTCAATTGAAAAAACAAGTAAATTTATAACTACCCATTTGAAGTTAGATGAAGGTGTAACAAATAATAAAGCAACTTGATGAAATTAAAAGCAAGATAAACCAATAAGTGGAGGGAGGCATTTCATCGAACATTTTGTATGCAAAAAAAAAAATTCAAGGAAATTTCGCCGTAACTAATGGAACTAAACACCATGTTAGTGGGGGAAAATGAAAAGAAGAAGAATTACCGGCAACAGAATGCAGAGGTCGAGCCAGTGACGAAGCAAGAACTATAGGAATGAACGAAAGAGCGCGGTTGAGAACCCGAATGGAGTTTTGGGTTTCTGTGTGTCGCTTCTAAGTTCTAACAGGTGCACCGTAACCCTTTAATTTTTATTTGTTTTTATTTAAGTTTCCTTTCTTTAATTATTAGTAGTATTTATTTAAATCCTTTTCATCTTGATTTATTTATGTTTCATTTCAATTTTTAATTATGCTTTTTTCACTTAAATGGGATTAACTATTTATTTCATTATTATCAAATGGGCAAGCTTGGATGCCCCTACTCCCAACAAGTTGCTGGTCGGGATCGTGAAACTATCGCTGGTTGGTCATAAGGATAATAGTTCTTATCTTATTAGGTCAGGGGCGGCTGGCCCGGGGGTTACCCGCGATTGGTAATGGCATAACCAGAAGAGGAGTAGGGGATTACGCGCTGGGTAGCGTAGCGCATCTGTTTCGGGTACATGGGCAACGAGGGGTGATCCATTTACATCCCCATGAGCTTAACTCAATTGGTAGAGACATAAAACTATATGTGCAGGAGCCGGGTTCGAACCCGTATACTCCATTTAGTGAATGTTCTAGCCACTAGGCTACGTAAAAAAAAAAGTGATCCCTTCACTCATTTTTAAGTATGTGTATAGAGTTAGCCAAAAAAAGGTACATCTAAGTGTGTACGGGATTGAAAATTGGACAGTTAATAAATTCTAATTTGAGTTTGCTTTAAAAGTAGTTTATTATAATATTGAGTTGAGTTAAACCGTCAATTTTAAGTTTGGATTGAGTTAGTACCGAATTATCCACATTTTATATTTTTCATTTTGAAAAAATTGATTTGATTTCTAAAAATTTAGATGGACCCAATGAATGGATAAATTTTTAGTGGTCTTTTTCTTATATTTGTTGAGGATAATTTCTCATCCTACCTTTCATGTTTATTTTTCACCTGCTCGAAGGCAAATAAATTTTGGAAAATACATTTCGAAATTTTTTTCTAATGTAAATTTCAGTAAAATTTACATTAAAAAAATGTTTCAAACGTTTTCAAGATGAAAAAGAAAATTTGGAGGGGGAGAAGAGAATTTTTCTTGGTTGAGTGGTTTATATGGGTTGGATGCGTTACCGGTATTTGATCGTTGAATTTATAATTTTGCAAATCATCAGTACCCTTTATCCTACTCAAACCGTCAAATTGGATTAATTATGGACCCATTTTACTGCTTTTATCAACTCATGCACACCTCTATGTACGTATATAAATGCACACATTTTACGAAAAAAGATAGCAACATATCCCACATAAATTTTGTCTTAAAATTTTTATGCACATAATTTTCTTAAAAGTAATTTTTTTTACAAATACACACTTTCTATTTTTATACAATTTAATGCATGTTTTTAGGGCACGGGTTAGCAAGACTTATATTTTATCAATTATTATTATCAAGGGCGATAAAACAGGTTGAGATCCTGTTGGCAAGACTCATATTTTGTGTCCATCTAAGAATTATTCACTTGAATCCTTGCATTGTTGACCAAAAAAAAAAATCCTTGCATTGCATATACTGGTTTAATGTCCCGGTTCTTTGAATTTTAGCCACCTCCCAAATAGTTATTTACAAAGAATAAAGATACAATTCACCCATAGCACTGAGAAACTCAACTGATTTGAGATTAAAAGAATTGGAGAAATCAAAATCTTATCTTATACTAAACTAACAACTGATTATTAACACCAACTGTTTAAAAAAAAAATAAAGAGATAAAAATAAAGAATTGAAATATTGTGTAGGAAATTCAAAGATGCAAAACACTGACGCCGACGTAGAGATAAAAATAAAGCCTCAAGTTCAACGATAACAGAAAATAGAGAAATCATTCTGAAAAACTTTTTCCTGAAAATCTTTAGTCCACCAGACGCGCCATAGAGAATTGAAAATGAATATTGTAAATGGAAAAAATAAAGACTATGATAACTTTTTCTCCTTATATAAGTCTACCCGACTCAGGCTCGGATTAGTTGTTACATGTTGACAATTGTTCAACATTGCATTACATTACATAGGTTAGCAGCTAAAGCCTAAAGACATACAAAATAAAAAAAAAAACCACCAAAAGGAGTAGAGTCGGTCCGTCGACTAAAAAGTCCAAAAAAACGATAACTACAAAATGTGTGATCAAGCACTAATAAAAACCTAAGTGTATCGCGAGTATTATCAATTGAAGACACAATTACCTCATGTTAGTTACTTCCATAGCTTGATAAACTTGTCATGACTGGCAGAAGCAATCAAACCATTTACAGTTGAAACAGACAAGGCAGTAATTAAACCATCATGAGCAGACAAAGTCATTGTCTTGTTCTCAGCCATGTTCCATAGCTCCAATGACTGCACAACATGAACCATTGATTAATGTAAATAGTGAGTGTATCCTTTTTAAGTGGTTAATTATGTACAGTGAATGGTTAATGGATATACCATATGTAAAAACACATTAGTCATCAACATAACTTTATTAACCACAATATTGAACGTGATAAACCATAATTTTCAGGTGTTCAATCTACATGTAGGTAAACGCTTGAAAATTTTGGTTGACCGCAATAAAAAATATAATAAAGTTTTGTTGGTGATTAATCAGTTTCGACACACTACATCAATTAATCATCTGCTAAACATAATTAACCAACTATTTGAATTGCATTAACCGATTAAAAAGTTGTCGCAAAAGTTATGTAAATTTGTTTGTACATCATTACTCTTTTGATAAAGCATGTGTTTCTTAATTGCATATTAGAGTAGGAGAAATGACAAAAAAACCAAATTCACCAATAACAAGGGAGAAAAATGTAGACTTGCCTGATAACAGCCAATGAAGAGCAGTGAAGGAAATGTTGGATGGAAAACACATGAGTGAAACTTACTGCCATTACAGCTAAGCTCATGAACACATTCTCCTTCACTTCCCATTCCAAGAGTCCAAATCCTAACGGAGTCCTCACTAGCCGATGCCATCAACTCTCCAGATGGATCCCAACATACAGAATTTATTGTCTTTGTATGACCCTTCAATCATAGTGCGACAATAAAACAACCGTTGATTAATTAATATTTTAAGTTCACTTCTAAAACTCTGATGATGATAATAAGATAAGAAGTGTACGACTCGATGACCCCCTGACTCAAGTAGAACCTCTCATTGAAAGCAAATGTTTTACCTCGAACGAAAAAAACATGTATAGAAGTTATGCAAACCAACCTTTAATGAATATCGGCATGCTTGTGTCTCTACATCAAGTATAGACACGATGTTCTCAGCAGCTGCAGCAAGGTACCTCCCTAGACGAGGTTGAAATCTCACCTGGGTAGTGCCACCCTAATCACCAAGAAAACTGTCAGCAGATTGTAATGAATATATTGTCACTTTAATACACAAACTACAAAATAGTCTTCCTTTCTTGAAAAATAAAAATAGAGAAAAATCCAGCTACGGCTGCAAAGCATCTAGTACATAGGAAAATGCATAAAGAATAAGATAATTGACTAAGATTCTACCTTAGAGACTCTAACACAACTGCCATTGTTTATGCTCCAATACCGTATCTCACCATCACCATCACAGGAGCAGATAAGATCATCTTTATTTGGATGAAAGTCTAGTGACATAACAGATGCAGAATGTCCCGTAAAAGTGCGGAGGGAATACCCAGGCTGGATAGAAAATATATATACAGTTAAAGCAAAATACCCATTACAGAAACACAATTCACATTCTGTATAGAAGCAACAAAATATCCAAGACAGTAATCATTAACAACATCTCATCAAATATATAAGATCTAATGCTCGAATCTAAATACAATAACAGAACGACTTTTTAGCTTTTTACAACTCCGTCATAAACATTAATCATCATTCATATTGAACATAATACAGTGTTTACAAGTTCCAATTGCTAGTGTCCCAAAATAAGGGTCAGTGTTTGTTTGCTCTACTTATATCAAATCATAATCATCATTCATATTTGTGATTCGAAGTCAATAATTTCTCTTTACTCTGCATCTAAATCCTACCACTTGAACAATTTCAAACTCAAATCTCAGTGGAGAGAACTATTATAAAAAAAGTGCTTTACTTGTATATAACATTAAGAAGTCTTGTTATCTCACTAAGTAAAATAATTTCAGCGAAAGATGGACATAGTCAAGTTACTTAAAAGTTAAAACCCTTCAATAGATATAGAAGTAATTTCCCTAAAGGTTATATCATTAAAGAAAAGCACGAAAGAAATCTACTAACATTGTCAACATCCCAAACCCTGACAGTTTTGTCAAATGAAGATGTTGCTAGACGCGGCATGCTTGGACTGAAACGGACATCAGTTATCAAAGATGAGTGCTCTTCAAGAACAGCTTTTTGTTTTAGTGAATCCGTGTACCATATAACAGCCTGCATTACAGGAAAATATAATGTTATTCCATATCTAAACAGAATAAAGAAATACATTTTGTTTTTTAATTTCCTTCAAGCAGGACAATTGCACAAGTACACAGCTAATATCAGAAAGTTAGTTGAACAAAGAAAGTGTGAAGATTAATGTTTCACTAACCTTTTTGTCATGGCCACCACTTGCAAGTAACTTTCCATCAGATGAGAAATGGCAACAAGCAATTTTACTTGAGCTTGCACGTACAGAATTTACATCAGAAAATGTGAAGCCTGCAAAAAAGCAGTCTTGTAGCTTCTGAATCTGTGTCATCTCATGTCAAGGAATTAAAGAGTAACTATGCACTATGGTGTTTCACATATAAAAGATAAAGAACGTGCCTTCTTAATTATATAACCAACAACATGTATATTTATAAAAAAAAAAAATTGTAAATGTTTTCAAAATGAATATTCTAAAGCATATTTGAGACAAAACGATAAAAGAGACTTTGCGATTTATTAAAATCATCTTGATTGTTGTTTGAGATTCATATTTCATACTTCATTGTAATTCACCATTACCACAAAGAGTTACACACTAAACGAAAGTTTCACGGGCACAAATTACCAATGTAAAGTCATTTTACACTGACATCTAAATAGAGTCCACTATTTTGCCATGTCATATCACCACTTTTAAGATGTAGTTACAAGAATGGAGTGATGTGCCAAAATAATGAATTTTTATTGGATGTCAGTGTAAACTAATCTACAGTGACAGTGTGTATATCCTTTAAATTCTAAAAGAAAAGAATGCAAACTTTGGTATTGGAGTGAGAGAAAATTAGATATACATACACATGAGAAACTCTTTGCAAGGGTGAAGTCAGAATATTTTATGATCAATATAAAGTGGTGTTTACTGCACCTTTGCTTACATCCATACAATGGCCAACAGGGTCTCTAGGGTCTGTATCATCTTGGGATAAAAAAGACTCTACATTTTCATCTAAAGATCCATCCTCCGCAAAGCGATCCACATCAGCCTGCAATTCAAGATCCTTATCATCCCACTGCCAAAATGGAATTGCAATGAGTCGATATGCAAGGAATGAAATCACTCCTTCCATCAATTAAACTGCGTATAAAAGCAACTCACCAACTGATTTGAAGGTGATGTAAGAGTTCCGGTACCGTCACTGCCAAACATCATTAGAGGCTTTGAAGAACTACTATTATGAGGCAAGACAGGCATTGAAATAGCATCTCCAGGAGTATGAGTTGAGGGAGTTGAAGGTGCTGAACTTGGTGATGGGCCTGCTGTATTTGCTGTTCCTGAACTATTAGCAGGACCCGAAGAAGATACAGGCTGCTTTCTCTTTCTTCCCATCTGGTTTTTTGAAACCTGAAGTGCATAAGAGAACCATGTTAGGAACAAATTTCATACTTCTTAGAATTTGGGTTGCCTAACGCAACCTTACAAAATCAGCTTGCAAAGTGAGAGGTGCCCAAGTTTTTATAAACACTACTAGGGGCAATGTGGGATAAATCCACCCCTTCACACCCAACACAAAGAAGGTGTTGGAGGCTGCAACAAAGGCAACTCAAATGCCGCAATTAGGGGTAGACTGGAATTGTTTCGGAAAAGGGACATCAACTACAAAAGGACTGACCTGATCATTTCCTCTATATGAGTTTGACATGCTACCATCCATGGTGACACTACCACCACCTCCCCCTACCTTATCTTGCTGGTGCATGCTATGGTTTGAAGTCTGAGATTGCTGATTTGAAAGAGCATGCTGTTGAAGTTGCTGCTGCTGTGCATTGATGCTCGCCTGTTGTTGATGTTGCTGCTGCTGTTGTTGCTGCTGTAACTGAGCCAGTTTCAACTACAAATACATAAAATACTTTCAGATGATGCAAGCCATGAATCTTTTGGCAAATATAAGAGGCGTATATACAAAATTGTTTAACTAATTATGTAACAACTAAAATGAACAAAAAAGAAAGGTAATTAATTCAAAGAGAACTAGTACCTTCATTAGCATATCTGTATCTCCACGAGGAAAAGGAGTGCCACCGCCGTGAAGAGGTGATCCAACATTCGATAACACATCACCCCCAGGGTTCGAAAGGCCGTCCTTATTTAGGCCAATATTCCTATTACTCAAAAGCATTCTCAACCTTCTACTTTCTTCGCTGACAGATGGTGATGCCAAACTCTGTTGAGCAAGCATAAGCTGTTGCTGATGCTGTGGTGTCAACATTTGTAGTTGATGAAATGGTTGAGGAGACTGCATATAAGGCTTTTGCTGCTGAAGTAAACCAGAGCGAAGTTGCTCCAGACCCTAATAAAAGGATGAGAAAGGCTTAGTAATGAAAGTTCACAACTGAAGTGCTTTTGCAACAATTAAAGAAAACATTTTTTAAGGATGCGTATGATGTGCTATGCTTAAGAAAACAGAATATATCTGCAGGGAGAAATGATATTAACAAAAATAAAATGATCACATACTGTGAGCGGCCACCCTTTCAAAGTCAAATTGTTGTTCCCTTGATTTGATCCTGGCACAAGTGAAAATACATTGTTTACTACAATTACGGGCAAGAATATAAAATAGAATACCACAACTAAAGCAGCATTAAAACCCAAAAATCTTTATGGAAAAATACCGGAAATTCCTAGCAATGATCCTTCAGGACCTGCAGCTCTGGGATTTAAAACAGGATTTATCTCGCTCTTCATATCCTGATTCCAAGTGGCAAGTCAGGAAAAAGCAGCAAATATGGAATATAGGAAGTAACATGATAACTCTGGGAATAGAGCTGTACCGGTGTAGACCCTGGTAATTGCTGACTACGAGCTTGAACTTGTGGAGACATCCCGCCAGCAGTGCCATGCAAAACTTGCCTGAAATCAAGAAATTTGGTGCTAGCAAAGTAAACACCCACGGATATAGAGAATGCAGAATGTTTAGAAAATTGAACACCAAATAAATGTTTTTAAAATAATGAACATGTGATCATTAATTTTTCAAAAGCAGGAGTAGACCGTCCAGAAGATTATAAGTTAAAAATGATGTCTTTTGTTTCTATACTTCAATAAAGTGATCTTCAACTCATAGTATTTCAGATGAAACTTCAATTAATAAAGTCATAAACTTCAAAAGCAATAAAAGTGACGTTTTAAAAAGCTCACCCTGAAGGCTGACCACTAGCTGCAGCTGACTTCAATATTGAGGCATGATTTGGGTCCAAGAGTTGACCCATGTTCTCACCAAATCTTTGCTGTATGGAATACCAAAAAAACAATGAACGTATGTATCACAAAAACAATGTTCATCTTATAGTACGATAACCAGAACATCCCTTTACCTTCATTGCCGCATCGTCCAAAGAATCCCTCTGTGGGGGAACTTTTAACCTTTCCTCATACATCTTTGTTGCTATTGCATTTGCAGTTCCCGGGTTTCCACCTAACCCATTTGCGCTACCATTTAAGAGATGAGCCCTATCCCTATTTTGCTGTTGTTGTGGTTGTGACTGCTGCTGCGATTGTGGCTGTTGCTGGTGCTGCTGTTGTTGTTGTTGCTGCTGCTGCTGTGCATGCCTCTGCAACATAAGTTGTTGAATCTGCATCTGTTGTTGCTGCTGTGCATGCTGTGACTGCTGAGACTGAGGCTGCTGCTGTTGTTGTTGTTGCTGTTGTTCCCTTGCCTTGGTTAATTGAGTCTGCATACGAAATTTCACAGACCATAAATTTAAAGCAATAATAACTAAATTTCATATTCTCTTCTAATTGTGTAAAATGTAGTTCCTACTACACCATCAATTTAACAAGGGCACCATGATTAGTTATAAAAACAAAAAGCAGCTGTCTAAACTGTAATCACTTCATCACTCGGCTAAAACAATAGTCTAAAATATCCGAAGTTTATCAAAGCGACCAACTTTGGACCACCCGGCACTGATTTAAATACACAAATAATCACATGCTCAGACTAATATAAAAGCCATGATTTCTTTACAACCGACCTCTATATATGATGCAGCCACCTCGGAGTGCTTCTCATTAGTCCTAGCAATAAAAATGTCCCAGAAAACTGACCACCATTCAAACAGAAAACCTCCAGGGGCATCAATAGCTACAACCACGCACAAATAAAGCAATTAAATCAATAAAATGGTCAAATAAAAAAGTGGAAGTAAAAAACACAGAAAAATGCAACCTTTAAACCATTTTCTTCAATAAAAACACAGTTTTCAGGAATCTTACCAACAGGGTCAGAGGATACTTTTCCCTCAGCTTGAAAAGCTTGAGCAGAAGCCTTCAAATCCCTCTTAACTAAGTAATCATGGATGTAAACATCTAACCTGAAATTTCACAATGTAACAGCAAAAAGATTGAAACTTTAGAACAAATTTGAAGAGAACTATAAACCCTAAGAAACCCAAAAAGGAAAGAATGTATGCATTGATAATAAACATGAAAATACAAGTGAAGAACCGAAAAAGAAGAAAAACCAAGAAAGATAAGCATGAAAAAGAAAAGGCATGTTGGTAAAATGATGAATAAGAAAGAAAAGGTTGAAACTTGCATCTTATCAGCTTCCCAGTTAGTCTGAGACATGGTTGTGGAGTGAGTAAAGGGTGTGAGTTGGTGGTTGAATGAGTTGGTGTTGTAACGGAAGAGTGGATTTTGTTGCTATAGCTGCGATGGAAGGATGAAGACGAGAGAGATGAGGTAGTAGTAAAAGAGAAATGAGGGAGAAGAAGAAAATCCAAGGGATGAACAGAAGCAACGTCTTAGATTGTCTTTTTGTTAAGTGCGGGTAAGAATTGATTTTGATATAATTGATTTTGTAAAATTGATTTTAAGTTAAAGTGGTTTATGTTTGAATATATTCATGTAAAATTGAATTAAATAAAAAATTTGAGTGTAAAAATCAATATAGAATCAAAAGCTATGATTTATAGCTTCAAGTAGAATTAATTCTGAAAGCAGAATCAATTCTACCTTTGGGAAATCAAACAAATCAGAATCAATTCTACACGTTCATAATCAATTCTGGCTACTCCAGAATTGAAACCAAACATACAAATAGAGAGTGGGAAAACCCCACAAACCGATCCAAACCGAATAATCCGTACCAAAAAATGGTCAAGTGGACGAGTTACTGCGGGTCGTCGGATCATCAGTCGCATATTTCAGTTTTGGACGAGTTTAAATGGGCGGTTCGGTTTTCTAAAATCAACACAACGGTATCTGAACACGTCCGAGTTACATAAACTGTAATAAGTATTTTGTTTTATTTAATATATAAAAGATGATGTAGTGACCGAACATATCTTGAGAAACACAATCTCAAAAATTATTATGATAAACAACTAGCAGTTAAAAATTACTAGCATAATAATAATTTTGTTTCACTTTTCGTCACCAGAAACGAAAGTTGCAAGAAAGAAACATATATTTCTCCATTAATACATAATAATACATAATATATATATATAATAATAATTGTGTACTTTTACCTCCAACAACATAAACTCAATATTTCTTCTTCATCTAATCTTTTTTGTTCATCATCACTATCATATTTTTTTCTTATATCTCAATTTATTATTATTATTGGAATAATAAATAAATAAAGGAATTTGTTCGAATAAAATAAATATTAAATCATCCCTTAAAGCTTTGGGTGGGTAGGGCGTGTTTGGGCCGAAAAACACCATCCAATTTAACCCGCGGTTGCAACAATGTGGTCCAATTTGACTCTGTTTTAAGATTCGATTTTTGCGGGTTCGATTTTTGTGGATTGACGGTTTGACAGGTTAGTTAATTAGATTTTGAACAGCACAAAACTTAAATAATAATAATACAAAACAAAACTTTTTCCTACATGATTTTGAAGTTGATTAAGGTATAAACCAAATGAAATTTATGCTGGAAATTTGCTGTCAACTTTTTCCTACATGATTTGCTGTAAACTTTTTCCTTTCAGCTTATCGAAAATGTTGCTGAAGATGTCATCATGTTAAGCCCTCTCCATCCACTCAATCATTACTGCAAGTACCTGGGACTTGAGGAGAGAAGCCAAGTGTTAATCAATCTTCTTACTCATCATTTTGTTCTGATAGGATCCGACAAAATTGTTGTATTTGTGGATAGTGATCGGAGTGTTATTGAGCTCAATGGGATACTAACCGGCAGCGGTTTTGCAGCTATAAATATTCACTCTCTGGGATGAGGAAGAAAGGTTTGTATCTTGTTACTGTTGTAGCTGATGCTTCTTTTATGAAACTGCAACACCAAGACCTGCAAAACAAATAAGTGAGAAATAGTCCGAGACGTGTTGATCGCACATTCCTTAAGGATTTTCCGCGTATTATGGTAACCCCCCAGGATTTAACAGACTCTTCTTGGTGAACCAAGGTTACAGAAGCAGCAAGAAAAATATAGTTTCAGGAAGATGATAACCCAGAGTGATTTTATAGAGAGGAAGTTGTTTTTCTGATATATCCTCGGTATCAACAAAACTTCTCTAATATAACTAAAGGAAATATGACTGTTGCGAAATCATCGAAGCCAGCTAAATCTCACAACGTTAGCAAAATTGTAAAAGAGCTTGGGAAGAGACAATTGGCAGATGTGGCCATCTCAGAGGGCAATATTGACTTCATTCAAAATGGTGACAAGAAACTCAAGGGAGACGTGGTTATGGAAGATTGCAGCAAACATGATGCCAATGATGGTAAGGTGGTGTTGGAGGACCAACACCGCCAAGATCAATGAAAGCCTTAAGTTGGAACTGTCGGGGGTTGGGGAATCCTCGGGCAGTTCGAGCCTTGTCAAGGCTCATCCGTCTTGAAAATCCTCAAGTAGTCTTCCTTATGGAGACAAGATTAAAGGTTTCTGAAATTGCTAGTTTGAAGTATAAATGGGGCTTTAGATGTGGCCTTGCAGTGGATTGTAGCGGGTTTGGTAGAGAAAGATCGGGAGGTTTAGCTCTTTTTTGGAAAGATCATTTGGACATTACCATCAAGTCATTTTCTCTCAATCATATACATGGAAAATGTCTTGATGATGTGACAAATGAAGTGTGGGATCTCACTGGTATCTATGGTTATCCGGAGGAGCATAATAAAAAGAAAACTTGGCAACTTATCAAGCAGCTGTCTTCTGAAGTCAGTAACCTCTGGCTATGCTTCGGGGATTTTAATGATATTCTTTCAGCTGAAGAAAAACAAGGAGGGCTGAATAGATCACAAGGGCAATTAGAAATGGGTCGACAAACAGTCCTAGAGTCTCGGCTTACTGATTTGGGGTTTGAGGGCTACCCTTTCACTTGGTCTAATGGCAGGCAAGATGGCGAAAACATCCAGTGTAGGCTTGACAGAGCCTTGTCCTCTGATGATTTCATTAACAGGTTCTCTCCCATCCATGTCCTTCACTTACCTCGGTATGGTTCAGATCATGCTGTTCTAGTAATAACACTTGAGGCTCCAACCCACAGAGTTCAAAGAAGAAGAAAGAGATTATTCAGATTTGAGGAAAGTTGGACAAGCAACACGAGATGTGAACCTTTGATACATGCTTGTTGGTCACAACCGAACCTCTCATTTTCAGACAAAGTGGGAAGATTACAAGACTTGGGGAAGGATTTAGGGGATCACACGGTGGGAAGCATTCGCAAAGAGATAGTCCGGATTGAGAATCTGCTTAAGAACCACGCCTTGTGGGATGAGTCCGAAGTTAGCATTCAAAGAAACAAGGCCCTTGAACATGATCTCGGAGAGCTCTTGAGGGAGGAGGAAACTATGTGGAGACAAAGAAGTAGAGCCTTATGGCTTAGAGATGGAGACAAAAACACGAAGTTCTTTCATGGTAAAGCTAGCCAACGCCGGAAGGTGAATGAGATTAAGAAACTAAAAGATGTGCATGGTGTTTGGTGGAAGGGAGAGGACAAGGTTGAGAAGCTATTACTTGATTATTTCAAGGAGCTCTTTACTACTACCAATCCATTGAATGTTGAGGAAACTTGCGAGGTAGTTAGTCAAAAGCTATCTCAAGAGGATAAAGAGTGGTGTGCTGAAGTTTATTCGGGTGATGAGGTAGCTGCCGCTATTAATCAGATGCATCCGTTGAAGGCCCCTGGACCAGACGGGTTACCGGCACTGTTTTATCATAAATATTGGCACATTGTCGGACATGATGTACAAGACTTGGTGCTTAAAGTTCTCAACAACAATGGCAGCCTCAACGATCTTAACAAGACCTTCATTGTGCTTATTCCTAAAGGTAAGAATCCTCAGACACCTAAAGATTATAGACCAATTAGTTTGTGTAATGTAATCATGAAAATTATTACTAAGGTAGTTGCCAATAGGATTAAGTCTACCCTCCCTAGTGTAATTGACCCAGAACAAAGTGCCTTCATTCATGGAAGGCTTATTACTGATAATGCTCTCATTGCTATGGAATGTTTCCATTGGATGAAGAAAAAAAGAAAGGGAAAGAAAGGGATGATGGCCCTAAAACTTGATATGTCAAAAGCCTATGATAGAATTGAATGGAAGTTTGTAGAGAAAGTCTTGAGTTCCATGGGTTATCCTTCTTGTATGGTTGATTTAATTATGAGATGTATTTCAACAGTGTCATACCAAGTTCTTATTAATGGTCAGCCTAGTTCATCCTTCTCTCCTCAGAGGGGTTTGAGACAAGGTGATCCATTATCACCATATTTGTTTGTTCTGTGTGCAGATGTTCTTTCCGGTCTTATTCATAAAGAGGTGGCAGCAAAAAATATTCATGGGATCAAAATAGCTCGCTCAACACCCCAAATCAGTCACTTATTCTTTGCAGATGACAGCCTCTTGTTAGCTAGAGCCAGCCAGACCGAGGCACAAATCATTATGGAAATTCTGAAGAAGTATGAACAAGCTTCCGGTCAAGTTGTCAACCTTGATAAGTCTGAAGCATCCTTTAGCCGAAATATGCCTAACGAAGATATAAATGCAATTTGTGAATTGATGAATGTAAAGGCAGTGGTAGCTCAGTCAAGGTATCTTGGATTCCCGGTTCCTTTTGGGAGATCTAAGAAGGTGATCTTTGCTGGAGTCATGGACAGAGTTTGGAAGAAATTGAAAGGTTGGAAAGAGAAGTTCTTATCTAGAGCTGGTAAAGAGACATTAATCAAAGCTGTTGCGCAGGCGATCCCAAATTATATTCTCAGCTGCTACAAATTACCAGAAGGGTGTTGCCATGACATTGATTCCATGTTAGCTAAGTTTTGGTGGGGTTCAAAAGATGAGGAGAGGAAAATCCATTGGATGAGCTGGGCAAGATTGTCAAAATCCAAGAGTAAAGGTGGCATGGGCTTTAGAGGCTTTGGTGATTTTAATAAAGCCCTCTTGGGCAAACATTGCTGGAGATTATTTACTGACCAAGATTCTTTGTTGAGCAAAGTTTTGAAAAGTAGGTACTTTCCAAGATCGTCGTTTAAGGATGCCGCAATTGGATACCAACCAAGCTATGGTTGGAGGAGTATTCTAAGTGCTAGAGATGTCTTGGAGAAGGGCAGCAGATGGTGCATTGGAAATGGGAGGAAAACTAGAGTCTGGAAGGACACATGGCTACCCGATTGCAGCAAAGTCCGATCTCGAAATCCAGCTTGTAATCTTTCTGATGATGCTATGGTGTCTGATCTAATTGATGAACAAACAAGGCAGTGGAACAGATCTCTCATCTTCAACTGTTTTTCTAATGACGAGGCTTTGAAAATTGTTAGCACGCCTCTCTCTTTTAGCTCTCCTGCAGATAAAATTAATTGGCACTGGGAGAAAGATGGCCTCTACTCTGTGCGGTCTGCATACCACCTCCTCTGCAGTGAAAGAGATAATTTCATGCCGGGACCTTCCTCCTCTAGAGATGACAACTTGTGGAAGGAAATTTGGAAAGCTCCTCTTCCGAACAATATCAAAAATTTCATGTGGCGCTTGGCTAGAAATATCCTTCCAACTCGGGTTAATCTACAACGAAAAGGTATTTCTCTTGACACTTCTTGCCCCTTCTGTCATAATGCTGCTGAAAATGCTCAACATTTGTTTATGCATTGTAACTTGCTTAAACTAGTCCTCTTTGCTTCTCCACTTGGGTGTCACCCTCCCTTGAGTGTGGACTTGAACTGTTGGTTATTGGAATGGTTTTCTTGTTCAGATAAGTTGGGTGTGCAACTGTTTTGCACTTTGCTTTGGAAATTCTGGTTTGCTCGAAATCAGGTTGTGTTCAAAAACTCTCCGATTGAGCCCATAAGGTTGGCACAATCAGCCCAGCTATTTGTCCAAGATTTTAATAATGCTAATGTGAAATCCAGGCCATCACAAGCTGCTGTAAGGGAGAATTCTTCGACTGGCCCGCCTCGACAGTTTTCAATGTTTGTTGATGCCGGCTGTTTTTTAAATGCTCAAACAGGTTGGGGCCTAGTTCTCAAGAATTGTAGTGGTGCTGTCGTTTGGAGTGCTTGTAGGAAGGAAAACATTGAAGTTACTCCCATTCTTGCTGAGGCTTTAGGCTTGAGGTGGGCTATCCAAATGGCAATCAGTCAAGGCATCCAAAGTATCTCTTTTGCTTGTGATGCTTTGGAAGTGGTCAATTGTGTTAACAGTAAGCGTGTAGTGGCTACCATTGATCCTATTATTATAGATTGTAGAAACTTATTAGCAAATATCCCATCTGTGATGGTTTTTCATGTACCTAGAGAGCTTAATAGAGAAGCTCATGATCTTGCCTCTTTGGCTAAGAATGTTGGTTCTAGAACTTGGATGGGGAATGCCCCTTTTAATTTGTATTCTCTTGAGGATCTCTCCTTTTAATGAAATATGTTCCACTTCAAAAAAAAAAAAATGACTGTTGCTACAAAATAGGAGAACGTGGAAATTCATTTCATATGATAATCCACTAAAGGCATAAATGTAGGAGACTTTAGTTGGGAAACAAGTAGTGGGACTTGATAAGAATAACCTTACTGAAATGTGCCTTGACTTAGCCAAATAACACATGGCACAAGAATAGCAATTAATTAGGTACTGGAGTTAACAAGCTTAAGAAAATTAGCACGTGGCAAAGTGGATATTTTAGATACCAAACTTTTGAAATATAATTAATTCAAAAATTACAACAGTTACATCCATTCATTGTCACATCCACTGTTTGTTTGTGTTGTATATGATTCAAATCAAATTTTAAGATTCTTCAACTATTTTCTTTGTAGGTTAAATCTTTGCAGTGATTTTAAGGATGGTCAATCGAGAATTGTTATTACAAATGATTCGGTTGGCCATAGGATTGTTATACTTGCATTGCATAGGGTATATCCCTACACGTACTTTGCTTATTATTGAGTTTCAAGTTCATATATTCACAATTATTTATTTTAAGAAAACACACACATCTTTATCTTTATTATATTAAGTGGGAATAACATGCTACCACTAGGCCACACTTAACCCTAATTTATCTCCTTATGGGCGGGAAAATTAGTCATTAAGTAAATCCCTCACCAACCTATATTAAATGTTGCGCTGCTGTATATGAGATTTCCCAAGTGGTCTGCGTATTACCTATGCAATTATGTATCCCATGCTCATTTGGGTGGCTAAATTTATTTGCAGATTAACACTACTAATTTAGTTCTTTGATTATAGCAAAGTACTAACTGTCCTCCTATTTTCTATGTATTCCAACGAAATTATTTTTCCTAAAAAATAGCAACTATTAACAATTGTTATTAGACCATCTCCAATGGTGTAGTACCTATTAGGTACTCATGGTACTTATTAGGTACTACCATTGGAGTAACATTCATTTGAGTACTTATTATGTACTACTTCTAAAATAAGAACCCTCTATTTCCTATTAAACACACATTATTTTTCGTTAAAATATTATTTTTATTCAAATCTCTCCTCTTGCACAATTTTTCTATAAAAAAAATTAATGCCAACCATATATAGATGTTGTATTCTGTTTACAGTTAGAGAAAATATCATATAAATTAATGTGCTCTCTTTGAAGGATTTTACTCATTCTATCAAAATTATTATTTAATTTATATTTCACAATGGATCCAACAAAATTTGGCAACGTTTTGGGCATGATGATCAATAAAATTAATTGTTTTTAAAATTGTGTAATGTTATTTTAAATTATTTTTTAATTATGTCATTCTTAAAATTTGGCAATATTATTTTAAATTAAATTTCGTATTTTAATTATTTTTTCAAATTATAAAAAAAATAGTACATACTAATTTTAGAATTTTATCATTCAATCAATTTATATTATAAAATAGATAATTAAATAATAAATTATTGTAATTATGTAGAGTTATTGATGGGACCCAATTTAAATACTTTTTAAGAAGTGCTCCATTGGAGGGGTTGAGTACCTATTAGGTACTATTATTAAAAAATAATAAATTAGTGATGTGTTCATGTGAGACCCATTTAAGTACTCAAAAATGAAATTCTCCATTGTGGATGCTCTTACTTCTCCAACACTGATCGGTTCACGCGTAGAATTGCAGGCACTTAGGGCATCTCCAATGCATAGAACTAATTTGAGTTGCTTGACTTCTTTTTGTGGGACCTCAAATGCCACATAGAATTTAAGCAATTTCATTTATTTTGACTCCAATGGTGTTGCTTAAATTTTATATTATTTCTATTCAATAATAAAAATAATTTTTTTTAATGAGATAATAAACTAAATAACTTTAATAATGTAAATCCTCCACCCACACACATATCCCATCCCACACTCATTCCACTACCCTGTCATCACAAATCTACCGTCCACTCCAAACAAATTCACCGCTCCAAACAGATCTGAAACCAAAGACCTCTTCATTCCCTGTGTTGTTTGCTTTTGTTCAAATCACTACATACATAGCGAGAAAGAAGCTTGTGAAAGAGATGGTTATGGCGGTGATATCCTCTTCGTCTATACTTGTAGATTTACCCATCTTTTCAGTTTTTTCTTATTGAACCTCAATTTCTATCAATTGAAATTTATGTTTTCATATTTTCCAGTTTTTTCTCCTCTTCTTCTATCAATTTTTGTTGACTGAGCAAACTTTTATTATTTTTTAATGTTAAGCAATAGTGGTTCAGAGTTGCCTTCTTAAGCAAGTGACAGGGAAAAATAAGCAACACAAAATGTCATGTAGGTAAGTAACACCAAGCTCCAATGCTGAAAGAGTTAAGAGATGCCAAATCACCTCTAAGAAACCCCTTAAGAAACAAGAGTTGGACATGCTCTTACTCCACAACTCTTTTCCATCTTTAACTTTCCCTCCTTTTCTTCTACAATCTCTTCCATCACAACTTTCTCTCTTCTTCTTCTTCTTCTTCTTCTTCAACAACTAAGAGCAACATCATCTTCATCCAAGAACCAATTTGTGAATATCTTTGTGAGTCAATGATTTCCCCCTTCAATATCGAACTTGAGCAGTTGATACTTACCAGAATCAATTTAAAAACAGAGGTAAATACCCTAAACTTCTCATTTCTTTATTATTTCATATTCTGGATTTGATGTTTTTTTCTTTCCTTTTTCTTCTTCTTCTTCTTCTTCTTTTTCGATGCACTTTTGGTGTTTCCAGCCGCCACAAACTTAATCAAGGAAAACCAGTATGAAACCCTTGCTTTTGTCATTAAATCAGATTATTTTTATTTCACGATCTAGGCATACTCGCTGGACCGCCGTAATAAAGCCATTTCATACGACAAGAGAATCACACTACTCCAAATTTTATGAGTCGGTTCGGTTTTCACCTTTCCATAGTTGTGTGACTTATGTTTCTAATAGGGAAATCCCCAACCAATTTTCTATTTGTTTCACAACATAATCCTAAGCCGCTTTTGTTTTTCTCTATTGTTTTGGCTTAATAATTAATTTTTAATGTTTTTTGTAGGATTCAAAATGATAATACAACAAAATGGTTGGGGATGAAAAGGCGGTGCGTTTGTTATGTGGTGGTACGAGTAGAAACTTTTAAAAGTAAAAACACAATATTGTCTAATTAACTTTTTTAATATTGTAAGCATATGTAACTATTACTAATTATTTGGTTTCTGCTGTAGAGATAGATATTCATAGTTAACATTGATTGTTTCTTACTCAGTTTTTTCATCTATGTCTAACTTTAGTTGCTCACCAATGTAGTTAGCTTTTGAGTTTGCGGTCATTTTATTCCTTTTTTTTTTTTTTTTTTTTAATTTTGGCTGCAAGGAAAAGATGAAAGCATGGGAGAAATGAACACATTTGGTTGTTTGCTTCTAATTTAATGGTTACTATATTCAAGCTACTTTGCATAAATGTTTGGTTTTGCTATAATTGATTGTTTTTGGTATAATGGGCTGACTTTTAGTTTTTAGTTTGTAGTGAATGGCTGATTTTAATATTAGATTTTTTAGATATATTGAAGCAGAGCTGTTAAAAAAAATGTATTAAAGTTGATAAATTTCATTTTAGTTATTGTTGCATAGAAGATTGATATTTTTAAAGTCTTTCTCACTTTCATGACTACCACACTATTATGATGCAACATGCTTTTAGTTACAATACTTGAAGCAACTACAACACTCTCATTTGGATGACCACATCTCATTTTCAAGGTTGTGTGATTGTTGGATTTAAACAATTGATAGTAGTGACCATAATGCTGATTCATTGAGAGTTTTTTTATTGTTGTTACATTTGCACTAACAAACTGGCTATTCTTCTTAATAACCGACGTTTCTCAATTATCCTAGAAACCATTGCACTCATTTGCAATAGATTCATTTCCACATGAGCATGATATTGCTATAATTGCATCTCTATTGATTTGAGTTTGTAGTTTGTACCGAACTACTCTGTTAACATACCTTATTTTCTTTTCTTTTTGTGTTTGCTAACAAGTGTGCCAACTAACCGAATTTATTGAAAATTTGTCTAAAAAATAGGTACCATTTGAATTAGATTAAATGAATAAGCATGAATAATAAATAACATAGTAAAATTATGTTTTTTTCAAAAAAAAAAAAAGTAAAATTATTTTACACCGTTATTTTGTATATTTTATTTGCTCTAACATTCACAAATCATTGATGTTATACGTATGACCCGTGCGAACGCATGGGCAAAGTGTCTAGTAATTATCATTGTACATGTACAATATTTTAACACACTTAAATTCATGCATAGCAACTTGTATGTTTCTCTTAATTTTTTATTAATTAATAATTAATACTATAAAATCAAAAGAGAGAGGTCAGTTTTCTTTTCCATTTAATAGTCAACAATGCAATGAAATTAAGGCCACAAAATTATTATTTTTTGATGAAATGGAGGGCCGAAGCCCAAAAGAGATTACACACTAACTACTCTTGGAATAGTAGTTCCTCTAGCATCATTGCTTACAAGAATACGAATTTGAAATGGACAATCTTCGTAAAAAATCACATTGGTACCCATGTTACACCCCATATGCGCGAGCCTATCCGCACATGTGTTACCTTCGCGATAAGTATGACAAATACAGACCTCCCATTCGAGCTCCAAAAGCTTCCAAATCCTGTTACAAAGGCTCCACCCAAAGTTAATAGTTATTATCTCTTTGTTGAGCATCTTTACAACGTTCAACGCATCCAACCACAGCTCCACCTGTTTGAAACCAAGCTCCCAAGCAAGATTCAAACCTTCCCAAGCTCCCCAAAGTTCTGCCACCTCTACACTACAAACGCCCAAGCCTTTGGCAAAGCCTCCAATCCATTCACCCTTACTGCCGCGAATGATACCTCCACAGCCACTATTACGCACAGTGGTCGTCGCTCCATCCGTGTTTATCGCCACCCAGCCGGTACTTGGTGGAAACCACCCCACCTGTCGAACTGTTTTGTTGATAATAGCCACTGTATTCTTCGCCTTATGTGCTATAATATATTCCTAGACTCTCATATGTAGTTGCTGCAACGATTCACTCTGACGAGAAAAGGTCGTCATGTTGTTCTTTGTTGCGCCAGTTACAGATTGCATGACACGCAATGGCCCAAAAGCTTGGCCAATCATCCATATTAGTACCTCTAATAACACCATTAACATTGAGAGCAATCCACTGGTGTATGTTGGCATTAAAAAATAGGCCACTAAATTAGAGAGACTAGGCGTGAGCTTTTAGAATAAAATCAAAACTATATATGTTATTCTCACATAATTAATAATTAATATGTATAATGATCCTTCATAGGAAAAGGAAGATAGAAATCAGTTAGATTTTGATAGTCTAACTGATTTAGTGGAATAGGAAAGGCCAATAGGTCTCCCACCATGGGTTAATTGGTTTAATGGTTAGATTTTGATAGTCCATAGATGTTTATGATGTATTATACATATTAGAATACTCTTCTATTTTCATCTTTCTCTTCTCTTGTACTACCCCTTTGTCCTACCACCCAAATAATCAATACCAAATTCATACTTTCAAATTTTTTTTCTTTGCATTTTTTTAATAAATATGTTTTATCTTTTATTTTTAAAATTTGTAAGTTAAAACCAAGACTTTTTATGAGTTTGTTCAAAAGGATGATTGATTCAAAGTTTTTCAATTTCTCAAAATTTGTATATTTCAACATTTGAGACAATCAAATTTCAATTTGTATCTTCTTTTTCAATTGTTTTGTCCTAATTGAAACAACATTCCACTACCTTGTTACCAATAATATGAACTCAAGGAAGAAGAATCCAACAAACTCAAAAAGTATAAAATTTAAATATAAAACCTCAAAAAGGTGAGTTTAACATGAACATGGAAAGAAGCTGAATTTGTGTGATGAAATTCTAAACAACCCACACAAAGGAAAAAAAAAAAAAATAGAAGAATTTGATAAGAAGTTGAATTTGGGCGCAAATAAATAAAAGATTGCAAACAAGTGGTGAAGGTGGAAGGTGATGATAGTGGAGAGGAAGACAAGGAAGAGAGAGAACCAAATAGGAAGTTGAGAAAAAAATATATAGTATAGAAAGTTTACGATGATCTATCTTAATCTAACCAATAATATTACTTTCTCACCATGGGAGACCTAAGGCACTTTTCCACCCTAGCCTTGCCCATGTGTGCATACATGCTCATGTAGATGCTTCACAACTTTTAGACAAGCTCTTGCTCTAGCTCCTAACTTTTCCTGATATATGTAAAACAACCAATGCCTCGATTTTGGTTCAAATTTGGACTGTATATATTTAATTTTGTAGGTTAATTTTTCCTTATATTTTAAAATGGAGGAAATATATATATATATATTCAACTATACACTATATGTACCAAAAAATTTATCAAATATAATAAAAACCTTTTTACTGTTTATTATCTAATTTATTAAACAGTTTCAAAGAATATATTTACAAATAGGTTTCTAGATTTTCATATCTCTAACATTGTTTCTAAAATTTAGATGATCAATTTTTTTTGTTATTCTCTTTTTAAGATTTTTTTGTTATATTTAAGCTAGTCCTAATAAACTGACAAAAATAAGACATTACAAACCACAAATAACTCGAACCACGAAGCCTAAATGGACATCCACATATTTTCGTTTTGATCTCTTCAAATTTTGATTTTTTTTTTTTGGTTGGTTTGTACACACAACCCCTTTCGCAACCATAGTCGGATTTCACAATTACAATAATAAATTGTAACTTTGCAACTTCGTCACGTCCTATTTAGGCTCTGTTTGGCAAAATTAGCGGTTGGCTGATAAGCTAGCTGATGGCTGATAGCTTATAGCTTATGGCTGATAGCTGATGGCTGATGACTGATGGCTGATAAGTTAATTGAAGTGTTTGGTAAAATTAGCGGTTCAACTAGCTGATAAATGTAAAATGACATAAAAGGGTATTGTTAATTCAAAATAAAATTTATGTCAAATTAATATTTAATACACTTGAAATTTAAAAATTAAATGTACTAATATAATATATATTTTTTATATTACTAAACAATTGTTATTGGTTGAAATTTTATTTTCAAAAAATTATGGGTTTTCTTATTGACTTTTTTATTTAAAAAGTATGGTTTTTTTTTACAAGATTAAAAAAGTATGGTTTATTATTATATTTTGGTCCAAAACAATAATTATTAGGCTATTTTATAAAACTGAGCAACTTTATTTTTTTATTTTATATAAAGCAACGTTATTTTTTTATAGTGAGTAGGATACATAAGTTTTTTTTTTTTGGTAGTGCATACATAAGGTTTATATTCACGTAAAAATTGCCATAAGGTAATAATGAATGATCATGCATGGTTTATTAAAAAAAAGTATGATTTATATTTATTAAAAAAACTATGGTTTATCAGTAGTAAAAAAAAAAGGTATGGTTTATTTTAAAGTGAAATAAAAAAAGGTAAGAGTGAACATTAGTTAAAATAATAAGGGGTAAAAATGGAAGAAAAAATAATAAGCTATAAGCTATAAGCTCATAAGCTACTTGAAATAGCATCTGGAAAATAAGCTATAAGCTCATACAGAAAAGTCTGTTACCAAACAGGTCTTTTAGCTTATAAGCTATAAGACATAAGCTATAAGCTAGCTTTTTTGGCTAGCCAAACAGGCCCTTAATCAATTTATTTCGATCCTAATATTTTTTATCAGTCGCAATTTGACTACTTGTATAACAACTACCACCTCCCGGTGAGAATTGTTAGGCTTCAAATCACCATCCGGTTCATCAATTTTGAGTTTAGTAATGTTCACTTTCAATCCGTAGGGAGGTTTATGGTCTATTTGGCAAGACAAATAAGCTAGCTTATAACTTATGTCTTATAGCTTATAAACTAAAAGACCTGTTTGGTAACTGTCATATTACCATGAGCTTATAGCTTATTTTTCATAAGCTAATTCAAGTAGCTTATGAGCTTATAGCTTATTTTTATAAGCTAATTCAAGTAGCTTATGAGCTTATAGCTTATCATTTTTTCTTCCAATTTTACCCTTATATACTTTTATATTAAAATTCATTTTTATTATTAAAAATATATTATTACAATTTAAAATAATATTTCGTACATTTTTTTACGCTAGGCTATCCATTATTATTTTCACTATATTGTACTTACTTTTTTTTTGTTATATCTCCTTTTAAAATGTTGTTATACATAGATATAAAAAAAAGTTGTTTTCCGTAACAATATTTTATGATGTGTTGTACATAACAATATTATCATTCACCCCTTCATTTTGGTACTTTTAATTTATTTTTCATGTTTTTTTTTTGTCAAGATTTTTCATGTATTTATTACTATAAAAGATGCATGTATCTAAATTGTCACAGTTTTTTTAGTACATTTGATTTATCTTTTATGTATTTGTTGTAAAAATCTAAAAAATGTAATGTTTAATCTTTTATATAAAGTATGATAATTGAAATGAAAATAAATTTAAATAAAAATTTTAAAGAATAAAATTTAATTCTATATATAAAAACTAATAATATATAAAAGTTATATTAAATTAATAAATTTGAAGTGTCTTAGATATTAATTAGATATAAATTTAATAATGATTTTTCATAAGAGATTTTATATGTCCTTTTTTGTCATTTTACATTTACCAGACAGTTGAACCGCTAATTTTACCAAACACTTCAATCAGTTTATCAGCCATAAGTCATCAGCCATCAGCTATAAGCTATTAGCCATAAGCTAACTTATCAGCCATCCGCTATTTTTACCAAACAGAGCCTTAGATCATTGGCAATAACTACAAAATAAAAATGACAAAACATATAAACAACAAGACATAAATGCAGTCCTATACTAAAGTTCAGAATCTATTTTTTGAATTAGTTCGAATTCTATTTTTCGAACCAAACCAGTGCCTAGGACAAAAATAACATCAACGAATGAACAAAAGAATCGGTTGAAAATGAATATTATCTTATGTTTGAGCCTCAAGCAGTGTACAAAGCCTTTATCAATGTTTCAATGTTGATTTTAGATCTCCTCTCCAAGAAAAAACAAAAACTTTTTGAGAAAATTTTAGCTTGAATATTGACGAAAATGAAGAAGTGAAGTATAATAGGTAATAGTCTCTGAATAAAGGACAAATACATGTTCTATTTTCTAAACCGGAGCGAGTGGAATACATTTTCCAAAATTTTAGTTAGTTTGGAATCTACGTTCCGAACTTATTCATGGAAAAAAAAAATGAAATTTCCGGGCACATAAGAGAAACTTAGGGAAGAGAAAAATTCTGCCGGCCTAGCTAATGGACCCTAAAATCTGGGCTAGCCCACAAAGTATATAATAAGGCCTTAAAATTGGGTGGACTTAAGGAAATTAACAAATTTGACCCAAAAAAGGAAAATTAACAAATAGGGACAAAAAAGAAATACAAATAAAACATGTAGTACAATTGTAACTTGTTGTAAGGGTAATGCATTATTGGATTGGAGTGTAAAACGTGAAAGCAATAGAAACGTGTACTACATACATAATGTACTACAATGATCAACGTAGATAAATCCAACCAAGTACTAGTGTACTACATATTTATGAGTTTCCTACGCTGAAAAAACAAATGTTACATTTTATTCGAGTATTTGACTATGAATATACAATCACCAACTTAATTTATGCAAAAGGAAAAGTGATTAATAAAAATTAATTAATAATTATCTACAGTTATAATTGATTGAATTTTCACATAGAAAAACAACTGTCCCTATTGGTATTAAGTTTTTCGACGGACATTAATAGTGGCGGCGCAGTCTTAGAAGTAGAGCGAACGGCCTCATATCTCCGACGTGCTGCTGGCCGTGGAAGGTTCTCTGGCACGATCGTTTCAAGCGGATTATTTCCTTGCCAAGACGGACACATCCTTTTCTGGCTCCATTTGGCAGAACCACTAACCAAGACGGACACATGGTCATCATCCATTGAATTTGACATGGCCACCAACATGATATTCTCTTCCTTAGGCATAACTTGGTGTTCCACTTGAATTGAATGGTTGAATTGTAATCCAATTATAGTGAAGCATGATGCCACTCCTGTCACAACACTGCATGGCCTTCTCCAAGTTCCTCTATTTTTCTCCCTATACACCAAACATAATGTAATTAAGTATATGAATATATAGAAACAATATATATCAAATTAAAAAGACTTACAAGGAATTAAGTTGAGGTGGGATTGTGGGGATGAGAGAAGCTTTTGAAGTAGTTGTAGGGTAGAGACGAAGGCAGCAACTAGTTGATCTCATGATGGAAGTACTAGAGATTTTTTTCCTTCTCACAATCCCTCTTTGTATATCTTATGAAGTTCAACTATTCAACTAGAAATTAATTAACTAACTATTGTAAAGTACTATTATATAGGCTAATTTGAATGTATGAATATAATTAAGGAAAAATAAAATGAAATGAATCTATCGTAATGGGTAGGTGCGTGCGTGTGTAATGAAACAAGAGAATATTGATGTATATGGTCAGAGCACGGTAATTGTAAGTGAAAATGATGGGTGAGGTGGCAATTTTTGATTGGAGGTTTGGTTGAGTCTAAATAGATAATAATGCTATTGCTTGCCGTCTCTCCAGCAATCTTGGCAACAAGCAAGGAAGAGGACAGAGGACAAGAGGAGGAGTCACGTACGGCCTTGAACTTGGCTGAATCAAACTTTGAACTTGCTCAAATCTTTTGCATCCATAATGCAGAATTTTGCGTTTAGACGGTCAGTTATTCCCTCCGATCACTATTATAATAAAATTTAATTTTTTTGGTATATTAAAAAAGTGATGTTTTTGATTCATAATATGGTCCACATACATCATTTTTTCAATATACTAAAAATGTCAAATTTTCTTATAATAATTACCGGAGGGAGTGTATTGGTGGCCTTTTATATTTTAAGTTTGTTTTTGAATTTTTTTTTTTTTAATAAAGACTAATTGAGAGATTGTATTGGATTAGTATTTCACAAAATTTTAAAAGATTTTTTGAATGACATAAAATTTTGTGTTATTCAATTTAGACAATTAATTTTAGTTTTCAAGACAACAAAATTTATTGATATTTGTTAGGACTATGCCAAGTCTGGCAGGCTGGCGCGCGCGCGCCTTGGCCAAGTAGGTTAGCTTGTAATGTGTGTGTGTGGTGCAATCTATATAAGGATGCACATTGTATTGTGTTTAGTTGTTCAATTAATGAGAATAAGCCTTTCCTCTACATTTGGTATCACAGAGCCTTTGTTCTAACTGAAAGTTAGTTACGGGCTTGTTACGAGTCAGTTACGACGGTGCAACCGTGCAACTCACTCCGATCGTCTTCTCCGGTCATTTTTCTTTGCTCCTTCTTGCTTCTCCACTACTCCAATGGCTGAACAAGCCTATGTTCCTCCCTCAATTCCAAAGTTCGAGGGTTTCTACGATCATTGGGCAGAATTGATGGAAAATCTGCTTCGCTCAAAGGAATATTGGAGCTTGGTCGAGGTTGGTATTGTCGTTGCACCTGAAAATGCCACGCCGGAGCAACTCGCAGCTGCAAATGAGAGTCGTCTTAAAGATTTGAAGGTAAAGAACTTTCTTTATCAAGCAATTGATCGTTCCATTATTGAAACAATTCTTGATAGAAGTAGTTCAAAGCTTATCTGGGATTCTATGCGTACAAAATTTGCTGGCACTACAAAAGTTAAACGTGCACAATTGCAATCTCTGAGAAGAGAGTTTGAGATTTTGTGTATGAAAGATGGTGAATCTGTTAATGAGTTCTTTGCAAGAACTTTTGCAATTGTCAATAAGATGACTCTATATGGAGAAAGACTCAGTCAAGGCACAATAGTAGAGAAAATTTTGAGATCCATGACCTCTAAATTTGAGTATGTAGTCTGCTCAATCGAGGAATCAAATGATGTTACAACTCTTTCCATTGATGAACTGCAAAGCAGTTTGCTTGTTCATGAAGGTAGAATGAAGATTCACAAAGAAAAAGATGAAGAACAAGCACTCAAGATGTCAAATCTTGGGAGAGGCAATTCTAGTAATTCTGCTGCAAGAGGAAGAGGTCGTGGTGGTTACAAGGGCCGTGGGAGAGGAGGTAGATCAAATCAGTCTAAGGAATCAGTTGAATGCTATAGGTGTCACAAGCTTGGACACTATCAAAATGAATGTCAAGAAGAAAATGCAAACTATGCTGAGTTTGATGAGTATGAAGAGCTTCTCATGATGGCACAAGATCAATGTAGTGGTAATACAAATCAGGTATGGTTTTTAGATTCTGGCTGCAGCAATCACATGATTGGTACTAAAGAATGGCTCTTTGATTTTGATGATACATTTCGTGAAACTGTAAAGCTTGGTGATAACTCTACAATGCCTGTGTTGGGTAGAGGAAATTTGAAGCTGAATTTACAAGGAAATGTAAGTATCATCACTGATGTGTATTACTTACCAAACTTGAGGAATAATCTGTTAAGTATAGGTCAACTTCAACAGAAGAAACTTACATTTTTAATAGAAGATGATACCTGTAAGATTTTTCATAAGCAAAGAGGGTTAATTGTATCAACTCCAATGACAGTTAATAGAATGTTCATCATCTTAGCACCTGTCATCATGCCAAATTGTTTGAAGACTACTCACAGTAATGAAGAATATCTTTGGCATCAAAGGTATGGACACTTGAATTTCAAAGGTTTGAGTACTCTAGCCAAAAAGAAGATGGTGATTGGATTACCCCCTCTACAAGAAATACATGATCTTTGCAAAGATTGTGTAGTCAGCAAGCAACACAGAGATCCCTTTCCAAATTCCACTTCATGGAGGGCAAATGAGAAATTAGAGCTGATTCACTCAGATATCTGTGGACCTATAAATCCATCATCTAATGGAGGTTGCAGATACTTTATCACTTTTACTGATGACTTCAGCAGAAAAACATGGACCTACCCTCTTAAAGAAAAATCAAGTGCTCTAACTGTGTTCAAAAGGTTCAAAGCTTTAGTTGAGAATGAGTCTAATCACTCAATTAAGTGTCTTAGAACAGATAGGGGTGGTGAGTTCTTATCTGATGATTTCACTAATTTCTGCAGAGATTGTGGGATCAAAAGACAGCTTACAACTGCATATACTCCTCAGCAGAATGGAGTCTCTGAGAGAAAGAACAGGACACTAATGAACATGGTAAGAAGTATGCTACAAGGGAGAAATGTGCCAAAGAGATTTTGGCCTGAAGCAGTTGTCTGGGCAACATATGTAATCAACAGAAGTCCTACACTAGCAGTGAAAGATATGACACCAGAAGAAGCATGGAAAGGTACCAAACCTGCTGTATCATTTTTCAAAGTTTTTGGCTGTATAGGATATGTACATGTGCCAGATACTCAGAGAAAGAAACTAGATCCTAAAGGGATTAAGTGTGTGCTGTTAGGGACAAGTGAAGAGTCAAAAGCATACAAACTCTATGACCCTGTGCAAAAGAAGATTCTAATCAGCAGAGATGTTGTGTTTGATGAAAATCAAAGCTGGAATTGGAATGAGAAAGTCAGGGATTCACAGAGGATTTCTATTGAAAATGATGATGATGAGAGTATTGATCTCAATAGAAATAAGCCAGCAGCAACTGAGGATCATAGGGGAAACACTAATGATGGTAATCTCACTAATGATGATAACTCAGATGAAGAAATTGAAGTCCCAGATAGTGAGAGTGAGGGTGATGATCCTCCTAATCAACCAATCAGAAAATCGCCAAGTACCAGGATAAAGAGACCACCTGGTTGGCAAAGAGATTTTGTCACAAACTTGGATGATGAAGAAGAAGATCAGTTGCAGAATCTAGCTGCATTTTGCAATAGTGATGATCCAGTTACTTATGATGAAGCTGCAAAGAGTGCTGCTTGGAGAAAAGCAATGGATCAAGAGATTGAGTCAATAGAGAAGAATAAGACATGGGAGTTAGTCAAACTTCCACAAGGTGTGAAGAAAATTGGTGTCAAATGGGTCTATAAGACTAAGTATAATGAAAATGGAGGAGTTGAAAAGTACAAAGCTAGGTTGGTAGCTAAGGGGTACTCTCAGCAACATGGAATTGACTTTGGAGAGGTTTTTGCACCTGTTGCTAGGTGGGATACTATAAGAACTATACTGGCTATAGCAGCCTCAAAGAGTTGGTATGTGTATCAACTTGATGTAAAGAGTGCTTTTCTCCATGGAGAATTGAGTGAAGATGTGTATGTGGATCAGCCACAGGGCTATGACAAAAAGGATGGAAGGGTGTATAAGCTAAGAAAAGCTTTGTATGGCTTAAAGCAAGCTCCAAGAGCTTGGTATAGTAAGATAGAATCTTACTTTACTGCAGAAAAATTTGTGAAATGTTCTCATGAACACACCCTATTTGTGAAATTCAATGGTGAAGGTGAAATTCTAATTGTGAGTTTGTATGTGGATGATCTAATATTCACTGGGAGCAGCAGAGAAATGTTTGAAGAATTCAAATATTCTATGAAGAACAAGTTTTCAATGTCTGATTTGGGCAAGATGAGATTCTTTCTTGGTGTTGAAGTAATTCAGTCTGACAAAGGAATTTTCATCTACCAACAGAAATATGCTAAGGATCTTCTTATGAGGTTTGATATGTCTCAATGCAACAGTGTGTATAGCCCTATTGTGACTGGAACCAAGTTAACAAAAAATGAAGTTGGCAACAGTGTTGATGCAACACTCTATAGGCAGATAATAGGGTGTTTGATGTATCTTCTTGCCACTAGACCTGATTTAGCCTTCTCTGTATGTTTGATTGCAAGATTTATGGAAAAGCCAAAGGAAGTTCATCTTACTGCTGCAAAGAGGGTGATGAGGTATCTTCAAGGAACACTGAACCTGGGGATATTGTATAAGAAAGATTGTGAACTGAAGCTACAAGGTTGGTCTGATAGTGATTATGCAGGTGACTCTGAGGATAGAAAGAGCACAACTGGATATGTCTTCATGCTAGGGTCTAGTGCTATCTCATGGAGCTCTAGAAAACAGGCAATTGTCACTCTATCTACCACTGAGGCAGAATATGTAGCTGCAAATGAGTGTGCATGTCAAGCAATTTGGCTGAAAATGATTCTCAAGCAACTTCTGCAGAAGCAAGGTTGCACTACTATTTTCTGTGACAATAGCAGCTCAATTAAACTCTCTGTGAATCCTGTGATGCATGGTAGATGCAAACACATAGATGTGAGATATCATTTTCTGAGAAATCTGACTAGAGATGCAGTTGTGAAGCTCATTCATTGCAGCACACAAGATCAAATAGCTGATGTTATGACTAAGCCTCTCAAGCTTGAGTCATTTTGCAGGTTCAGAGATCAGATGGGAATTTGTGATGTTAATAGCATAGCTTAAATGTTTGTTGTCTTGTTTTGTAATCTTGCAACATTTCTCAAATGTTCAAAGATTAGGGGAGTATATGTTAGGACTATGCCAAGTCTGGCAGGCTGGCGCGCGCGCGCCTTGGCCAAGTAGGTTAGCTTGTAATGTGTGTGTGTGGTGCAATCTATATAAGGATGCACATTGTATTGTGTTTAGTTGTTCAATTAATGAGAATAAGCCTTTCCTCTACAATATTCAATTGAGATTTCTAAAACTTATAAAATGTCCATTGATATTAAAAAAAATACATATTTCAATAGATTCTTTTAAGAAGTGAATTTTGTGAAACTTTTTAAGTAAAAATACACATGATTGACGCTTTCAACAATCTCACCGCAAATCTTTAGATTACGTGCCTGTTTGGTTGCACATTGAGTGCACCAAACTCACAATTGCAGCCACTGAAACGTGATTTAATAAAGAAAAATTATGTTTGGTTTCAAAAAGATGAATTGCTTCTAGAGCCTAGAACTGGTTTTGGATGAAGCTCACATTTGTAGCTTATGCATTCAGTTAACTCAATTCTACACTTTTATTAAACAATTACTTCACATATTATGTGTATGTTTGGTTTAGTTTAGTGGTGACTAGAATTGATTTTGATTGAATTGATTTTGAAGAATTAATTTTGAGTAAAAGTGAGTTGAATGTAAAGTGATTTATATTTGTCACAACAGAAGTGATTTGCATGAAGATATTGTTTGGATATTTTGTGTCAAAATTGCTTTTGAGAATGTAAATGTCTAAAATGGGTTTTAACATGTGTGTGTGTGTGTGTTTTATTCAATTTTAAATGATTATTTAAATCTATGTTGTATAATTTTTTAAATGATTTTTATTTAATTTAAAAATTAATAATTAGAAATATTATCCATTGGTTAGTAAATATAAATTAACAAACAATTTTTTTAGAGTAACAAACAAATTTTTAAGTAAAAAAAATAATTATTTTTCTCAAAAAAAAAGTAAAAAAAAATATGGTTTTACTAAAGGACACGGTTTTTTTTTTCTTTTTTTTTTTTTTTTTTTTCGGTTTTTCACCACTAGTTGAATCTGGTTCGGGGGTCAGTTCTGGCATCAAGTGGTTCCAGCCCCCTCCCGATCGCAGTTGTGGGGGATCGAACCGTGGTCCTCCCTACCAAGTTCAGCGCCAATCACCACTGAACCAATTAACGATTGGTCAAACACAAACCACTTTAACTTAAAATCAATTTTACAAAATCAATTATATCAAAATCAATTCTTACCCCCACATAACAAAAAGACAATCTAAGACGTTGCTTCTGTTCATCCCTTGGATTTTCTTCTTCTCCCTCATTTCTCCTTTACTACTACCTCATTTCCCTCTCTCTCCCTCTCTCGTCTTCATCCTTCCATCGCAGGTTTTGGACTTGGTGCTTAAATAAAGAAGATTTCTTTTCCCACCCCCGGGACTCTTTTTCACCCTCCAGAAATCCAACTTTACCCTTGATTTTACCTCCGAAAACTTCAGTACACGCGTACCGAAGTTTATCGATATTGAAAAATAGGTGTTTTATATCGTTAAAAAGTTCGGTACGCGTGTACCGAAATTTTTTTTTAAGGTTAAAAATGAAAACTCAGGGGGTGAAAAAGAAAGACGGGGGGTGGGGAAAGAAACCTTCTTAAATAAATGAAACAAACACACGGGTCACTTAGTCCAATTACTCACCTCTAACCTTGAGACAGACACTGTAGCAAATAAACAATAAAGCTGGAAAATACTATGGAGAAAATGGGTAAATCAGTAAAATCAGCAAATGCGCAGAAGCTACAAAAGGCAGCTTCAACTAGGGGTGAATACGAACCCGCAACCCGACTCGAAACCGATATAACAGCCAATATATAGAAGCACTCGGTCGGGCACGGGTCGGGTCTCGGGTCAACAATTGTGAAAAACCAGTCATGAACGGTTATATATGGGCGCGTGCGGGTCTCTAAAAATTCATCTCTTTATAATCGAAACCGACCGAACAATTATTAAAATACAAATTAATTTTATTTTTTTTCAGTTTCGAGCACATTTTCTCTTTCTTAATCTCTCATACTCTTCGATTTGTTAATTTTAACTATTTTTGATAGTAGAAAAAAATGTTATTTTTATAAGTTTATACTTGTAATATGTTGATAAAGGAGATGTGAAAGATAATATTCTAGATTTATCTTAATTTTTACTTCTCATCTACTATATATTATTGTCGTTGGATTTACAAATATAAAAAAGTAACTGCATCTCATCATTTTAATTGTATCATTTGTTGCAGTGTGTACGAAAAATACTAAATTATTATTGAAAAATAATAAATTTTTTGATCAATGAAATTTTTAGATGTTACAACAAAGTTCCAATATAACCCGAGCAAACTGACCCGTTATACCTGCCACCCGAACAATAAATTTCCAATAAATTTTTTGATCAATGAATTTTTACGAAAAATACTTAATTTTTACTTCTCATCTACTATATATTATTGTCGTTGGATTTACAAATATAACCCGAGCAAACTGACCCGTTATACCTGCCACCCGAATGACCCGACACCCGAACAAAGTTCCAATAAATTTTTTGATCAATGAATTTTTACGAAAAATACTTAATTTTTACTTCTCATCTACTATATATTATTGTCGTTGGATTTACAAATATAAAAAAGTAATTGCATCTCATCATTTTAATTGTATCATTTGTTGCAGTGTGTACGAAAAATACTAAATTATTATTGAAAAATAATAAATTTTTTGATCAATGAAATTTTTAGATGTTACAACAAAGTTCCAATATAACCCGAGCAAACTGACCCGTTATACCTGCCACCCGAATGACCCGACACCCGAACAAACTGAAAATGTAAACGGTTGGAATTGGGTCCAAATTAAGAGGCTACAGTTTTTATCGGTTTGACGATTTTCGGCCCGAATCCGACCGATGCTCCCCTTGCTTCAACTAGAATTGATTTTGAAAGGGAGAATCACGTTCTTAATTGATTGCCAAACATCCTTCCTACACCTCAAAATCACTTTTGATGTTCTAAACGCACGTCCATGGCTAGTAAATGCTGATCCAAACAGATGTGTATCTTTTAAAGGGTAAAATGGGGATTACAAAAAATCCACATCAAAACACAAACCTACCCTCTTTATATATTAATTTTTTGACATAAAATTTCGTTTGAATAAAACAGTATAATTGTGCATGAAATTTACTGTGTAAGTTAAAAAAAATGTGTACTAGTATATGACATGAGGGGTGGACAAAAAACCGCGGTCCGATTCAACCCAAGGAAATCGAAAAAAAGGGAAATGGGCGGGTTTGGATCGGGTTAGAGGTTAGCAGGTTTGAAAATTTGGTTTAAATATAGTTGATATGGGCGGGTCCGGGTGGAGAGAACCGGACCGATGAGACCCGAAACCCGTCTGCATTAATAAATTAAAATTTCGCGTTTAACACTTTTTTTTTGTGATATACATACTCTAAACTTTTTTTCCGTCTCTTCTTCACACTTTCTCATTTCATTTCAAATCCATAGTGACTGAAACAATCATAGAACATTTTGAAACATATAAAACTTATCTTTCTTCATCTTTTTTATCTAACTTCGCTGAAATCAAATGTTATATTTTTAATGTTATTTGAGATTTTTGTTTTTTTCTTACTTTTTATGTTTATTTAGGTTTGTAACACTTTTATTTTGTGTTTTTTTTCATGATTCTCTCATCTCTTGTTGCATATTCTTAAATTTAAATTGCAAATATTGAGTTTGTTATTGATTTTATTATTTATTATTATTATTATTATTATTATTATTTCTAACCGAATTGAACCAAATTAAACCGCTCAAGAACCCGATTAAACCGCAATCCGAACCTGCGAAAACCGATCTCTTTAGACCCGAACCCGTCCAAACCCGTCCACCGTCCACTCTAATGATGTGGTTGACTCGATGGGAATGTCAATGTGTCATGATTGAATAACAACAATATTGTTGTTGGTGCAGCTCAATCATTAAAACTTGAAAATCAATCATCCCTTCCCTATTCAGGTTCAGATCAGATACTAAACAGACATTATTAAATCCAGCTTGCATGCACTGTGTGGCTAAGGATTTACTACAACTTATACAACTCAACAACTATCATTTATTGGAAATAAAGTTTTGTAGAGATCACTAGATCATGCATGTAAGCAAGTTTAATTAGATATTTCACCTATACTTATGTCTCTCAATATAAGTCTTTTTTTTTAGAAAGAATTCTTAAATATAAGTATAATCTTAAATTCTTTTTATGAACAAAAGGGGCAATAGTAAAGTTAATACAAGTTAATACGAGCCATCAAATCATTAGAAATGTAAGAGTAAATTAAAAATCTTGAAGTTTGATATCATCTTTACTGACCATACTTTGCTATATAGAGATCAAGAGCCACTTGTCTTTTTTTTTGAAGACATGTTCCCACCAGACTAAATTTGAACATAAGATTGCATAATCTTAATTAAAATTATTGAAAATACTAAGGCACGTACAAGTAAAAAATTTACTATAAACTAAACTCAAGTTTTTCTGAACGATTAATTTTAAAGAGAACTTATTAACCATTTGAACTTAATGACTTAATTTACCAATAAATCGTTTTAATGAGTAGTATTGTCATTTATTCTATCAGTTTATTTTTTTTATCATTTGTTCAAAATCAAAACAACATTATTTATTTACTAATAAAAAACAAAGTAGTAATACCCCTGAAGAAAAGGCTTGTGCCGTTGACAAAGCATAAAACAAGGAACACACACAACGCAACGCAACGCAACATTTCATAGCGACACGACGTCGTCACGTATCTACCACCGCACCATTTTCCAAACTTAAAACCCCACAGACCACCGCCTTCACTCACGACGGTGAATTTTCCTCTTTCTATTTTCATCATTTCTCTCAACTCCACATTCCTCAAACCCTTTCCAACGAATCTCCACATTCCTCAAACCCACACCTTCCCTTTTCAATCGCCGACATATAACAACCCATCAACAAAGACCTAATTTTTACACTTTTTATCACCACCCAATAGCTTTTCACAATCTGGGTCCAACCCATTTTCAACAAACACTTTGTGTCTTTTTCAAGTTTCGATCTTATGGTTAAGAACAAAAATGGAAGAAATTGAAGCTGTTAATTGCTCTACTGAGACTCGACCTCCACATCCTAATCCATCTATTGCTTCTGCATTTCGTCAATGTCAACGCAATGATCCTGTCGTTTTGCCATGCAGAAAATCCCTTGTTCGTCACGCTTCTCTTGTAAGAATTTTTTTTGTTTGGTTTCTTCTTTTGTTCTATTGGAACAGTTATTTATTACAGCATTTATTACTTTTCTTAAAATGATTCTTATCTTTATTTGTACGTTTTTAGCATCATTCCTTTTTTTTTTTTTTCCTTCTTTACATTTGTCACTTTGATGTAGTTGAATATTTGAAAATTGTAGTACAACTGTTTAGTTTTATCTGCAAGTATTTTTAGCTTTGGTTTTGTAGTATTTGATTTATTATTGTAGATAAAATATAAGACTAGAATAGAAGGAGATTTTGTTTAGGGTAGAGAAAAGTGAAATAATGATGATGGGTTGGTTACTTGGTTCAAATTTGGAAAAGGTTAGATGGCAACATCATCATGTAAAATTTGGACAAAGGTTGTACTTTGTTCCTTCTTGTCAGAAACTAATTACTGTACTTGCTTATCATGATTTGTTTATCTCATTATGATTAGTTGTCCTGTTGGTTCAGTTTGCAACCTTATCATTGATATTAGTGTTTGTTTCTGGTGTTGAAGTTTCTTTTTGTACACTGAAAAAGTTAATCTTTCTACAATTTTTCATTTTTTTGATGTGTTTTTTTTTTTTCCCTCTGAACTTTCATGGAAAATTCAGCAGACTAAAATGAAGTTGTCAGCTGAGGATGTTACTGAAGATTGCCAGTCTGATTTCCTTCCAAACCTTCGTTCTGGAGGATATGCTGATATTGGGTTCCGGTCTAGTATGGAGGATGTGTATGTTTGTGTGGACAACTTTATGCAGGATCATGGGGTCAACACACATGTTATAGATGGACCGAGTGCTTTCTATGGGGTATATATCTCTCTCCTCTTCGCGCTTATCTTGATTGGTGTACTGAGAGTTGTGAGAATGAGTTTTCGTTTTTTTTCTTCGTGGTTTTTTATTCATTGACATCCTCATGTGCAATATTTTCTTTTTCTTCTTTTTGTCTTATTTCATTCTTGTGTTCTGCACATCTGATGACATGTTTTGGAAGTTCTTTGCAAATCTTAGTTCACATGTTAATCTTCTTTGGTAATTGGTAACAATCTGTTGCTTTACTTATGGTGTGTACCAATGCACATAAACACATATTAGATGCGCCTTTACTGGGTTTGGAGTTTTTACAGTTGACAAGAATATGTGTAAGTTTATTTGTGTTGCTTGCATTTGTTTGTAAACTGGTTGCAAAAGTCAAGTAACATTATATGGCCAATGGCTTGGTCAGGTGTTTGATGGACATGGTGGAAAGCATGCAGCTGACTTTGCTTGCAATCATCTGCCAAAGTTCATTCTCGAGGATAAAGATTTCCCAGTTGATATTGAAAGGATAGTTGCTTCGGCTTTTCTGCAAACAGACAATGCATTTGCGGAAGCCTGTTCTCTTGATGCTGCCCTTGCATCTGGCACCACTGCATTGGCTACTCTTATTATAGGAAGGTCAGGATTTTGATATTCAATAATCTGGACATACATCCTTTTTTTTTCTTTATTTGAATTAGTGCCAAAGGTATGCTAATTTTTTCTCTACATTTTTCTGGACAAGTACAAAAGTCATAAATCTGATTGAGGGTTGGTGGATTTTTGGTCTTCCACAAAACATATTTCCATTTTCATGCTCTTCCTCTAACATGGCATCAAGTACATACATGTGATTATGTGATAAGTTGCATGTTGATTGTAGTTTTTGACTGTAGGTTGCTGGTGGTGGCAAATGCTGGAGATTGTCGAGCAGTGTTGTGCCGTCGTGGAAAAGCAATTGACATGTCAAGAGACCACAAACCAGTTTGCATGAAAGAGCAGAGGCGTATCGAGGCATCTGGGGGTTATGTCTACGATGGATATCTTAACGGGCAACTTAATGTTGCTCGCGCTATTGGTGACTGGCACATGGAAGGAATGAAATGCAAAGATGGTGGACCATTAAGTGCAGAGCCCGAACTCATTACTACAAAACTTACTGCTGAGGACGAATTTCTCATCATAGGCTGCGATGGGATTTGGGATGTTTTTAGAAGCCAAAATGCTGTAGATTTTGCTCGGCGCAGGCTTCAGGAGCATAACGACCCAGCCGTGTGTAGTAAGGATCTGGTTGACGAGGCTTTGAAGAGAAAAAGTGGAGACAATTTAGCTGCTGTTGTGGTTTGCTTTCAGCAGCATCCTCCTCTGAATTTGGTAGCACCGCGCTCCAGAGTGCACAGGAGCTTCTCTGCTGAAGGTTTGAAGGAGTTGCAAAGCTTTTTGGATAGTTTGGAAAAATGAGTTGGCACAAGTGTTTTTGATTCCTTCTTGTTTGATTTTCTTTTCTGTATCTGTTATGTGAATTAAAATTCATTTGTAACTGTAGGTGTTAGGTGTAGTAGGATGAGTGAGAACTTTCTGACTGTATCATATGCGGCATCTGTCATTTTAATTCACCGGTACTGGTTCTTTCTTAATCAGTTGAACACATTTATGTTTAACACTAGATATTTCATAAACACACTTTACTTTTGTATTAACAACTTTTTACTTTTATTCTCTTACTAATAAGATGTGAATGTACAAGTTGTACAAGATGCTCATCTTTTTTGGAAATTAAATGCCTTAATTGAATAGGCAAAGCTAGATCCAAAGATTAGTGAAAAACTAACGACCACAGCCGCAGCTACACCTTTGAAGTCATCTCTATACCCAAAATAATTCATAACAAACTCTTCCACGCTCTCTCCAGTATCCAAGCGATCTTTAACATCGCCAAATTGTGTAGTAACTAAGCCGTATAGGCTCCAAGCGATAGGACAAATCCAGGAAAACCAACTCCACCATATTGGCATTCTCTGTTACATATCAAGCATTTTAGCGTTTATGAGTTAACTTTCCTGTTTACACTTGCATGGTATAATATTAAGAGTTAAGCAAAAGGGTCACTGAAACTTACTGGTCGGGGAATAACGAATCCTGAGAAAAGATTCCATAGTATGTAGAAGCCAAAGGAAACTATAGCAGCAATGTTGTGATCCGGTGTAGCACCGGCAAGCATCATTCCAAATAACGTGAAATATAGCAAGGTGAAGAACATGAAGAAGAGATACCAAAAGAACTTTGCAGGTGTCCTTTCAAAACCAATCATGATATACACTATAATCCCATATACAAGACTCTGTATGAGTATGTATGGTATCTCAACAGCAACCTGAATATTCAAATGTGGTAAGTTTCCTAAACACTTTCTATTCTCACTCAAGTCAACTTCATATAATTAGTTATCAATAGTTAAACAGTTTATCTGTTAATTAAAAATTAGAATAAACCTTTAATTTAGTCCTTAAACTATCATTTTCTCTCCTATTTAGTCCATGAACTATAAAGTAAAATTAGTCCAAAAACTATTATTAATGCATCAAGCTAGTCCCTCAATTCCTTTAAAATTATGCGCGTGATTGTTCAAGAGCCAAATTGGTCAAAAAATGATAGTTTAGGGACCAAATTGATGGTTTATTCATGATGGTTACCATTCCTTGGCCATTACATGATCAGAAACTTTATGCATACCTGTCCAAATGCATATGGCAATGCTGAGTACATTCCAGCAGCTTTTTCTCTATAGAAAACTGTTCTCTCAATGACTACAACTGGTTGCACTGTTGTAGCATTTTGTACTCCAATGAAGAGGACTGCGGCATACATGGATCCCATCGCGTTAAATAGATCTTGTCTTCTTCCCCTGCATTACAAGAATACGTAAATAAAGGTATAATGAACGCTACTCAGAAATGAGTTAGGAATATTTTTTGGTACCTTTTAGAGCCAATATCCCAAAATATTGTCCCGAACAACAAGGCTATGATTGTTGTGAATAAAAGTCTCACTGCACTATATGGAGGATTTCGCCAGTATGATAGGTGCTGCTTCCAAAGGCAAGCCATACATTGGGTTAAGAAAGACTGCGAGTGCTGTGTTGTGAAGTACAAGTCTTTAGAACCCTCTGGAGGGACACTTAGTTCCTTGATCAAGGTCTTGTTTCTCCTGAAAGTTATTATACAAAATGGCTTAATAAACCATATATATATGTCGAAAGAGCAGCTTTTACTTTCAAATATGATATTATATGGAATTTGCTTTAATTTTCAAGTTTTTCCTATCTTACCTATATAAATCAGAATTCTTGTATAGCTCAGAGAAATTAACTCCAAGAGCTGCTTCTTGTGCTTCTGAAGTAACCTCCAACATCCAAGTGGCAGGATTATAACCATTCTTGATTTTTGGCACTCCATTAATTCCCTATACAAAGCAGGTGTATTTTTCTTTGATGAAAACACTGATTGATAATATGTTAAGTATTTAGTATTAGTAACAAATTATAGATAGTGACCTCAAAGTAATTTATCAGATGAGAACAATGTCGGCCTAATGGCCCCACATATATTTCTTCTCCGCCACGCTTCAAGAGAAGTAGCTGTAATTTACAAAAATAGATGTTCAGCCTTGTGACACTAATTTTTTTTCAGCGACATAGAAAAACTAAAAAGGGCCTCTAACCTCATCAAAAGCATCAAATATATCAATACTAGGCTGGTGAATTGTGCAAACAACCGTTCGCCCAGTGTCCACTGTATTCCTCACTGTTCTCATTACTATAGCAGCAGCTCTGGCATCAAGGCCAGAGGTAGGTTCATCCATGAATATAATAGATGGATTGGCAATAAGTTCAACTGCAATTGTTAACCGCTTGCGCTGCTCCGTGGACAGACCATTCACACCAGGCAATCCAACCAAGGCTTCTCTTATTGAAGTCAGCTCTATCAGCTCCATAACTTCCTCAATGAACATCTGAAATAAGTGGTAAGTGTTACATGTCTTGTTAATATACTATGATTTTATGCATAAAGTAAAAGTAAAACAAAAAAATTGGCAAACTTTACCTTTCTTGTGGCAGAATCAACCTCAGGGGGTAACCGAAGCCATGCAGAATAAACAAGAGATTCATAGACAGTAACATGGGGAGAGTGGATATCAGTTTGTTCACAGTATCCTGATATGCGAGCAAATGTTTCTTGCTTTTTAGGGTACCCAGATATTGTTATTTCTCCTTGAATATATCCTGTTGTTTTCCTTCCAGACAACACATCCATTAGAGTTGTTTTACCAGCTCCACTTATACCCATTAGAGCTGTCAGAACTCCTGGTCTAAAAGCTCCATTAACGCCCTTCAAAAGTTCAAGTTGATCTTCAAGAATGCCTTTGGACTTCATTTCCTACAAACAAGCATAAAGGGAGACTATTAGAACTATATCAGGAGGGAGACTAAATTACTGTCACTTTTTTATGCTTGTTTTATTCAGAGAATAGGTAACTTTCTTAAGCTTCATATGTCACCACTATATTATGCTATGTAATGGCAGGATGACTCGAGCCTTGTTTGGATAAACAAGTTAATTAAGTGCTAGCATAAACACTTATCACATAAGTGCTTATGTATGAGCTATTTGATTAGCTATCTTGGAGAAGAAAATAAGCTAAAAACAACTTATGGACGTCTCATAAGTTGTTTCCATAAGCTCTCCCAGATAGTCTCACAAGTGCTTATGCTAGTAGATAAGCTCAAATAAAGTCAATCCAAACAGATTCTTATTCTAATGGTCCAAGAAATGCCACTACATTTCAAGTTGATGACTTGACAGTGGATTCTCCACATAAAAGTGCCTTTGAAGTTTGAAGCTAATTCTTGTACCTGTGGCATGTCCACCTCATATCCGATTTCATCAAAAGTGATACAAAGAGGTGTGAAAGGAAGAACCATCCCCCGCTTCTTGCTGTGATCAGCTGCACTAATGCTGCCCACTTTTGCTGATAGCGTCGTTGAAGAAAAACTTCTCTGACTTGAATTTCCTTTGGCTGCATCGAAATTACACTGATCCTCTTACACTGAATTAACATGTGAAGCAAAATAGGAATTATTTTTGTAAGCGAACTTGTAACTCACCTGAAGAACATTCTAATTTAGAAGACAGTTCAATAATTTCTTTGTTTCCAGAAGTGGCAGCATTTCTCTCAGCCAAGGTTTCTTCTGATATTAAAGCTTGTGGTTTACCAAATGCTGAAGTAAAATGTTTCATTTTGTTACTTAGAGTACTACATCAATTTCACAAACTGAAAAGCACATATTATATATAGGATACTTACCGTCAAGATAATGCAAGGCCAAAGGAAAAAGGAAGTTGAATAGAAACATGTATCCAATGGAAGCTCCAACTCCAAACCAATACCAATACGCTTCATGGAAAAGGCCGCGCGACTTCAAGATCTGTACTCCTAATGGTTCTGTTGAATTAAGTGGAATCTGCAACAAAAAAGCATAAGCATATTTTAAAATATGGATCAACACTCTTAACTAGTCATATATTAATATTCTTATATATGTAAGATGTTTCACTCATGGGATTGCATTGCTTGCTTACATGTGCCCAACTCTTTCCAAGGAATTCATTCACAGCTATAGCATTCTGTCCATACATCATCGGGGAGACCCAGTAACCCCATGACCACCACTTTTTCACATCATCTGATTCAAAAGAACATAGTTTTTCAGAGCTTTTGACATCACATTTGAAGCAAACAACGTATCTGTTTGGATTGACTTATTTATTTATTTGAGTTTATTTACTGCATAAACACTTTTGAGACAGTTTGGGAGATCATATAGAAACAACTTATGACATGTCCATATACTACTATTTTGAGCTTATTTACATAAGCTCTCTAGGCAAATAGCTTATTGCTTTTATAAAAACAGTTTTGACTTTAAGTGCATCTTTGATAATAGACTGTACTGACAAGTAACACTTCACCTCTAGATAGGATAAATCCACCCAGTACCAAAACTACAATTAAAGCAAATGTTCCAAATGTGTTTGCAACAATGACGTTCCTCCCAACTGCGCCAATAAATCGAAAAAGTGCAGATGCCATCTGGTTGATACAAACTAGCAAAAAGTACTGTTTGATGAAACTGCAATGACAGGATGTGTCTCAGCAAACTAGAGCAAATTATGTATAAAGTGTATGCAGTAAAGAAATAAAAACAAATTCTCACCTTTCAAAACTTGGATCAAATCCTATAACATAGTAAGTCAACACAACCCAAATACCAACTTCTACAAAACTTATAGGAATCTTAAGGATCCATGTAGGCAAAGAGTATGCCCAAGCAGGGAAAAAAAGAAGGTCCCTTTGCTTATAGAAAACCGGGAGTTTCACGATGAACATCGATAATTCGGCGTATCCATTAAACGTAATTATAATTAGTATGAAGAATAGGGCACCCATATAGATCCCACCATCTGCTTCTGTATTCCGGTGCATCTCAGTTCGTAGAAACATTGTCATCGTTACGATGCCAGTGAAAATCAACTGGAAACAAATGAAATCAAAACATGAATCTAGTTGAAATAACACTGATGAACAGTTAAGTAAGCTTTTCTTCAATCGTGACTCGGTGAGTGCTTACCTGCCACATCTTGAAAATATAGACGAACGAATTTCTTTTCATAAGTAAGAGCTCTCTTGACACACAAGCTTTGAAGAGTTCTCTTTTGCTCACACCATACTTGTTTTTGGTTAAAACAGCAGGATGGCCTTTGGAAGCATCAAATGGAGTAGCAAGTTCGTCACCGAGTTTTTGACCAATGTGAAACAACTGAAATGCTTCAGCAAATTCTCGGACTGTGATAAAGTTATATGGTTCATCTTTATTTTCCCAATACTGTTCTTGATCTTTTCTTGATGTTACCTGTCAAATACATGAATCGAAAGACTGAGTATCTTTTATTAAAGGCGTAAAGAATAACAAGTTCTTAATCTAGTGAAGCAAAAAAAAAGTACTTCTTGTAAAAAGTCTGCTACTCCTTTCCTCTCTGGACATTTGAAACCAACGTGTTCAAAGAATTCGAGGATGTTTTCCCTTGGACCTTGATACACAATTTGTCCGTCTGAGAGGAGAATTATGTCATCGAATAACTCATAAGTTTCAGGTGTTGGCTGAAGAAGAGAAATGAGAGCTGTTCCATTCAGAATTTGGATGGATTGTCTTAGTGAATTAATCATTTGGAATGTGGTGGAACTATCCAAACCGGTCGATATTTCGTCCATGAAAAGCGCTCTTGATGGTCCAACCAGCATCTCACCTGTAGTTGATTATCACATCTTGAGCTTCAAAAAACACAAATGAAAATAAAATAAAAACACTTCATGTCATATTTGTATTTACCGGTTGTGACTCGTTTTCTTTGTCCGCCAGAAATACCTCGAATCATGTCATCCCCTACCATGGTATCAGCACAAACATCTAGTCCCAAAATCTGCCAAATATTTAAGAAACAGGAAAAAAAATGAGCTTCTTCCTCAGTATATCTTAAAATCATCTTAAAAATTTGCTGAATTGGTTTTTCTACCTTAATTATATAATCTGTAACAATGTTGGTTTCTTGGCCTTCTAGTGCTTCAGCCTGAAAATTAAGAATGTTTAGCTATATCTCCAAGCTATTAATTTTCTGCAAAGAGGTTTATTAACATTTAATCTTTATCTTTCAGTTCACCTTCATATAAATATCAAGATCAGGATCTGGCTTAATATTTTCAGCCTTCTCTCTTCTTGATAATTCTGCCAGCATATCTATCAATTGTACAAAGTCGAAAAACAGTCCGATCAAATGTAAGTGACAAAATGTAATATTTCTCGGTAGAGACAACAAAGTGCTAAGTTACTGACCGTAACGAGTTCCGATCCCTTGACACCGTGCTGAAAAGGCCAATGTTTCTCTGACTGTCAATTCTCCTATGTGCAAATCAGTTTGACTTATGTAAGCTGATGTTCTCTGTGGCACAAATTCTTCCATCCCGTGATCATTATACGCAATTCGCCCCGAAAGCTGCAATTATTCAGCAAAGGAAACATGAAATATGATTTCCAAAATTGAGCATTAAGTAAGAGCTGTGTTATTTTCACACCAATTTGATATCAAAGTTCAAATATGTGATTAACTAGGTCCAGTGGATGATTAGTGAATATAACAAGGTGTCGCGCAACTCATTAACTATCTACTGAACACAACTATCCACAATTTTTAACGTCATTAACAACACGTGCTTACTTTTAAATCTTTACCGAGTCTTCCAGCCAGTGCCAACAACAATGTAGTCTTTCCAGAACTTGGAGGACCTAAGAGCAGTGTCATTCTGCAAAAGGCAAAACAAAATGTTGATTGAGAAATAGACAGATTCTTTCATAATTCTTCTCACAAATCCTCCTTCATGTGAATTTCACAAAGGCAGTGTTGTAGTCTTACCTTTTTGGCTTGATGATTCCACTAACATCATGAAGAACTGTCAGCGGTTTCTTTCGACTAGGGATAATGTGAAGAAAATTCACGAACCCCTTCAAAAAGAGAGCACAAATTTATGCATATACATTCCAAATTGTTAGTGTATTCTGCTTCAAAAAGAACTGTTTGGGATAACAAAACATCCAATTGGAAACCTATTGTTATGATTACCTCCAACAAATTAATGGAGAAGTTGAGGATTGTTGGCAATGCCCTGCTTCCTACACAAGCTTCCGCTTCAACATTCAAGTGTTCAAATCGTACTTCAATTGTCGGAAAATCAAGTCCAACCCTGCACACATGAGAGCAACATAATTATCTGAACTTGTAAATTCCTCTACACATGAAGCAAGAGACATTATGGTTTTTGATGTCCATGTTGTAACTACAATGAAACCACGATTGACGTTGCATCAATTGCATTTAACATCAATTTTTCACAAAACTAGAACAACACTACGACACAAAACAAAAACTCAAGTTAGTATTTCAATAAAACACTTTCACAAACACCATACATGACACTGACACGACATATGTATATAACTTAAGAAAATGTCCTATCTACACATGTGTTGGTGTCCAACACCAGGACACTAGACATGTCTTTAATATAAAGCGACAGTGCTACATAGGTCAGTATCATACATACCGATCAATGCGTTGTCTTAACTTCAACAAGAACTTCTCATTATCTTGCTCAGAAATCTTAACAAGCCTCTCCACTAAATTCTTCCTCTGTAGTGGTCCTAGTTTGTTGATATCAATCTCTACAGATTGTTCGCCTTGTGTTTCGTTGAGTATGCCTCTAGTCATGCGTAGATAAGTTGGAAGCTTCTCAATAGCAGCCCATTGAAGCTCTTGTTCATCATCATCCCTTCTTGAAGATCCTGAAAACACATCAACCGCGCCATTTCTCCATCTGCTCGAGCTCCCTATGCGCCCACTCGCCACTCTCAGTTCACCACCTTCCATGTATGTCTGTTGTACTCTCTCTGTTTGGAGGTACCAGCTTCTTATAGTGGTGCAAATTTATGCGCCGTGACATAAATTTGAAGTAATTAATTATTATAATAAATGACGAGTTCAAACTCTGACGAAGGAGAAAAATACTACTAACACTAACTAACGACCAACATTTGTTTATTAAAAAAATCAATTATTACAATAAATAATTGATACTAAAATATTTTTGACATGTACTTCATTTCTGACATGAATTTCATATAAATGCACATGGCACCGGCAAGTATATATGGATATGATATCATAAAATATTTTTGTTTCATTTATAAATGTTTGTATTTTTAAATTCTTTCTTCCTCAATTATATTTGATATGATAAAATATTGGTATTATTATTTCATTAAAATTGATCCCCACAACGGATTTGGATTAGGTGCAGTCACCTCCTCTGTGCAGTCATGCAGTCATCAGATCGGACGGTCTAGAAAAGATGATCTTATTTTTATTTAATAATTTTAAAAAGTTGTGCTTAATCAGATGACCAATAATATCTGACTGCATGACTGCAGTGACATTTTGACTGCACATAACCCTGATCCCCCCACAACTGCTACACGATGCTGCATGAAGATCAATAGATATGGAGCAAAAAGCTTTTTTGTTCTATTAGGATCTAATAATCATTACAATTAAGGTAGAAACAAATTTTTAATGAACATGCAAACGAAAATGTACTTTTTAATTAGGTAAAAAAGACAAAAACCAAGCTATAGTTTATTTGCAATTTGTAAGATGACATGTGAAAGAAAATATAGAGTTTATTTTGCTAACTATAATTAACAATATCAACTAACTAGTTAGTTGAACTAAAATCATTTATTTAAAGATGTGGATGAGATAAGACAAATTTGGAAAGGAGAGAATCTAGTTCTTGCTTGAGTAACAAAAATGCTTTTGAAGATTAAACTAATGAATTATATGGAGACATGTTGTGCATGGAGGACGTAAGTTAAGTTGATATAAGCCGTTCTTTCAATTAATTAGTACTAATAATAATTATAATTTGGAAGGTTTAGCTTCGTTTTTATCCAGTTTGATGAATAATTTAGTTAGTTAGCTAGGTAGATCCATCCTTGTCATAGAAATTGGGAACTTAATTAAGCATATTCCATGCATATGTTGTAACTTAGGTGATTCGTTTTTATGCTAAGTGCCATTCTGATGCAAACAACAAAATGATGTCATCCTAATTAATAAATCCAGTTAGTCAGTCCAAGTTCTCATACTAAGTGTATTACCTTATTTTCGATTTATTTATTTCTCCTTTTTTGTCATATATATATGATGCATGACTCTATAGCGTGTTATGATTTTTTATTCAACAATTTGTCATAGTAAACATGAAGCGTTTGTAGTCCAACGGTTAGGATAATTGCCTTCCAAGCAATAGACCCGGGTTCGACTCCCGGCAAACGCATTTTCTTTTTTGGGTTTTTTCTTTTATTTTCAAATTTTACTGTTTTAGACAGGAATAGTGATTTCTTCGTATTATGTTTCATTAGTAGACCAGATATTATACTCCTACATCATCATATGTAATAATAAATGGTACATAACAAATAAATTTTGATTTGAAAAAAAAAAAATATATTTATATTGGTAAGGTACATATAATTTTTTTAAATGTGAGAATGTCAGCAGCTAGAACTCTGTTCTAACTAGTCCATTTTTAAATTATTTTTTAACAGCAGTCCATTTTTAAATTATCCTTTTTAATTTTTTTGTATTTTTTAATTGATAGTCCATTTTTAAACATTTTGAATCGAACCTCTAAATAGTCAAAACCGACTCTGACTAGTTTTAAAGGCTTAGAAACATAACTGCCAATTTTGGTGCATAACAATTTATCAACTGTCTTTCAGTTTATTGCAGACTACAGTACATAATATGAGATAATAATGTTGGAAGTCATGAAAATTGTTTCACAATTTGATGACGAAGATAGTTATGGAAATGTGTAACTGGATTATTCAATACTCCCTGTGTTTTTCAATATCATACTAAATAACATTTCTGAATTTGTAATTATCTTCATTCTATTTTATCTTGCACTAGTATACAAATTGTATAAGCACCAAAGGCCTACCAATTCCTGCAACATTTGAGCAAAATGCCTGCGTGTTTGTTTACATTGGATCAGCATGGACGAAATATAGCACTCATTTATTACACATAATTACAGCATAATTTCTTATATATATGTACAAACTTTACAGATTAGTATAGTAATAACATATCACTTAATGTTTTGCCAATGGAGCTTGATGAATCTGATTCCTGCATTGAATGTTTTTCAATATGCTAACCCACCAGAAAATGAATCCCTGTCGTTAAGCAGAGACTCAGTCAGCCAATAACCATCCCAGCAACCACCAACCCTCTGCCAAAAACAATATGAGATGGATACTAGTGATAAATCAGAAAATAAGAGGGAACTAACAAGAAACCAATAGTTCATAATTTTGTATTATCATTGTATTAAGTAGAGGACTATAGACGTTAAATAATCCTCTAACAATCCACAGTGCTCAAACTCCGCCAACTAGCGTGGTCAATTGGGATCGCGGAAAATAGCTGTTTATTCAAATACTACTATGAAATACTAATATAGTGCTGCTATAGCCGCTATTTTACAATATTTTTTACTAAGCAGTGTATCGTGGAACAATACCGATTTGTTCAGATTCTATACCCGTCTAGGTTTTGTAGGGTCCTCCTAAGTATGGGATTAGGAGATAACCTCTTTTAGCGGTGTGTAGAGGTCCCTCCTAAGTATGGGATTAGGAGTTAACCTCTTTTAGGCGGTGTTTTGTTTTTTGGTCTTTGGAGTCTGCCTATATACGACTCCTTACTCTGTAACTCCACTTTTACCGGTCTCTGTCCGTCTTGTACGGAGATCGGATATTTATTAATAATATATTTGCCATTCAAAAAGAAAAACTATTGTATTTAACATCAGTTTGATAAGAGCACAACTCAACATGCACCAAAATAAAAAAATGCACAAAGGACTGGGACATATAAAGTTAAAAACCATTTACTGGATAGTCTAATTGATTTAACATCAAAATAAAGTATTGTAAATGGAAACAGTACATGTCTAACAAGTAAGATTATAATGATCAAACCTGAACCATTGTGAATTGAAATATCTCCTCTTCCTCTGGTCGACTTCCTCGAACCCAAATCCGCTGCTTGTATTTGTTCTAATTGAAGTTCATCACACCACAGAAAAATACCAGAAATGCAAAAGAATAAGATCTTGTGTATTGAAAATGCACATATCCAAGTGTATATACTTAACAAATATATCCATGTATACTAAAATTCAAATGAAGGTGACTTTTTGTGTATATACTTAATAAGAACATGTGTGAAAGTGACTTTTTGTGCTCAAAAGAAAGTTACTGCGACATGTCCGTTTTATTTACCTCCTCCACAAACAAACTGCTCATGATCTTTCTTTCCTTATGACCCAATAAAACTCGGTAAGTAGAATGGTGAAAAATACGTCTGAACCTTTCGAACTGCACACAAAGAGCTGCATTGGTTACATTACCATCAACATATACTATAAAACTATGCAGTACGAATCAATTAAGAGTCATGTTACTTTTTTACAAAATTCAACAACAATTTGGATGATTAGCACATTTAGTAGATGATTAATAAATATAAAATGGTTCCACAACTCGCAACTTATGAACTATTCATGAACTACAATTAACAACAATCCTAAATTTCATTTCCCGTAATCATCGTTAATGGATATCGCGCATATTTGAACACCTAAAAATTGTGTTTAATGACATTGAAATCACAGGTAATTTGATTAATGAGTTGCTGCAATACTTTGTTATATTCATTCAAATAATCAATTGTGCAAGTATGAAAAATGAAACATTAGTAATAGTATAGTAGTATATGCTAACCTACCTGACCGAGATCAAAGAATGGACCGAAATATGTTGATCTTTCAAAAGGATCAAATCCAGCAAACTATAACCATAATGAATAATGATAACAGAAATTAGCATAGGGATATAATAGGAATCACAAAATTGTTATAGAAGAAAACAAGAAAATGATAATTAGCTTACTCTGTACATGACTTCAATTCCATAATCTTGAAGAGGCTGATCATTGTACTTCAAAGCTTCAAGCTGATGATGAACAGCATCTTCTGCAGTGAACTATTATAACAATAATCATTTACTTAGCAAATTTTGAAACTACAAATCGAAGATTGCAAATTGTGCTCACATCTAATTTTGGACCAATTGGTTTTTTCTTGCGAGATTCAAACCAGTCAGCAGAAAGGAAATCGGGAACGTTGTTTGCGGTCACCTTCAAGCGAGAGATTCTGTTTCGTTTATGGCGAAGAACGTGCGGCGGAGGAGATAACAGAGAAGATCCAAACGACATCGTTTCTGTTTAATAACAATTCAAGATTCAAAGGAGTTAGTTAGTTGAGTCTCTCTCTTCATCGTTACTTTTCTAACTTTAAAATGTTTTTAAAATTAGATTTTTTTTTTTAATAAATTATAATTATCCACAAATATTTATTCTTTTTTTTTTATATATTTATTAATGATAAGACCTCTTTTATTAATTAAAAATAATAATTATTAGTTAATGCATAGGCATATTGATTTTTTTCTTAATATTTAAATTTGATATTATATTAAAGGATTAATAGATTTTTAGGTTCATGTATGTTCGCGAATTTTTAGTTTTAGTTCCTGTATTTTATATTGTTGCAAATAAGTCCCTGAATGTACAAATTTTTTAGTTTTAGTCCCTAAAGTCAAAATTCGCAGGAAAATCTACAGTTTTCGTGGAGATTTTTCTTCAAATTTTCCTGCGAATTTTGACTTTAGGGACTAAAATAAAAAAATTTTGTACATTTAAAGACTTATTTGCAACAAAATTAGATACAAGGACTAAAATAAAAAATTCACTAACATTATTAAAATAAAAAATGTATTTAAAAATATAAGTGCAACTATGGCACAGTTTCATCTAAAATAACCGCTTAAGGCATATTGAATATTAAATCAACCGCTTAAGGCATCAAATCAACCACTAAAATCATATATTTTTGACACTTAATAACCTCAAGAACATAGTACATAGTGTAGAATAATTAAAAACTATTCAACGTTGTTTTTTCCACCTGATCAGCTGAGATTTCAATATTGGTTTCTCTTTATATTTACCATTCTCATTTTATGTTTTGAGTAGAAAATAGGCCAAATAAGAAAACCAGAAAACTTGTGAACATTTAGCTTAGCATCTGCAATGCTTCTATATTGTGCACAACTTATGTTAAAGTGACTACTAGTAATAGGAAAAAACTTCTCAGTTAGTCTAGAATTATGCTACTGTTGAAATTTGATATCAATTCTGTCATATAACAGTTCAAACTTATGTGATACTTTCCAAATACTTATTTTTTCCTTATCAAAGAGCCCATGTTGTTCCATGGTGCATTGAAATCATACATAAATTGCTAGATTTGGTAATGATCATCTAACTCTGTAATATGTGTTCTTTTGCTTTATCTCATGATTTTAAAGATAGTCATGTTAGCTTGCAATGCTAGGACACTGCCATGTGTTCCATCAAACTTAGATCTTATAGTTTCCTTTCATTCTTATGTTGCTTTGTAGTTCTACTTTTGCCATCATTTTGAGAAGACGGGAAGAACCACTAACTCAAGTTTGCAAAAAGGTTTTTATTGATTTTTTATTTTTTTTACTTTTGTCAGAAAATTACAAGCACATCTACCACAAGAATTTACTTATTTGAACTTATCTGCCGACAATTATGATATTGTTTGGAAAAGCTTATGGAAACAATTTATCGCATGTCCATAAGTTATTTTCAGTTTATTTTTATGGAAAATGCTAACTAGTGCCCTCGGTAGTACTAGTTAACATGACCCTATCTTGGACACTAGTTAGCATGGCCCTATTTTTATAAGCTCTACATGAGAGCTTTTGAGAACAGTCTATACTTTTATGAAAATAGTTTTATTTTATCTTAACTTTTGTTATGAAAATAGCTTATACATTGGCACTTATATAATAGTTGCTAACTCAAACCGGCAAACTTTCTTCAGCAACTGTTTCTTGGGGAAAATGTTGGTCAAGGCTAGCTTGGATGGAGATATTGCTTCAACTGAGATGACAGGGTCAACAAGTCGTCATCATCTACCAGTTTCAGGTCCTGAAAATGGCCAAGAAGTGCCTGACATGCACCAAGATTCCAAGAAGAACGGGGCGAAGGATAAAAGCAACAAAACTGTACCCTTTTATAAGCTTTTCTCATTTGCAGACTCTTGGGATTATTTGTTGATGTTTATTGGGACTATAAGTGCTGTTGGGAATGGATTCTCTATGCCTTTACTGGCTATAATTATTGGACATGCTATTGATGCTTTTGGAGGAAATGTTAACACTAAACAAGTAGTTCATCAAGTTTCCAAGGTAACAAACAACTAGCTCAGGTGATAATTTGGATTCTATTTTCATGTGATAATTTGCCGTGATCCATTTCTTGCTCAGGTGTCTCTCGAGTTTGCAATTATAGGCGCAGGCGCATTTTTTGCAGCGTTTCTGCGTAAGCATGCAAATTTTCTAGCATAATATAGTTCAACTTGATATAACTAGAAAATTATATATAGTTTACCTTATGATTAAAATAACAAGAGTTACTTATACATAAAATCTTGCAGAGGTGGCTTGCTGGATAATCACTGGGGAGAGACAAGCTGCAAGAATAAGGGCCTTATACCTCAAAGCAATTTTAAGGCAAGATATAAGCTTCTTTGACAGGGAAACAAACAGCGGTGAGATTGTTGGAAGAATGTCAGGTGACACAGTTCTTATTCAAGAAGCCATGGGAGAGAAGGTATTACTATTAATACAGCATCATTTGATCTAACTATGATAACAAACTTTGAAGATAATAACTTATTCTTCCTTTTTGGGTGATATCTTCTTCTCAGGTAGGAAAGTTCATACAGTATGTGTCATCCTTTTTTGGAGGTTTAGTTGTGGCATTCATCAAGGGTTGGCTTCTAGCACTTGTCCTTCTATCATGTCTTCCACTTCTTGTTCTCTCTGGTTCAATAATGAGCTTTGCATATGCAAAGATGGCATCTCGTGGACAAGTAGCGTATTCTGAAGCAGCAACTATAGTAGAGCGGATAATTGGTTCAATTCGAACAGTATGCCAATCTACATAAAGAATCCTTTCATTGTTTTTCTTCTTTTTCATGTTTCTAGCTAACACAATTAGTCAAATGCATGCAGGTTGCATCATTTACTGGCGAAAAGCAAGCTATAGCTCAATACAATCAATCATTAACTAAATCTTACCGAATTGGAGTTCAAGAGGGATTGGCTATTGGTTTCGGCCTCGGTTCAGTTCGTTTATTTGTTTACTGCAGTTATGCTTTGGCTGTATGGTTTGGTGGGAAGATGATACTAGAGAAAGGTTATACCGGTGGTCAAGTTATAAGCGTATTTTTCGCATTACTGGCAGGTTCCTTGTAAGTTAAGTTATTTCTACTATATATATCATATCATCTACAATGTGTGTCCATGCATTATTACATATCTTGCAAGGTATAACCTGTGTACTTTTGTCTCTGATATTTATTTCTATGCCATTGTTATTGCGATATGGAATTGTATTTTCTGGTTTGCCTAGTTATCCGCACAGGTAGGGAAAACTACTATTTATAGAGACGATCATCTCTGGTTTTTACCAAAAAAATGCACACATATACATCACTTCTTCTGAGCTAATTTTATTTTCCAGGTCTCTAGGACAAGCATCTCCAAGCTTAACTGCATTTGCTGCTGGCCAAGCTGCCGCCGTTAAAATGTTTGAGACAATAAAGAGGCAGCCAAATATTGATGCTTATGACACTGCTGGTATGCAGCTAGATGATATTTCTGGAGATATAGAACTTAGGGAAGTTTGCTTTAGTTATCCTTCAAGACCAAATGAAATGATATTCAATGCATTTTCTATTTCAATATCAAGTGGCACTACTGCGGCTTTGGTAGGGCAAAGTGGGAGTGGGAAATCGACAGTTATTAGTTTGATAGAGAGATTTTATGATCCACAGGGTGGTGAAATTCTCATTGACAGTATCAACCTCAGAGAATTTCAACTGAAATGGATCAGACAAAAAATAGGCCTAGTCAGTCAGGAACCAGTTCTCTTTACTTGTAGCATTAAAGAGAACATTGCGTATGGTAAGGATGGAGCAACAGACGAAGAAATCAGAGCTGCAGCAGAACTTGCTAACGCTGCTAACTTCATTGATAAATTTCGCCATGTGAGAGCTCAACGTCAATTTCAGATTATAGAATTCTGAAGACTATTTTATAGTATATGTTTGTACATTAAGTGTTATGTACCTTTTACCTTACCAGTTCATGAAAATTATTAATTTAGGGACTTGACACGATGGTTGGCGAGCATGGAGCTCAGCTTTCTGGCGGCCAAAAGCAAAGAATTGCTATAGCAAGAGCAATTCTGAAAGATCCGAGAATTCTACTTCTAGATGAAGCAACAAGTGCCCTTGACGCAGAGTCTGAAAGAGTGGTACAAGAGACGCTAGACAAAATTATGATAAACCGAACAACGATCATTGTAGCACACCGCCTAAGCACAATAAGGAATGCTGATATCATTGCCGTTATTCACCAAGGAAAAGTAGTAGAAAAAGGTATTCCGTATACATATATATACGTACATACTGAAATGCAAAGTTGTAGAAAAAGGTATACCATATACATACATAGTTTCCGCTCCACAGAAAATGAAACTGAGTATGGCAATTTCAATACAACATTCTTATGTATTCTAGTTGATTATTAGGTGAACATGCTGACCTCATTAAAGATCCTGATGGAGCTTATAGCCAACTAATTAGACTGCAAGAAATGAAAAGCGATTCATCAGAACAGTGTGGTTCTAATGACTCGGATAATCTAGAAAACTTTGTAGATTCGGGAAGAGAGTCAAGCCAACGATCTTTAAGCCATGGATCATCTGAGATTGGAAACAGCGGTCCCAACTCATTCATAGTATCAAATTCTATGCCTACCACACTAGAAGAAGGGTCTGAAGTTCTTCCTTCAGCAGCACCATCACATAAAAGTAGGATTCCAGATGTCCCATTTCTTCGCCTCGCTTATCTTAACAAACCTGAAATCCCAGTGTTACTCATAGGGACTCTAGCAGCAGCAGTAACTGGAGCAATGCAACCTATTTTGGGACTTTTGGTCTCCAAGATGATAAATACATTTTTTGAGCCTGCAGATGAACTTCGTAAAGACTCAAAATTTTGGGCATTAATATTTGTTTCCCTTAGTATGGCTTCATTAGTTTTTCAACCGTTAAGGTCCTACTCTTTTGCTGTAGCTGGTTCTAAGTTGATAAAAAGGATCCGGTTAATGTGCTTTGAGAAAATAATTCACATGGAAGTAGGCTGGTTTGATAAAGCTGAGAATTCAAGTGGTGCAATTGGTGCAAGGCTATCAACCGATGCTGCTTCGATTCGAACTTTGGTTGGGGATGCACTTGGTTTGTTTGTTCAAGATATTGCTACAATAATTACAGCCTTGGCAATTGCCTTTGAAACTAGTTGGCAGCTTTCTCTCGTCATTCTTGTTTTGTTACCTCTACTATTAGTAAATGGTCATGTGCAAATCAAGTCCATGCAAGGGTTCAGCACAGATGCAAAGGTTCGCGCCTTATACGCACAAATGTGGTTAAATTTCTGTGTCAATGCATGTCTCTAAATTTATTTTTGTACATATTTTGTTTTCTGTATTTAATTAGTACTAATCTCTATTTGAAATGATGTTACTATGCTCTATATATGTTTGACAGAAACTATATGAGGAAGCAAGTCAAGTAGCGAATGATGCAGTAGTGAATATCAGAACAGTTTCCGCTTTTTGTGCCGAAGAGAAGGTGATGGAGTTATACCATAAGAAATGTGCAGTGCCCGTCCATACAGGAAAAAGGCAGGGTATAGTTAGTGGAGTTGGTTTTGGCTTATCGATCTTCTTTCTGTTCTGTGTTTATGCATGCAATTTTTATGCTGGAGCCAAACTTGTTGAGAATGGCAAAACATCAATATCAGATGTTTTTCAAGTAAGTTATTGTCCCAACTTGGAGGCCATGTCACATATAGAGGACAAAGTGCAGGATTATTGTACCTTCACTCTAGAGAAGTCAATTCAAGCTATAAGGCATGTCTAGCATTGAGCATTTAATTTCCTAATTTTCAGGTATTTTTCTCTTTCTCAATGGCAGCGGTCGCAGTAGCTCAATCTGGATTCATGCCGCTAGGAGCAAGTAAAGCAAAAAGTTCTGTTGCTTCTATATTTTTTATTCTTGATCAGAAATCAAAAATAGACCCTAGTAATGAATCAGGAATGACATTGGAAGATGTGAAGGGACATATTGAGTTCCATCATGTCTCTTTCAAGTATCCAACTAGACCTGATGTTCATATATTCAAAGATCTTTCTTTAATCATCCATTCAGGACAGGTAACTTAAAAAAATTTATATTCATTTGATGAATTAATTCTCACAGGAAATCACTATCAAACCATCCATCTATTGAAAATCAGACAGTTGCTCTAGTCGGTGAAAGTGGAAGTGGAAAGTCAACAGTGATATCATTGTTGCAAAGATTTTATGATCCAAATTCAGGTCAGATTAAACTGGATGGAATAGAAATCCAAAATCTACAACTTAAATGGTTTCGGCAGCAAATGGGACTGGTAAGCCAGGAGCCTGTTCTGTTCAATGACACCATCCGAGCGAACATTGCCTATGGAAAAGGTGGCAATGCAACCGAGGATGAAATTATAGCTGCAGCAGAACTAGCAAATGCCCACAGGTTCATTAGCAGTTTACAGCAGGTAAATACATGGTCTATGAAACACCGGTAATTATATGAGAAAATTAAAGTAATTAAATGTAACCACACATGCCACTATCATGTAGGACACTGCATGTCCAGTCAGTGTCACAACCTTTTTAGTATATTAACTTGTCAATGTCATATTCCGTGTCTATTTGACTGTGTCAATGTTTGATAGTTTGCAACAAACATGTGATTCCGAATAACTAGCTATCTAGGTGGCATGGCTTATGAGGTTATGAATTCTTGAAAAACGAAATATGCAGGGATACGATACAACAGTAGGGGAGAGAGGGATTCAACTTTCTGGAGGACAGAAGCAGCGTGTGGCAATTGCAAGAGCCATAGTTAACAGTCCAAGAATATTACTACTAGATGAAGCCACAAGTGCACTTGATGCTGGGTCTGAGAAAGTGGTTCAGGATGCACTTGATAGAGTGAGAATGAACAGAACCACCATTGTGGTGGCTCATAGATTATCTACCATAAAGGGTGCAAACTCAATTGCAGTGGTTAAAAATGGAGTGATTGAAGAGAAAGGAAAGCATGACACGTTGCTCAACAATGGTGGTACCTATGCTTCTTTAGTAGCACTGCACACAACTACCACAACTTCATCTTAAGATTCTTTTAACTCGTTGTATCTATTTTCTTATGGTTTCTTATTTTCTTTTGATGGCATACACTTTCTATCTCCAATGGTAGTACTTATTTCAATAATAAGAAGTGGTACCTATTAAGTACTATCATTGGAAGCAAAACACTTTTTAGTACCTATTAGGTACTACTTCCTAAATAAGCACCATCTCTTTCTTCTTTAAACAATATTTTTGTGGGATCCATTTATAAAGATGTGAAATTATTAATGAGAAATAAAATTATTTGTGGGCCACGTTTAGAACTTTTTAAGGGGTGATGGGTTTGAGAGATTGAGTACTTAAAAATACTATTATTAAAAAATTATAAATAAATGATGTGTATAGATGAGACTCACTTAAGTACTCAAATTTTGAATGCTCCATTGTGGATGCTATAAATTTTTTTTTTTTTTTTTGGTGCATGCAAACGTAGGGCCGGCAATGAACCAATCCAACTCAAAAAAAGTTCGAGATTCGATTCGTTAATAAGCTCGTTGGACTTGGTTCATGAACCAATTGAGCTGAATTTGAGCTGAAAATTTAGTTCGTTAATTAAATGAACTGAACATGAACGGTATGCAGTTCGGCTCGTTTGGTTCATGAACCAACTCGATATATATATATATATATATATATATATATATATATATATATATATATATATATATATATATATATAATACACCTTACACTTTTTTCAAGTTATTTTTATAAAAAAATAATAATAAAATTGTGGTTCCACATTAATTTAGTTCAATCTTTACTCTTCTCTACTCTCTCAAAAAATAAAATTTTACTCTTCTTTTCAAGTTTCAAGACAAAAGGGCTAGAAACTTTTCCTCTTCTTTTTCTACAAAGGGCTAGAAACTAGAAAGACAAACAAGAAAGATCTTTCACCGTAAAAGCAAAACCAAATCAGGTTTTCCATAACCCTTCTACAACTATACCATTATTCTTGTTATGCAAAATCTTCATCAACTTGTACACCAATGTTCCAATAGAAAATTCCTCTAAATCATGGCCCTAAATCATTTGTCTTCTAACAATACTTTTCAAGAATATTAAGTTTAACTAAGTCTTCATCTCTTCACTTTTGCAATAAAGTTCAATACTATTTCATCTTCATTTGCTAATTTAAGTAGTTTTCTCACTCAACTTCATCATAGGTAAAGTTTCTCTATTTACAATTTTTTCATTATGTTTCAATGTCTTTTTCTTTTCTTTATTTTCTCCTTTTTTTTAAGTTTGTTCCAATATTTTATGAACTATGATGTTATGATGAGATCATATGTATGAGATGTATGATGTTAATTTTAAGTTTGTTCCTTTGTTTACGTTGTTAGTATTGTAGTTTGTTGGCTTAACAAGTGGTGTTGTGTGCTTGTTATTTTTGCTTTTGTATTCTGTTTCATTGTTGGGACTGGTCTGCTATGCTTGGCTTTTGTATTGTTTCAGTTTTCCTTGACCTGTTATGTACTCACAATAACCTAATCCAAAGAGGACACTAAAAAAAAATTTCCAATTTACTCTGCATTTTGTTGTAGGAAGAGCTCTAATGATTATGCTTCTTTTCTAGATTCAGAATTCTGCTTAGAATTGTTTCGATTTTGAAGTTTACATGATTGTTGCTATTTTAGTTTTCTATATTTTTCTATAAAATATGTAAGTTTGATTTTTGGATGTATCCTTTAACTATTGGGATAATTTTTATTATATTTCAATTTCTTCCGTTTAAAAAAATTAATTTTAAAGGTCAAATATGTAAAATTTGACAAAAAAAAGATTTAAATTATGTAATTAGAGCAAACGAACTGAACCTAACGAGCCGAACCGAACTGCTCGCGAACTTTAAACGAGTCGAACTCGAGCTGAAAAATGAGTTCGTCTCGAACTCGAGCCGAGATAATTCTTATCGAGTCGAGTCGAACTCAAACAAGTTCGACTCGACTCGATTCATTTCCAGTCCTATACAAATGTAACTTTCTTAAACACTATGCAACGAGTTGGTTTTTTTTTTTTTTTTTGAAGGTCAACGAGTTGGTTATTGGGTAAGCATCTTTGTACATATTTTTTTTAGGGTAGATTAATAAAACAAAGAGTATCGGGCGAATATTCAAGGGGATAAAGTAAGGGGATCCCTTAGCCCTTTTTTTTTTTGTTTCTTTTAGTGGTGGAGAGGTTGAATGCTGGCATGCTGCTACTAGGAGAGCTTAAGATCTTGGTTTGTATTCAGGTTTGTATTCTTGGCTTCCAATTAACATTATGCCGATGATACTTTTTCCTTAGGGAAACCTTCAGTCTAAAATTTATGATCGATAGAGACTATCGTTGTTTTGAGTTGGCGTCAAGCCTTAAGGTTAATTTTTTCAAAAGTAGTGTCCTGAAAGTTAATGTTAGTAATCATTTTATTAGCCCGACAAAAAAGTTTCTCCATTATAATGTAGACTCGCTTCCTTTAACCTATCTCGACTTGCCTATGGGGGCTGATCATCGGAGGTAGAGTACTTGGAAGCATCTCGGGAAACTTGGGGTGTGATAAAATATGTTTATTAAAAAATTTTCATTTTTTACTAAAAAGAACGATCTTCATTCTTTCAAAATTGTAAAGTACATTCATCGAAATCATTACATATTGAAGTTTGTTAAGGAGCGTACCGCGGACGGCGAATGGAGGTCACATAAATGGTCTTATGGGTTTTCACTTTTTTTTAATAGTATAAGGTACTGTTTGGCCTAACTTGTTTTAGATTTTTTACTAAATAAAATTATAATCTAGACTAAACATGTTTTCAAGAAACTCTTAATAAAAAAACATTGTTTATTTTTATGAGTAAAATTCATAAATGAAGCTAAAACATACAAAAATCACCAATCAGCTTTAGCTTTTTTTTTAAAAGCTTTTTATTTTTATTTTTAACTTTCAAATAGCTTTTAAGACCTAAAAAAGTCAAACCAAACGGACTCTTGGGCCCGTTTGGCCTAGCTTATTTTTGAGTTTTTGCAAACGGCTTATGCAATTTTTATGTATTATTATAAGTTTTTCAAGGTAGTTTATGATAAAATAGCTTATAAAAATTCAATTTTCACTAATTTAAACTTAAAAAATAGCATAAAATCTAATTTATATTGCATAAGCCGTTTGCATAAGTTCTAAAATAAGTTAGGCCAAACGAGCCCTAGAATTGTAACTTTTAAGTGAGCTTAATATGTATTAGATTGAATTAACATAAATAAATAAAAAACATTTAAAATGTAACATACTAACTCATATTTATATTTTTTTTATTATAATTAATTCAAATTTTGGGCTACCGTGGACCATTTGAGTTAACTCAGTTTTAAGTGAGAAAGGATCCTCTCAATTGTAAAAAACAATTGAGGAAATAATGTGGAATGTTAAACCATTAAGATTATAGATGAGGGATATAATTGGAATTTGAAAAAAAGGGAAAAAGTTAGTTAATGGTTGAGATGTACAAATTGAGAAAAATTGAGAGAAAAGAAATTGAGAGAATCCATTCTCGTTTTAAGTGGACTTAAAAAGATCAAGCTAAAAAGTCTAAAAAAAATCCAAAATCAAGAAAAAATTCGGGCTAGCTAGTGCCTTTTGACAAAATTTATAAAGTTTTGAATCAATAAAATATCAATTTTTTTATAATATAAAAAAAATCATTTATCGTTTTTTTTTTGATAAATACATATCCTTTATCTTGTTTTTTTTGTTGTTGATAAATACATATCCTTTATCTTATTCACCAAGAAATAGCAAAGTAACAAACACGAATTAAAAGTGTATATATACAGGCAGACCGATAGATAGGGTTTGACAACATTAAAATACATGATTTAAGAAGAAGATCAACACATTGAAAGAAGCGTGGGAGGGATGAATTATAATTACAGCGGGAGAGTTCCTTCGAGGAAAAGGAAGAGAAACTTACCTTTCTCTTTGGATCAACAGGAAGATTGTATCGTTTGCTTTGATGGAGACGACTTTGTGCTCTGCGATCTCAGGTGAGAGATTATGTTTATTATTAATGTTAGGATACATTCTTCAACTTTTATGTTTAAATAATTTTTTTTTTGAATTTATGATCCTTATACTCATCCACAAAAGTCGGTTTTGTGAGGATGAGTTAGGCTCAAAAACTCAATTCTTAAAGCTATTTGTATGGACTAAAATTGGTTTTTATTTTTTACTTTTTTTGAATTTTCGTTGTTTTAATTTATCTTAGGGGATGCCCCAATCCTTACCACCCTTCATGTGTTAAACGTGACAACGACTTATTTGATGCTAAGGAAAACTTGAATTGTAACACCGGTGAGTTTTTCTTATTCCAAATCTCTACTGTTTTAATATTATCTTATGAAAATGTTTAGATTCTCAAATTTTTTGATGTGCTCCTTGTTCAATTTTAGGGGAAGACAAAATTAGTGAAATGCCGGATTCACTTCTTTATCACATTCTTTCTTTTCTTCCAATGGAAGATGCCGCCACCACAAGTATCCTCTCAAAGAGGTGGAGAACACTCTGGTTCTCACAACTCATCCTCAACTTTGATGACAAACAATTCTTAGACGCTTCGACCTTTTGCAATTTTGTCTACTCAGTCATGGCAATGCGAGATATCACTCTACCCATCATTTCATTCCACCTTAAATGTTGCCGTTGGTTCTACAAAGACAAGGATATCTACAACTACAAAGAGGATATCTACAATTTTGTTTATATTGCAATTCAACGACGAGTTGAGAAACTCTACATTGATTTCTCACATTCATTCACATTGCCTTCTTTCGTCCTAAGTACCAAAACATTATCAGTCCTCAAATTGAAGAGCATAACATTGAACGACATTCCATATGTTCATCTTCCATCTCTCAAAGTCCTTCACTTGGAATATGTTACTTTCGCATATTATGAATATATCTTGAAGCTTTTATCTGGATGTCCCATTCTACAAGATTTGGGAACAAAACATTTACAAGTAAAGTTACCTTATTTAAGGAGACCACTTAAAACTTTATCCAATTTAGTCACAGCAAATATTTGTGATGATTATATCGAGTTTGATTGGCTTCATAATGTGGAGCGGCTGCGCGCAATGGTGGTATGAATATATATGTCTCCCTCTAGAATAAGTATTTTCAAATAGAATTTGTTATCAATTACTAATATTATTTTGTCTTTGCAGCTCATGGAGAAGTTTCCCTATACATTTCACTGCATTGCCATGTTTCACAATTTAACCCACATGGAGCTTATCATCAACTCTCAAGATTTTCCAATGATTTGGAAGTTTAATTGTCTAATAAAGTTACTTCAGTATTGTCCCAAACTTCAAAGTCTTATCATTGATGAGGTTAGTATTTTTTTTAATTTTAAATTCTACTTCTATATATGTAGAAATAAATTAAATTTATTCAACTGTGTATCGATGTCAGGATAGTAGACTCAACAAATTATGTGAAGAAGATTGGGAGGAACCACAAATTGTTTCGAAATGCCTTTCATCTCTTCTAACAACTTGCTCACTTAGAAATTACAGAGGCATGAATTGTGAGCTTCACTTTGCTAAATATATTATGATGAATTCAAGAGTACTTAGCACCATGACCATTCAGAGTTCCAAATTCGTAGATGCTGATACAAAGCTTCAAATGTTAAGGAAATTATCTTTGTGTCCAAAGAATTCACCAACTTGTAAACTTTTATTTAATGGAGTGGCAGTAGATATATATATAGGACATGTACAATATAGTTCCTAATCTTTAGAAAGACATATTGCACCATGATCATAAAAGAAACAGATGATGCATAAACTTGCTACTTTGAGTTACTTGCTATGCAAGCTATTAGATCTTAGATCTTAGATTAGTTAGTTTTCTTATCCTATGCGGATAATACCATGAGAGCTAGTGTGGAGCTATGATCTTGTATAAATACAACTTAGATCTTCTTTGATCATTAATGAAAATGCATTTCTTTCTTTCATTCAATTTTTTTTTTTTTTTGTACAATTCTGATTGCTTTCATTCAATTTTATTTAGTTCATAATAAGACATGTACTTTGTTTCTTCTTTTAGTAGAATATTCATAATTAAAAGTTATTTATAACAAGCATTTCAATTATTTTAGTAGAATAGTCATCGAAGTTTCAATTTTCAACAGTACAAAGTTTGTCAAAGTTACTTCCGTTTCTGTAGGCCAGTTCAGGCCATTCGCTCTTATTAATGAAATTAGGCTTAACTTCAAACAAAAAAAAAACTAAATGATAGGTGATAGCAAGGATGATCGTATCCAAATCGAAAATCGCAAAAATCATATTTGGTTTGGATATATCTGGATGATTTTTTTATTGAACCGCGAACCGCAAAACCGTGAACCATAAAAACCACAAACACCACAGTTAACCGCTAAAACCTAATTAAATTTCTATTATATTCCAAAATACATAACTCAATTACCATATGGAGAATGAAATCAAAGACTTTATTCTTTTGTACTTTAGGTTTTAAAAAACGGTCACGACCGCGTCTCGGTTACTTTAAGGTTTTTGCGATTTTGGTCGGTACAGGTTTTACGACGCTAATTGCGGTCGTCGCGGTGTGAATTAATCACAATTTGTTCTTTAATAAAAAATATTTTGATAACGGTAACGTTATCGACATCTGCCAAAACTATTTTGTCGCGACCGTTTTCGTGGCCGCGGACCGTTTTTTAAAACCTTTTATGTTATTGTGTTGTATGATACTTTATTTAATTTAATGGGCTTAGCTCTATGGAGATTATTTCATACTCCTTGTAATATGTTTAATTTAATCAATTTTTTTGCAGTTCCAAAAAAAAAAGCATAATGTAAACCGCAACTACTCCTTCTATTTAATTTAATTTAATTGTGGTACATTTTAATTATGGTGTAAATTACAACCACCGAATTGATCATAACCGTATTGGTTTGGTTTGGTTTGGATGACTTTTTAAAAACCAACCGAACCAAACCAACTGCATGTAATTTTATCTCATAGTTAGAATGACTTTTAAACTCAAAATCAAACTTAACCACACCGCGAACATCCTAGCCGATAGTGTTATTTTCTTACACTCTTTATTTGTATCGTTCAAGTTGCTCTTAGAATTCAAAGGTAATCATTATATCCACTTATTTGAAGTATTTTTTCTTTCTCGTAAAAGATCATAACATGACATTAAAATAATATAAATTGGTAGTTAAGATATTAAAAATAAAACCCAAAATTCTTTAAAGATAAAAACATGTGATTTTTTTATAGAAACGAAAACCAAAATTCATTAATTTTATATGAATAAAAAATATAGTTAACCGTATTTTAACTTTTTGGATAAGCTTGCTTAAAAAAAACTTTTTGGATAAGCTGCCTCTTTATAGTGGTCAACTACAGCCAAAGGGAACTAAAATGTGTGAAAAAGCAAAGGTTTAAGATCATAATATTTATATGAGAAATAACTATATGAGAAAACATTTACTTTTTAAATTATTAAATGATGTACAGTACTAGTAATACTTTTGCAAATGTGACCAAAAAGTGGATCTTAGCTCTTGGGTCACAAATCCCTTAACACAAATTATTCAGTACTAGTAATAGTTTTTATTTTTCTTCAGGTAGTTAAACCCTTAAAACTTACACGTCATAACTCAAACAGCATGAAAATGTTGGATAGTCAAACTTATCATATAAAAATTTAGGGAAATGTAAAAAGAGCGGTGTACTCTTTAACCCCCTTAAATAGTAAGTTTGTATAAAATTTTGATAAAAATTTATAAAGTCAATGCATTGAAAATTATGTTGTTTAACTTTTTTATTAAAAAAAACTTTTATTGATTAAAAATGAAAAAACTATACAAGAGATAAATTAGATACATTTAGCACACATAATGGTATTTGTATATTATATTCTTCAAAATTACGGTCAATCGGCACCCTCTCGTATTGGTCCAAGTACGAAAGGCTGTGGAAGTGGAATGGAGAATTAGTTCGTCCACTCCGAGTGGCTTTAGGGAATTTTCTAACTGTTTCATCAACAGGCCACATATTCCCTTCTTTCGTCTGGATCTCAAATGCAATTTCTGCTATCTCTCGGTGTAATCTGAAGGTTGCTATTGAAACTACCATTCCGTTACTTTCAACTATGGCAGTGTAGAATCACACAGTACAAGCCACTTCTTCGGAGAAGGCCATTCCAAAAACCTCGATCACCTTTGCTTCCTGCGTGTTATTTGTATCAATTATCAACAACTGCAATTTCTATTGGGTTGTTCATCGATTTACGTAGTGCAAAACCAACCACGTCCTGGATCTTCTTGTAATCCCACATTATCTAAGCATGAATGATGTGCTCTTCTATCACACTCATCACATGCAATAAGAGGTACTTCTTGAATTTCATCAAGAAATGTCCTGCCACGACAAAATATGCATGCGCGGCTGAATTCTCCTTGGACGCCTTCAAAAAAAAAACATTAAGCCTAATTTATAATTTTATGTCTCTTATATAAGATCAATCAGCCTAATTTATATTATCACATTTGTCTTTTACTCAGAAATGAAACACAGTAAATTAAAGACACAATACAGGATCCATATTATACATATAATCATTAAGCCAAAAAAAAAAAAAAAAAACACACAATACAAGTGCATAATAATGATAATATTCATTAGGTTACTCCATCAAGATTAAATTCTTCATAAGTGCATTTTCACTTACGAAGTCTATCTGAAGCTAAAGGTACAAGATCCATATTTGACCAAGATCGCGAGTTCCTTTAGAGTGCCCTGAAGATTTATTTAGTGAGAAAATTTAGAAGGCCTAAGTGTCACTGACACCATGACATATTTATTGGGTACGTAACATATATACACATAATGTATCAATTCTTATTTAAACTTTATAAAGAAAACACAAGACTATTTTATATCTCTCAAGAACTCGTGTGTACATGATGAAATATTCATAGTTCAACTATATATCCAAATTACTTCAGATTTTAATTAATCCATATAAACTTAAAATGGAATTCATAAAATTCACATGTGCAAAAATGACAGATTTTGGATTCAATTCCAACACATTATAAAATATTCGGTCTAATAATCTTGGCACATTCAAATGAGTTACAATTTCCTATTAACAAAAATGCACATTCAAATGAGTTACAATTTATGGATTAACAAAAATGCATTAACATACCTTAAAGAAGAATAAAGAAAGGACCACAATTAGAAACGAGGGTGGTGATCAAGATGACAGTGTACTCTTTACTCAATCTTCTTTACTTCTTGAATACTGATTAGAACTTGATCACTATCTTGTGCCTTATGAGTTCTAAAGATCTATTGAATATGAAGATTTGAACGCTATCAGAAACAAAGTGTCGATGCTATGAATCACTATCAAAGAGAAAGAAAAATAATGAAACTAGAAAAATAAGTTTTTGGAATGAACCAACACAATTGGGGTGCCATTAATATATATAGGCTCAAATGCTAAGAAACGCCACTATAACTAACAAATAACTGAATAACTGAAAAAACGGAGCAATGTTTTTTTGGTGGACATTTTTTTTGACACAATGGCGATTTTTTTTTGTGGAAATGAAAAATATTTATTATTTGGGTACAACACTAAATAAAAACTATTTGGATTAAATATGTTGGATTAAATATTGTGACTAAATCATTTTTCTTTGCCACAATCCTAATTAACTTTAAAATGTCTTTCTTAGATTTACATTTTTTAGATTTGAAAATTATTTTTGTCAACTCTAAAGCCCCGTTTGGCCCGGCTTATTTTCCTCTTTTTTTCTTCTCCTTAAAAATAGTAAAGAATGAAAAAATTGTGTTTTACTTAACTTTTTTTTATTTTTTACTTCTTTACTTTATTTCTCTAATACTTTTAAGTAGAAATAGTGTCAAATATAATTTTATACTTCTCTATTTCGTTTAAGCAAAATAAAAAAGTAAAAAAATAAGCCGGGCCAAATGGGGCCTAAAGATTATGGGACGCGCCCTACGAAAAATTAAAATACTCCTATCCGTTATTTAAGTTACGGATATCTCCTAAAAATATCCTATCAAATTTTATTTTTATAACGTTCGCTACTTAAATGACGGATGATATTTTTTTAAACTTCTTTTATTTCTTTTATCCGCTACTTAAATAATGAAAGAGTAAAATTATCCATTTCATAAAGCGCGCGAATAACTACAAACGTATTTTCTTAGATTTTTCTCCATCGAGTCATTTTGAGCTTGATTTTAATACTCTACCGTGTGTTCAAACATTTATTAATATCAAGTGCCTAGAAGGCTAGAACCTTACTCTGATTTCAATATTGCCACTCAGTCATATATATTCATTCAATATGTTTTAAAAATTTCAACGAATATTCCATATATTGATGTTTGTACACATGTAGTATAATTTTTTGTTTTTCTTTTTGGCAAAAAGTACAATTTTTTGTTAGTTAAGTTTTTCAATCATAAAAGAATAGTGAAGTTTTGATTTTAATTTCAATAAAATAAAAATACATGTTTGCATTATCAAAAAAATATAACCGTTTCCCGTTTAGTTTTTCAATTGTAGTTTAACCTTCAGTTGACTAACTACGATTGGAAGGGGTTAAATTGGAACCATTTAATGTTAGAAGTGACTCCCAAAAAAAATTCAACTAGTGGTGAAAAAAAAAGGAAAAAAAAACTCATTTGAGAGTTGATGTGACATATCTAAAAAATAAAGAAAAGAAAATAAAAATGCAACACCATTATTTAAGTAAAAATACAGCACTATTCATCTTCATCTTGTCCCCGCATCTCCCTCATTTTAAAATTTAGGGTTTGTTTGGTTTTGAGGAAAGAAAGAGAGAGGAAAGAAAATTACGGAAATCGATGAATGAATCTAGACTAAAGTTAGTTTAAATTCATTTATTGATTTGCATAATTTTCTTTCATATCTCTTTCTTTCCGCTCTACCAAACAGACCCTTAAAGTATTCATTTTCAATTTAATCCAACATCGTTTTCATCATTAATTACTTCTTCTTGTTCTTAATATAAAAAAGAATTTACTTTTTAAATATATTGTAAGACTGATGTATGTAAACTATGGACAATAACTATGTTGTGTGACTTATAGTGGGAAAGGCAGCATGCCTTTGGAACAATGTGGTCCGTTTGATGAACCTGTTTAGAACTTATTGAAAGTCTAGATTAAGTTAGGCAGGTTTTTTGTTTTTTTATTAATGAATTGATTGATTTATACTTTATCCGGTTACAACCACTAGTGTAAAGATATTACTGGATCAATATTTTTTTGCCAAAATCATAACGGGGGACTTCTAACTATCCTTTTGTATTTACTTATTTTTTAACTTATATAAAATAGCTTATAAAAATAAATAAGTTTTTATGTATTTTTATAATTTTTTTAAGATAATTTATGATAAAACTACTTATAAAGAAATAATTTTTATCAGCGAAAACTTATAAATTAACATAAAAATTTATTTATCTACAAAATTTATTTTCATAAGCTCAAATATTTTTGTAGGGATTAGAAAGTTGATGAACAATGTTAGGTTCAGGGATGATGTCAGGGTTATAGTTTGTTAATGGGAGGTGTATGAGGAATATCATGGTTGGAGAGTGTGTCTTGCGGCTCATGGTTGGGTTGGGTGTAGGAGTTAAACAGGATGTAGGGTTATAGTTGTTGGATAGTAAGACCATGGAGTAGGAAGGTTTCTCATCCCACCCCCCGTCATTCTTTTTCACCCTCCAGAAATTCAATTTTACCCTTGATTTTATCCCCGAAAAGTTCGGTACACGCGTACTGAACTTTTTCGATATTGAAAAATAGGTGTTTTACATCGTTAAAAAGTTCGGTACGCGTGTACTGAACTTTTTTTTAAGGGTTAAAAATGGAAACCCAGGGGGTGAAAAAGAAAACTGGAAGGTGGGGAAAGAAATCTTCATGGAATAGACTTGTTCCTAGACACTAGAATGTCCGTAGTATTGATGCTCACAAGCACGGTCCCTTCATACCAGGCTTATATCCTAAGAAACACACTTCCTTGCTCGACAAGAAAGCTTAGTATTGTGATTTTGAAGAGTTGAAACATAGGCTAACGAGGCAAAAACTTTAAGACTCATTGGAAATTAAAATACTGATGATGCAAATTCCTCTGCACCAATCACCACAAAAATCAATTTCTCCGCAATAAATTTGCAAGGCTCTAATTCTTATCCTCCCTCTGTATAATGCCATCTAAGGCTATTTTACCATTTTAATTTTTCGAACCCTGCATATAAGAAATCACCATATTTCAGCACTTAGCTAGAAAAATATTGTAGTTTTCAATATAAACTCTCAACTTTTAATTTCAACCTTCTCATTTTCACTCATAAGTATAAATAATTATTTCTTTGATTTAAGTATTGGTTTTTCTAGATTATCCTTATATTTAATAACTAACCAAAATTAGCTACATAAAATTTGCAAGTAAAATAAAAGTTAGTTTGTGAGTGTTATATGTAAAATCTGCATTGTTGAAATATAGCTAAGATGATTCAAACGACTCAAATTTATAGCTAGCTTATAAACAATTTCGAGCATATTCGATATACTATATAAAGGCCGTAAAAACAAACTTCCCTCCAAATTTTAATGTTCAAATTCAAATATCCAAAAAGATAGGAGTAAACGGTTTTTAAAGACAGGCGGATAAACACGTGGCTTATATGAAGAATTGAAGATGGTCTTACATTCTTTCTAGTTTTTCTATAAATAAAATTTGCTTAACAAACCAACATCTATGCACACATAAATGTGTAAGGATACACTTCTTAGTGGTTATGATTTTCAATTGATCAATGTATGAACTCAGATTTTACATTCAACACAGTTGTCATTTTTACATTATTTTACATTTCAAGCATTTTAGAATACAAATTATGTCATAAACACCAATGCGATCGAAAGTGAATATCGTAAACTTGTTGACTAAGAATCAAACAAAGATTTTTGGCCATTGAATTCATTTGGAGTGATAAATTTAACTATCAACTGTGGATATCAATTGCAAATTTAATCATGTAACTAATTTGTATTAGTCGTTGGATATGTGATTTTGTAACTTGAAGCATTTCTCAATCAAATTTAATATGTGATATTGTTTGTCATTTTTTTTCGTGGTAGGATGTCAGCTTTCTTATCAGTTATCAATTCTCATTTTAATTAACAATTCTATATATTTTCATAAAAAAATAAATCTACATAAAGACTATGTGTGGATACTGGATAGTACTGTTTTAAAATTTTGGATTTGCACCGTAATTTAGTAATAACCGGCACCAATCATGATTTAGGATATTCAAATCAATAATTGATCTATTAGCATAGGTTTAGCTGCGTCAAAAAAAAAAGCATAGATTCAATTTAAGACGTCCTCCAATCACTATTATAAGTAAAAAAAAACTACGTTTTAGGTTCCAATTTCCAAACATAAGTTTTCCAACATGAATCCAAACATTATTTTGCATTGAATACAGTATTCAGTTAGTACATGCACATAGTCATTTAGTCAATGTAATTAAAAAGGAATGGCTAATCTTTTTTTTTGTTTACTCATAGGAAAAAAATAATGGTTAATATGGAAAAGAGAGGGAACAAAATCCATACAAATATATTCATGACATGTTGGAAATTAAAATACTGATGCAAATTCTTCTGCACCAATCACCATAAAAATTTGCAAGGCTTATCCTCCCTTTGTATAATGCCACATGAGGCTATTTGCCTGTTTCAAATTTTCAAACCCTGCATATAAAGAATCACCATATTTCAGTACCTAATTAGATGAAACTCTCAATCTTTTCTTTTTCTTAAAAAATTCGGTATGTGGCCTGAGAAACGACTAATTTGAGGGGACCAATTCCACCATCCACTTGCGGGGTTCCATTTAAAGTCAGAGTTCTTTTTTTACTCTATATGGACTAGTCCACCAAAATTAGCATCCAGAGGAATTGAAGTCAATACCACTAGGCCAACCGCCAACTCAAGTGGGTTTAAACTCTCGACTTATAATTTTCAATCCTCTCATTTTCACTCATAAGTATAAACAAATAATTCTTGCATTATTTTATTTTTCAGACAAAAAGTCACAAGCCATTCAATTCAATATTTGAATTTTCAACAACTAACTAACCAACTTGATTTATTAGTACTAATAGCTCACCAAAACAAAACCAACACGGAAAGTAAGCAACAGTTTACTAGTATACTATAAGAAAAAGTAAACTTAAATTAATTAGTCATTAAAAGTAATCTATTAATTAATTAATTGATCATATGGATGATAACTTACTGCTGAAATTCAATGTTAATCAAAGATGCAGAAACATTTGCAATGATTTGAAAGGCAGTAGTGGAGAGGACCATAGAGGTATCACTTGAGGAAGGCCTAGAAGCAGAGGATTGTGCCCTGTCAACAATCTTAATCTGAATTGTTTGACCTGGAATGCAAGTTCTAGGAACAGCTGCACTTATACATCTCACCTCATACAGCCTCCCACATGCTGCTCCATTGTCCCATATACCTTCTCCGGCTGAACCAAACATGTTGCTCGATGGAAATTGCGACGCATCTGCCCCAAAACACTCCGTAGCTGTTTTGTCACATATTCCACAAAAACACAACAATTTCATTAATCAACTGTCACATTTCATGAACGACATAAGTTACGAACATATTTGGATTCATACAACAATTGTGTGAATGGTCCCCACGGCTACCGCAGCATACGACTATTGAAGTAATTTAAACCCGCATCATCCACAACTGCTGCATCAATCGTGGGGACAATTAGATTGAGAGTCTCTATAAAATCTAACGGTTCGCACTACTGGTGCAGCAGTTGCAGATGATGTGGAGATTGTTATTGTTGAGGTGGAGGAGGGGCACTTACGTAAAAAGGGAGGGCTATAATGGGAAGCAGTGCCAACGTCAGCTTGAGAGAAGTGGATGAAAAGTGTTGAGAGGAGGATGATGATTAGGAATTTGAAGGAAAGATATTGAGACTTGGACATCATTGCTTCTGCATAAAGTACAAATTAACGTATTGATAAAACTTTAGGCAAAATTAGTTTATTTATTAGCATAGTGTTTATTCCAAAGTCAACTAGAAAAATCAATGATGCTTTTATTTCTAGGGAAGAACTAGTATTACACATGTCTATCAATGTTCTGTCGACTTTCTAGTATTCATGGGTTCATTGTAGAAGTTGATTAAAAATTCATTGACTTGCATTAATTTTACATTAACAAATCTTTTATATTTTCATGTTATGTTATATATTATTGAAAAAAAAAAAAAAAAAGAATATGATAGTGTGAATCAATCACAATTATATTTTTCGTCACGTCATTTTATTTATTTTCATTTTCTTAATATAATATGAAATGTTGAAGTATTTTTATTGGTTGTCAGTGTAAAGTTAATTTATATTGACAGTGCATGTTATTTAAACTCTATATTATTTTATAGTGTTTATTTATATTCTTTATTCTCTTTCATAAAAGAAAAGATAAAATAAACCGAAGTTTTATCTCCAAATTTATCTATAAAAAATAATACAACAATTTAAATTCTTTTAAGGGATGATTTTGCCATCCATTATAGTTTCACTACTCAACTAATTAGTTTAATCTTTGTACACAAAGATGTTGCTCACACGTTAAAATATTTAGATGAGATGATACATGTTTTTTATAATTTAATTAAGATTGGATTAAATATACACCGGCGTTAAAAATTTTAAAAAAAATTTATAATTTATTTTAAATTTTAGAGATTAATTTATTCAAATATAGGTAGAAGATATCCAATTTTAAAAAGAAAAAAGATCTTGTTCACACTTGACATCAAAATAGTCAGTCGTTCCCATTTTGTAATTCCAAAAGGAAAATTCCTTGATGCCCCTCATCGGTGGAATCAAAATAATTGTCTTGTTTTTGCAACAGTGACAAAAATACTGAGCACAAAAAGACAGGCACTGGTCTCTGATGCCGGCCACCGCCGTTGGTGGTTACTGGTTAGCACGTACGAGTTAGCAACTTCATTTTTAAATTATAAAAATAAATATTCAAACTTCATTTTTTGACATGACATGTATATTCAAAGCTTATCTTATCTTATCTTATAAATAATAAATCAAAACTTAATTGTTGTAAATATAAAATGAAATCTTCTGGAACAAAAAATATATAATAACTCAAATGTTTTAAATATCATACCGTTGCCTAAGAATGATGAAGAGCATGGACGTACCTATGTGGTGTTGTTCAAATTGCTTGCAGAGAATTAAGAATGAGTATTTTAGCTAACAACGATTGGCAGATAAATAACAATTGGTCAATATATAATCGATTACGTAACTGAAAAGTGAATTTATATATTGATTTTGATTTTACGTAACGCTTTAAGTTGCCCTTTAAGGATACTCTATCATTTAATATCATTAATGTCTTTTTGACCGAAAATTACGGGGATAGAAAAGGAGCAAAAATTGCATAAAAAGAAAGAATTTAATTTATATATATATATATATATATATATATATATATATATATATATATATATATATATATATATATATATATATTAACAACTTTTTATTTGTTTATAATTGGAAGAAATAATTGCTAAAAAATACTAACAAATACACTAAATTAAAATAACTAATTTCTTCATTCATTTTTTGCTTCCTCATTACATTCATCCATGCCTTTTATTTATAGTATTGGTTAATCCTAACAAACTAACCAATGACTCATCTAATTAGATCATTCTAAATCCTCCTAAAAAGCATGAATAATCACCTAATTATCTAATGCATCTTAGGTCTATTAATCATATATTAATTCCTTACCTACATTTATATATGCATCTAATAATATATATGATATATTGTATAGTATATTTTAAAACACATTCATTAAATAATTTGATAATATACTATTAAATGCATGTGTAAAATATATTTTTTTTTTGTACAAATGTGTAAAATAACTTTATTTACAACAACACGTATCACATCCATTAAATAATTTGAAAACATATTATTAGATACATGTGTAAAATAGCTTTACACCAATAATACATATCAATTAAATTTAAAAGTAAAAGGGACAACAAGAGTATGCAATCTTGCCAATCAGCAAGAGATGTGTCAAATGGGGTATATGTTTGTTTGCTTGCACGAGATGAGTTGCTTGATTGAAGAATTGATTGGGATATTCTTATCACAAATTTTGTTATTTAACCTTTCTTAATGTATTTTATAGAAAAATAAATAAAAAATAGATGCATCATTTTTCATGGGCTTGTTTGCTTAAAACCAAATATATATAATTGATTATTGTAAAAAAGACGGTAATCATAACCGGACCGGACATTGAATCGGCGTGCTCATGGGTTCGAGGTTTTAAGGTCGGACCGGGGTTCAACCGGGATCGGACCTGTTTTAATTATATATCTATTTTTTTTATATATTTTATAATAATATATACATTAATATAAGAAAAAAATTACAAAATATTAATAGATTCACTTTCACACTATTAAAAAGACATAAAATGAGCCACCACAATTTGATCTTCATTTTGACACTAATGTTTGAAATGTTGGATCGATAACTTTCAACGAGTAATGAACATTCTCGTTTACAATCTCCCAACAAATTAACCCTTATATCATGAAATGTTGGAACCTTGAAACCTGAACCAATAGCAGCAATTGCATCCGCAGCATCTTGGAAATACGGTGACTTTATTGCATTGAACGGAATGTTAGCATCAAAAAACCATCTAGCAACTGCCATCTTAGCTTTGTGTATTGTTTCCTTACTAGACATCACACTTTTTAGAGATGGTTGGGAGCCTGGAGTTGTCCTTGGGGCAAAATAATTACCGATTTGAACAGTGGCTTTTCTTTTTCCTTTGTTAGAAATCTTTTGACTAGGTTGAACCGGTTCTACATCTTCCTCGTTAATCTGACCATCATATGCATCATCGAGATCTGCAGTGTTCTTTTTTTGTTCGATATCTTTTAACGACTGATTCATTCGATGACGAACATCGTGAGGAACTTTCTTACAAGAAACTATGTTACCCTTTTTTCCAGCGAGATGATGCTTCATTCTGTTTATACCCCCTCCTTTAAAACTTAACAAACAATAGATACAAGTGAACACAACAGTTTCGTTCTCCTTTTTTATTGTAACATGCTGCCATGCAGGATCAGTTTTCCCACGACTTGCAGCAGAAAATTCTAATTGTGTAGAATTAGGAGTGTTCTCACTATTTATTTCCTACAATCACATAAATATTTAATTAATATAACTGAGTAAATCATGTGTTAGATGTAATCTCTATGTGGTTTAATATAATCACCAAAGTCTACAACAAAACTGTGAACTTAGTTAACCAAACATAAAAAAGATATTGATCTTATGAAAATTAAGGTTTCAAGCTGAGGTCTATCATTGAGGCAATGCAAATAATATTGATCTTATGAAAATAATACTCCCTCCGTTCCTTTTTATAAGGAACAATTTAGAAAACAAATTTATTCCTTTTTATAGGAAACAATCATTAAATTTATACTTTATTAATTAAGCAATTTCATTTTTACCCTTTATCTATTTCAATGTTATGCATTAATTACAGTAACATATTCCCTATGCATTAATTACACCAAGGTTATTTTTGAAATAGATTATAAAATTTTAGAATTTTTAATAAAAAAAATAAGATTTCTTGGTATGTGTGTTTTTTCCAAATTGTTCCTTATAAAAAGGAATAGAGGGAGTACATAACAATCTTCAACACATGAGAAAACAAGATTAATCTTCTATTAGTAGTACATTGGTGTTAATTGAAAGTAATGAAAAGTTCAATCTTAAGCACAAGATTTTCCTAAACATGAACAAGAGTGGAGTTTTTAACATCAATCAATGATAATAAATTAAAATCAATCACTTTCAGTTTAAAGCAATGAAGTAGAATATGAACAAGCAAACACCATGATTTTCTAACTAGTAGAAATTGAAATAGTGACAAGAACAAATAGGAAAAACGAAAACCAGTAAGAAAAAATACTATGCCATTCAATATTTTGGAAGAATCAATAGCTAATGAGAAAAATAAAAATAAGAATCAAGATATTGGAAGAATCAATGGTTAAAAACAACAATAGAAAGAAAGAAAAACCTACTTGAAGATTTGAAGACATATTGATTTCTTGATGAAGAAATACAAAATCAGTGGAACAGGGGAGATGTTGCCGTCAAATAGGAAGGACGGAGGAGCGCCGTTGTCTCGTAGGAGGGAGGAGCGATCGTTGCCGTCGAATAGGAAGGAAGGAGGAGCGCCGTCGTCGAGTCGATGGAGGAAGGGGGGTTCGCGATTGAGATTTCTGTTCAAATGAAAAACGACGTCGTTCGCAAAGTAAAAAAATAAAAAAAATAAAAAATAGAGAAAAGCGGTTGGACCAGCCAAACCGTACTGACCGCCGGTTTTACCGGTTTCTATCCGGTTCAGAGGTCTCCAGGCCGGTTCTTAAGGCAAAGGGTTCTGTGTGTGTTTTGGACCGGATACTGGACCGGTTTCCGGTTCAACCGGTTCGACCGGCCGGTCCGGTCCGGTTTTTTTTACCATGTTAAAAGTATAAAGTTAGATTTCTATGTTTTTTTTTAATCGACCAAAAAGAATATATCCAATAAACTGTCTCAAATTTAGCACAAGACGTCCATGAAAAGGAGAATTATAAAATTTTAAAAATAAATAAACAAATTGCGTCAAAAAAAAAATTAAATGAAGTGGTTTGGTTTTTTTTTTTTTTTTTTGATGGTGTAAATGAAGTGATTTGGTATGTACCAAAAAAAAAAATTATATGAAGTGATTTGGTTTACCACTAAAACAACAAACATGAAAGAAAGCTAAAAGGAAAAAAAAAATGAAGCACACGCTAAGAAACAATGCCTATATAACCAAGACACTTCAAAGGATTTGTCACCAAAGATTTAAGTTGTAGACAAATCACCTCGTGTTTATTTTAAGTCTCCTGCAAGTATGAATCTTGATTTGGACTCGTTTGGATTATCTTATTTTTGACCTTATGTAAACAATTTATGTAATATAAATTAAGTTTTATGCTATTTTACAAGTTCAGACTAGTAAAAATTGTATTTTTATAAGCTATTTTATTATAAATTACCTTGAAAAACTTATAAAAATACATAAAAATTACATAAATTGTTTGCATAAATTTAAAAATAAATTAATTCAAACGGACCTTTAATAATTTCATCAATCTTAATCTTCTTGTCGTAAAAAAGATAGTTATTGTGAGCTTTTCAAATCAGTGAAATAGAAACTAGCCAAATTACTTAAAAGTTATTAGTATTTAAATACTTAGTGTCAATGAGGCACTAGAGCCCATAAAATTTATGAACATGGACAGTAGCAACATTTGATAGAGCACAAGAAACATTCAAAATCTATACACACTTATAAACACAAAAATAGGAATCCTCATGTAAAATCCATCAATGACACAAGTGTGAGCTAATATATGTGATTAGCTTATGACCAAACAGACAAAGTTGCATATAACTTAAAATTGTTGATGAGGAATGTTACTCAAACTTTTCTCTTACTAAGAACTTGTAGTTGGAATTAGGGGTATCAAAATAATCCATTTATCTATTATTCATCTAATCCATTTTTAAAAAATTCATCCAATATTATACTTGGAGCCACGTAAATACAACATTGTTGTGCACAAAAGATATTCGATTTATGCCAAAAAAATAATGGAGAGAAAAAGAGAGTCAACACAATCTCAACTATTAATTTTAATTTAGTAGCTAGCAATTATCGACACAAAATAATGGATAGAAACAATCAATATCTTAATATAAGAAAAATAATAGGAGACAATCTATGTCTTGATATATAATCAAAATGGCTTAATTCTAAGTGAAAAAAATAACAATTTTATCATTTTTCTAATCACAGTTGTCACACTTTTTCACTTTTTCTTGATCTATTAAAAATTGGGCGATTTATGGTCAATTTTGGCCTATAATAATTTCTTGCAATTTTTTTTATTCTAGCTAAATAATTATGGTTTCCACATATCGTTAGTGTTCCCTTCTTATTTTTTGTGATTTCGTTGCGGTATAGTGCGATGTTGTTTATTTTGATTTTCCATCTTAGTGCATTGTATTTTGTTTCATGTCTTGGTGGTGTGTTTATTTGTTTTAGGTTGAAGGATTAAGTTTGTTCCGGTACAAATCCAATCATTTTCAAACTAGGCTCATGCAATTTATTGTTTTACATTATTAATACAAATGTTGTAAGTTTATTCGCAAATTCATTATTTTTATTTTTACCAATTTTTAATTTGTATCGCATCAACATATTCTTTTGATTTGAATGAATACCATTTATTTTTAGTAAAAGAATCCATATTCTACTAATATTTATATTTATCTATATTATAAAAATCGTTTTTTTTACTCGTTTATTTGAGGGGGCTTTTTCGTCTTTATCCTTCTTTCCTTTCAGTTTCTGGCATTGTTCCAAACGATGGAAAAGAAACTCCTCTCCCTTCCACCATCTTTCTCTCTCTTTAGTTTCTCTCATTCCCTTTTCTTCTAAACCAAACACAGTGTTAACGAGAGATGATTTCAGCGAGAACGAGTGATCAGATTCTGGGCAATTTGTTGTGTCTACCGTTACTCCTGTCTCTTGCTTCGTTTTCTAACAATTCAATTTATATTCACAAATCATCATCATAATCAAAATTGAATTCTTTAATCCTTTTTCGTGTTGATAAAAATAATACGATATTTTTTGTATGAAGTTTGAAGATTTCAGTAACAATTTCGATGGATACTGTTTCTGCTAGATACCCATTTGGAATCCCTTTCCATTCCCAATCCCTAAATCGTAGATTGGAATGTTCAATCTCCCAATTTCCCCTTCACTTCGACCTTTCTAGAATCACTTTATATTCTGCTTCCGAGGTACCTTACATAGTAATTCACTTAATATGGTTAATTTTAGAGTTTAGATACATAAGTGATTATGATTATTAACTGTAACTTTTAATGCTTATTCTTCTATGTCTTGTTTAGTAACTAAAATTTGAAAGGACTTTTACTAGTTAGTAATGTAGATTGGGAATTAAAAGGGTAGCTAGATTTTGATTTGTTCTGTAAGTACAACTCAATTGGTAGCTGCATGACGATGATATGTAGGGGTCTGAGTTTGAATCTAACGTGTGTGTGTGTGTGTGTGAGTTTAACCACTAGGTTACTCGACAAAAAAAAATTGATGACGCATTTTGGAATGATAAGAAGACACTAAGGGGGATGTATTGGATTGAGATTTTAAATAAACATTTCCTTAAATTTAATCCAAAAAGGATGATTATAACTCAAAAAAATTGATGACGCATTTTGGAATGATAAGAATATAATGACTGATAAATATTTGTAAGAGTTCATAGGATTTGAAATGGCTTCATGGATTCAGATAGATCTTAGTTTTACTATGTTATGTTATTTACTACCTTAGTTGAATGTTATATACAACAGAAGCTGATATGCGGTTCATTATTGGATGACTGATGAGTGATATGTAGGTACTATGTAGTATCTAATAGATCATGATCACGAATGCAGGGATTAATTCATCGAGTTTGTGCACGACCTGATATTGATGATTTCTACTGGGAGAAAGTTCCAACGCCCATTCTTGATACGGTTGAAAGCCCTCTTTGCTTGAAGAACTTATCTCTGAGGGTTAGTTGTAAAACTTTTTTTCTGTTTGCTTTCACCTCATTTGGAACTTGTAATCTTGGGGTATCTCATTCTCTAAGTAATTGTCTTTGCAGGAGTTGAAACAACTAGCTGCTGAAATCCGTTTAGATTTGTCTTCTATTATATCAGGTACACCAATATCACTAAATCCAAGTATGGCTGTGGTGGAGCTGACAGTTGCAATACATCATGTTTTTCATGCTCCAGTAGACAAGATATTGTGGGATGTTGGTGATCAAGTAAGATTTTACTTATAAGCAAAAATGCCGATTCCCCCTTTTCATTTCAAATTTTCATCTTCGAAGTCGAAAGTTGTTAACATGGTTCCTAATTTTGAAACAAACCAATGAACATTCCCTTTCCATGGAGTTCATTTTCTAAGAAAACAAAGAAAAACCTAGTCCAGGTTATGTAACTATTAGTTTTTTGTCTGCAGACATACGCACATAAGATACTTACAGGAAGGAGATCGCTCATGAAGACAATCAGACAAAAGAACGGCCTTTCTGGTTTTACTTCTCGATTTGAGAGTGAATTTGACGCATTTGGTGCAGGTCATGGTTGCAACAGCATATCTGCTGGACTTGGTAGTTTATATTTTTCTTCCCTGTTTCATCATTTTATATTTGTTTCTTGGAGCATTATTAAGGATTTGCTAATGTTATTTTGTTTGTCATTTACAATTCTGACTCTTCTGAGTATATATATGTGGGTTGAGACTTTTTTTTCTGTAATAAATATGGCCACTCTACATTTTCCCAATTAAATAAACTAATGGAATTCCAATAGGTGAAATCTCAAATGTTCTCAAAGTCATACAGAGTATATTTTATTTCAGGAATGGCAGTTGCACGGGATATCAAAGGGAGACGAGAACGTGTAGTTGCAGTTATCAGCAATTGGACAACTATGTCCGGTCAGGTGTATGAGGCAATGAGCAATGCAGGATATTTGGACTCAAATATGGTGGTAATTTTGAACGATAGCCGCCACTCTTTACTACCAAAAATTGAGGAGGGGTCGAAAACCTCTGTCAATGCCCTATCTAGTACCCTTAGCAGGCTCCAATCCAGCAAATCTTTCCGGAGGTTTAGAGAAGCTGCTAAGGTATGAAGTATGCATCTTTTTCTTTTCCTTTGCAGAAAAAATGCATGATAGCTGTCAATTAGCATTTAGTGTTTGTTGCTATAGCATGCAGGGTCCATATGACAATGCCACATCATTGAACTTTATATGAGTTTTCTATAAAAAGAAAGTCTGCATGCTAAATAATGTACCACAAAACGGATACACTACGAGTATTATGAAATGATTTGAGGCCTGTCAAAAATATTCACTGCTTTCCTTTATAATTTAATAATGTGACTGCTCAACTCTGTCTGTGTGTCCATTAGGAAATACTCCATCTGATGATCAATTATAAGAGAATTTTTAAAGATTTTTCAGTCCTATTTATAGGAAAAGGTTACAAAATTTAAAGTATATTTATTGCTTAAATGACATGTTTACCCTCATTTAAAATGTCCGTTTGGTTTTTCTTCTTATAATTGGACCAGAGGGAGTATAAATGTGGAAATCCCCCTGTCCCACCTATCCTTCTTTGGCCTCCAGTTTCTATATCTTAATGCTTCACTCTTCATATTCAAATTTTACTTAAGTGAGTGGCAAATTTTATGTTTTATCACAGGGTGTTACAAAACGTATTGGCATGGGCATGCATGAATTGGCAGCTAAAGTTGATGAATATGCTCGTGGTATGATGGGGCCACCAGGTTCTACTCTATTTGAAGAGCTTGGGTTGTATTACATAGGGCCAGTGGATGGACACAATATCGAAGATCTAATAAGCGTTCTTCAAGAGGTAGCTTCCCTGGATTCAATGGGTCCCGTCTTGGTTCATGTGGTAACTGATGAAAATCAGGTTGAAGAACACAATAAAAGAAGTTATATAACAGACAAGCAGATGGATGGTATTGCTTTTGCTATTCTGTATTAAGTATATCAGAAGTTTTGTTCCACTGCATGCTATTTCTTGTTGTAAAATGGCTTATCTTGTAAATAAAACGAGATTACAATTTAGGAGTCTGTTGATTTGCTTAAAAACTAGGAACTAGACGAGACAAGAATTTTTGTTACACACTTGACTTTAAAATGGCCATGAGACGGAAGCAAGAAACTATGGGACAACTTTTGGTCTCAAGGGCAACACTACGTCACATAATCTAAAGGACACAAATATTTATTTACCCCCTCTCTATATATATTGCAATGTTTAGCGCTGCATAAATATTGCAATATATAAAGCACCAAATTTTAGTAAAACCATTTACACTAGGTATTTTTTAAAGTTTCTCCTGATGTTTTCTTAGGTTTTTCTATATCCATTTAATTTTTTTCCCAAGCCTTTTTACCTTTTCCTAATATGATCTGCAACACACACTGAATTTATTTGGCTTCTCATCTTGATTCTGATGAATATGAATAATATTTCCGGTAGGTGTAATCCCATGCTTTTAAGTACCAAGAAATTATAGCTTAGCTTCTTTATGGCGCGGCTTTCTCATTATTTTGAAAATTTGAATAAGATGTTATTTGACAATCATTTCTAATTAGTTCTGTATGTTATCTTTTCAGAATCTTTCAGTTCTGATTTGTTAGATAATGCTGGTCGGCCTCAAACATATGGTGATTACTTTGTGGAGACCTTGGTTGCCGAAGCTGAGAAAGACAAAGATATTGTGGTTGTTCATGCAGGATTCACAATAGAGCCATCACTTGAACTGTTTCGGGAAAAATTTCCTGATAGGATTTTTAATGTGGGAATTGCTGAGCAACACGCAGTGACATTTGCTTCTGGTTTGTCATGTGGTGGATTGAAGCCGTTTTGCATCATACCTTCTTCTTTTCTACAGAGAGCCTATGACCAGGTACAACCTTATTTCAGCTTAAGTTATCATGATAACCACTGTGTTGTAAATAAGAATTTCTCAGAGAACAGCATATCTTGAGTGAGTCAGGGCTTAGCATAAAGCTCCAAAAGCTTTTGTTTTAAGCCCCCACTTCATTTTGTTAAGCTTTTGTTTTAGACCACTTTTTATTTTAATTAGGCCTAGATATGTATTGGGCCGACCCTGTTTATAGTGAAAATGAAGGAAAGTGGTAACAGTGCTACATATCTGAGTAATGCCTTACCTGCCAAATTGTAAGGGTTGAAAAGGATTGTACGTTATGAACCTTAGGCTTTGTTTGCGAGTTTAGAGGGGAAGGGAAGCAAAGGCTAAAAAGGAAGAAACAAGTGGAAGAAGTAGAGAAGTTTGGGAGGGAAGAAATTTGGAGGGTTATTTTTTCTTCATAACACAAAAACCCCTCAATTTGGGGGAACTCAAAAATTGTATTGGATGGAGGTTTGGAGGGTTTATATGAATTATTCAAATTTAATTAATGTTGTTATAATATTCTTAAATTCATAATATATTAATTATAAGTATTTATTTGTCATTCTCTATAAAAAATACATTCTCAAAAAATGTAAAAGATTTCTCTAATTTTCTTTCTATTTCCCTCTCTCCAAAGCCCTCCCCTCCCCTCCCCTCTAAACTCGCAAACAAAGCCTTAAGGGAGTCTGGGATTTGAGGATATCTGATGCTTTCATGAGAAAGTAAATAGGTATCTAATATCAATCATTTTTTATTATTTAAATTTTCAATATGTGAGTTGGTGGAAATGTGCCTACCTACTTGTATGCAGAAGAGATAGTCAGTGCACATTACATAATGGTTGAAGTAATTACGAATTCAAACATGTTATGTGTCATGTCTAGGTGGTTCATGATGTTGATCAACAGAAAATTCCAGTGCGTTTTGTCATTACAAGTGCAGGATTGGTGGGTTCTGATGGTCCTCTCCAGTGTGGAGCATTTGATATAACTTTCATGTCATGCCTACCAAACATGATTGTCATGGCACCATCTGACGAGGTTGAACTTGTGCACATGGTGGCTACTGCTGCTCGTATCAATGACCGTCCAGTTTGCTTTCGGTATCCTAGGGGTGCCTTGGTTGGGGAAGACCACGCTATACATGATGGAATCCCGATTGAGGTAATTGGGCAATACTGTTTTCTTGATAATTTTGAGTTATGCTACCACCTATTACTTTGAAAAAGGTAAACTAATTTTAAACTTAAGGAAGTGTCCTTCATTTTTACCTTCCTCGAAAATTTGCCATAGTATTGTATCTCCCTTCTCTAATTTTAGAGTGGCTGTAATTTATTCATACACAGATTGGAAAGGGAAGAATTCTTGTTGAAGGTAAAGATGTTGCCTTACTGGGATATGGATCAATGGTTCAGAACTGTCTAAAGGCCAGTTCACTTCTTGCAAAACTTGGCATTGAGGTGACTGTTGCTGATGCAAGGTTCTGCAAGCCCCTTGATATCAAGCTTCTAAGGCAGCTTTGTAAACACCATTCTTTTCTAATTACTGTTGAGGAAGGATCTATTGGAGGGTTTGGTTCCCATGTTGCTCAATTTATTGCTCTTGATGGACTTCTCGACGGAAGAATTAAGGTAATGAGTTTAAGCTATGTGGCAAAGTTATACACGTGTCATGCTTCAAGAATATTTGGGTTTTATGAATGTGTTATTTGTATTCATTGACATAACTTGTCTTGCAAGGCATGACCAAATTTTGTTTTTCTAGTGAACGAGTTTCTGATATTTTGTTTCAATTTTCCGCGTCCATTCTTCCAGTGGCGACCAATTGTCTTGCCAGACAGCTATATTGAACACGCATCACCAAATCAACAGCTTGACCAAGCAGGGTTGACCGGACATCACATTGCTGCGGCAACATTGAGTTTGCTGGGCCGTACCCGTGAAGCTCTATCTTTTATGTGTTTGTGACGAAGGCGCTTCATGTGTTTGCAATCTTGTGTAGTTTTGTTTTACATGTCTGTTGTAAAAAGAGATCATGGATGCCATTTTAATTTTAATTGTATATATTGTACAGAAATGAGTTATGAGTGTCAAATAGAAGGGAGGGAAAAGCTAATATAAACTGTGATAGTCTAACAAATCATGATTTATGTTGCCATAGTCTCCCATTAAAAATGTTGTCCAGTTAAATTTAGACCTTTTTTTTTTATTTTTTTGTGCTAGAAGACGGTAATAAAAAGAGTTTTAAAGAGTTTTGGGACATACTCCGTACTATTGGTATTCTTAATTTGAATAAATTATTAAATTAAAATACGAAGAAAAAAAAAGCTAATAAGTTTTCTCGGGACACTCGTCGCATCACATGCAATGCAACATTAGTTGTGTTATTCAATGCAATCATACCAATCAAAAACTAGTATGTCCTGCACACAATTTGGGTGTGGTGTTTTCATGATTTGAATATCCTTGGGTATGATGTTGAACCACAATACACGATCTGTTTAAGATTAACTCAACAAAGTAACTACCATAATTGTGGTTTGTCACTGAAGTAGCGATTACCAAATTTCATTTCTACTGCTCCCTCCGTCCATAATGAACTCTTGCAAAAATAATGTTTGTTCCTAAATATAAGCCTCATTTCAATTTTCAAGACACATTTATTATTACTTTTCCAAACATAACCATACTTTACATTGAAATACGAAAAGTCAACTACAAATACATCTTTTCACCAAGGATGATTTAGTAATTGTGATATTCAAAAAGTACACATTAATTACACTATCAACTTTTCTTAATATGCGTGAAAAACTCCAAAAAAAGAACTTATAATTAGGGACGGAGGGAGTATAATAAGAGTTCTCACAAAAAACTCAAAGTCAAATACTTAAACTATGGAATTTACTTTCTAACCAAAAACATACTAAATTTCAAATTTGAAGTATATTTTATCATTCTTTTCATTTTAAATTAAAAGTAATTTACTTCTCCAGCAAATTTTTTTTTGAAAAAACTTCTCTAGCAATTTACTTCTCTAGTAATTTACTTCTCTAGCAAATTTAGTTTCAAAGCACTATCTTTTAGTTCTTTTATCTTTCTTGCAATTTAATTTTCAAGTCATTTACAACTTTAATAATTTACTTTTTCCTACAAATTACTTTTCAATATTTTAAATCTCAAATCTTTTTCATTATTACTTTTCAATAATTTGTCTTTATTTTTCTTACAAATTAGTAATAAGAAAAATTAAGTGGGCGTGTTAACATGTTAATAAGTGGGCGTGTTTTTCTTACAAATTACAAAACATGTTAATAAGAGACATAAATTCCGTCAAATTCAATTGGTAAAAAAAAATTCCGTGAAATTGAAAACAACATGGGTTAATAGGTTGTTATCCCGCTAAAAATTTCTTGAAGATTTTCTTTGCAAAGTAAATTTTTTTGGTTTTTCTCCTTGGATGCACTTTTTAAATTAGTTATTTTGTTCAATCAATTCAAAAAGTGCTATTTTTTAAATCGGTTATTCTGTTTAACCGACTTACACCTAAGAGGGGACAAGGGGAAACAAAAAAAAATTATTTTGCAAAAGGAAATCTTCAAAGAATTTTTAGTATTGAATAACGCAAAACACATTCACTTAACAGAAGATAACAACCTATTAACTCAAAAAACATTAATCAATAAAGACCAATTTTTAAACGCGTGTCAAAGTATTAATATTAATAAAATGACAACTATATAATTTCCTTTTGTCTATAAATAGAAACTCTCAATAAACAAAAAAAAACTTGAGTCATCATGTACTTAACTTCTAAAACCTATTCCTAAATCCTAATAATAAAAAAACAACCTAAGCTTCCCAAAAAAAAAAAAAAAAAAAGTCATTTTCCATTGAGCTGTGGTCTCTCATTTGACCTACCCTTCCTATAGATTAGGAAAATGAAATGGATCTCCCTAAGTTTAGTATTATACTCCACAAATAATGGGTTATGTATTTGCATGCAACTATTGGCACCCTAATCCCTCCCTCTCTCATTCATCCATTCTCTCTGTCTCTCTCCTCTCTTATCACACACACTCACCGACATCCTCCGGGGACCCTCCTTCTCTTCTCCCTAGGGGGTTCGGTCGTCCGTGTGGTCCCACCATTACACCATAAAATAACTTTTTTTTATCTTCTTCTCTAGTTAGCATGGTTTAATATTGCAACCTTCAAGTGCATTCTGCTGCTGAGTTAAAAGCTTTTTTATTGGGTTTTCCTTCAACATTGGTGCCTTTCCGTTTCCTCTGAAATGTAAGCAACTTTTTTGTATTTTTAATTACTATTTCTGTCTCTTGCTCCCTCATTTTCCTAGATTTGTTTCTTCCAATAAAACACAAATTTTATTCCCTATATTTCTTATATTTTATTCCAGATTTAAATATGTTTTTTTCCTGCAAAAATAAATTATTTGTTGTTCTGCTTTTAGTTACGGTAAAAATATTATTTTCTTAGTCACCGCAAATATATCGTTTTTGTCTTGTTTTATTCCTTGCAAAATTTTATTTATATTGCAAATCTAAAATGACCAATTTCAATATGAACAAATTTTGCACGGGTCAATCATTAGTTGGTTTAGCCGTGATTAACGCTGAACTTGGTAGGAAAATCATGGTTCAATCTCTCACAACTATAATCGGGAGGGGGCTGGAACACTGAACCGACTCCCGTTTGATAGTAAAAGCCAAAAAAAAGTTTTCTTTTTTGCATGACCAAAACTGAAAATTAACGGCAAGAAGCAAAAAATTATACTCCCTCTAGTCTTATATATAAGCAACATTTCACTTTTTAGATTGATTCAATAATTGATGAATCTAGTCAATATTATAGACTAGTTACATTTGTTTTTGAATGAATCTAAAAAGTTGCTTATATACGAGACCGAATGATTATATTTGTAAGGACTAAAAAGATATATAAATATTTATTTGAATATATAATAAAGTTTTCACTGTTGTTCTTGTTGGCTGTATACACATCAGTAACTCAACAAATCAAATGCATTTTGAAGATCACATGCATCCAACTGTTTTAAAGTGTCAATCTTGTCCCTTATGATTTGTTTTTACTTTTTTTTTTGTCTATCAAACTTCATCAACGCGTTTTCATTCATTTCGTTCTTTCTTGTTAGGTTCTTCTTCCTATACATAGTATGTAAATCCACTTCATTATTAGTATAAAAAGTATAGTGTTCCTCTCTTTACACATTTACATTTTCTGAGATTTATTTTTCAACTGATATATCTAATCTCTGCATAATATACAATTTCTTCCTTCAGCTGTGAGAGGAAAAGGAAATTAATATGGGGGCACCGTTTCAAGGAATAATTCAAGATGTCAAAGGAAGAGCTAAATGCTATAAACAAGATTGGGTTTGCGCTATCTGTTCCGGCTTTAGGTAATTCATTCATGTTCATTTTAATACTGTCTAAGACTATAATGTCTGTCGTGTGTTCAATTCGTCACCAATATTTCTGATTGATTTATGCTTCTTTTGTTTGATTAATAACCATGACAGCATATTGGCTCCAACTTTCTACATATTTTTTGCTTCTGCTCTTCCGGTTATTGCTTTTGGAGAGCAACTTAGTAGGGATACAGATGGAAGCTTGAGCACAGTAGAAACATTAGCATCTACCGCCATTTGTGGAATTATACACTCGATTATAGGTGGCCAACCTTTGTTGATTTTAGGAGTTGCTGAACCAACTGTTATAATGTACACTTATCTCTATAGTTTCTGCAAAAATACACCTGCATTGGGTGCCAAGCTCTTTCTAGCTTGGGCTGGTTGGTAAGCTATTTCAACATTATATTAATTTCTGCTGTTTCTAGAGGTGTTTACATTTCCTGAATGACAAGTAAATATAAGTTTCATGTTCATATATGTGTTGCAGGGTTTGTGTTTGGACAGCAGTCATGTTAATTATGCTTGCAATTTTTAATGCTTGCACAATTATCAGTAGATTTACAAGAGTTGCAGAGGAGTTATTTGGCATGCTAATCACGGTTCTTTTCTTTCAAGAGGCTATAAAGGTGTTTGATTGTTTCCTCTTTCAAGCAAACACAAAATAGATTGTGATTTTAGCAATCAAACTGACAAAAATTGTTTGAATCTCAGGGACTGATAGGCGAGTTCAGCACTCCCAAGGTTGAAAATCCTTCCTCGGAGGAACTTCAATCCCAATGGCGGTTTACAAATGGATTACTTGCAGTCATTTTTGCTTTTGGACTAATTGTCACTGCAAAGAAAAGCAGAAGAGCAAGATCATGGCAATATGGAACAAGTAAATGATTCTAAAAATCTCATACCGCATTAGACCTTACGCAAATGGTTTTTTTTGTGTCTTTTACACTTGATTTATCTTATCACTCCATTGATATTTATTCTTGCATTTCAATTCAGGGAGGCTACGAGGCTTTATTGCAGATTATGGTTGTCCTGTGATGGTAGTGTTGTGGACTGCAGTATCTTATGTAATGCCATCCTACGTTCCAGATAGTGTTCCTAGAAGGCTGTTTTGTCCACTTCCCTGGGAACCTGCTTCTCTTTATCACTGGACAGTAATGAAGGTACTGTATATTATTATACTCGTATGTATTACAAAAATTTCCATCCAACCTGTATTCTTTTGATACATAGTTGGCTCAGCAAGCTTAGCAATATAAATTGTTTTCATAGTTTTGTCGATTTTGTCCATGTAATGTACAACTCTGTGGTGCCGACACTTCATATTCAAGGCGAATCAGGGGTTCAACATGTGTCAGTGTTCAACACCGTGAACTATAAACTGTCATCATTTTAATTTAGGCAAGTCCTAATATCCATCTAAGTCTAACAGTTACTACAAACTGCAGGATATGGCGAAGGTACCCGTGGTTTATATATTTGTGGCAATTATTCCAGCTTTGATGATAGCAGGTTTATACTTTTTCGATCATAGTGTGGCTTCTAAGATGGCACAACAGAAAGAATTCAACCTTCAAAATCCATCTGCATACCATTATGATATTTTCCTACTTGGAATAATGGTATGCTATTTTATTTTCTTCCTAGAATTTGGATTTATTTTATTCCGTGTTGTTGATAACGTTGCTTGACATAATTATCTCTATGGTGAGTCTTTAGACTCTGATTTGTGGTCTCCTTGGCCTTCCTCCTTCAAATGGAGTCCTTCCACAGTCCCCCATGCATACAAAGAGTTTGGCGGTTCTTAGGAAGCAGGTAAGCATCAACATTTTACGTATCAAGACTCTTGGTTATTAATTTCTTCTTAAGTCTCAACTCAACTTAGATCCTTGTGTTACCCCATTGATTTACAGCAAATTCGAAAGAGGGTTGTGAAAAGCGCCAAGGAATGCATTCAAGAACAGGGTTCCAGCTCTGAATTATACGGGAAAATGCAAGCTGTGTTTGTTGAAATGGATACAGCCCCTACTGTATGTATTGTTTGGCTGATGGCTTTGTTTTAGTGTGTTTGTGCATGCAGACACAGGACATGTTCAAGACTGATACTAATACATCTAGTGTTGGCTTTTGAATTGTAACAGGATAAAGAATTAGAGAATTTGAGAGAAGTTGTAATGAGATCTAATACCAAGGCTCGTGCAATGGAACATTTTGATCCTGAGAAATACATAGAATCTTCTTTACCAGTCCGGGTTAATGAACAAAGAATGTCCAACTTATTGCAGTCCCTCTTGGTTGGTGTATCAATAATAGGCATCTCCCTTATAAAAAAGATTCCAACTTCACTTTTATGGGGATATTTTGCATACATGGCAATTGATAGTCTTCCAGGGAACCAGTTCTGGGAAAGGATATTGCTCCTCTTCATCGCCCCAAGCCGCCGTTACAAGTAATTACACAACCTTGTGCATAAACTTTTTTTTTTTCAATGTAGAAACTAGTGCAGTACTAATTGTTGTTGTGGTCTTGTGTGTTTTGGGCAGAATTTTGCAAGGTTCACATGCCTCATTCGTGGAGTCAGTACCATTCAAGACCATCGCTGGATTTACAGCCTTACAGTTGGCATATTTTCTGTTTTGTTTTGGGGTCACATGGATACCTATTGGTGGAATATTGTTTCCTCTACCATTCTTCCTTCTCATAGTTCTAAGAGAACACTTGCTACCAAAGCTATTCGATCCTAACCATCTTCAGGAACTAGATGCTTCGGAGTACGAGGAAATTGTTGGCGCTCCACGTAGTATACATCTAGGGGTACTGATTATTATGACTATCCATTTCTTGTTACCAGTGTTATTGCAGAGAAAAGAGACCAAATATATATTTAAGCATTTATTCTTTCTTTGTACTTTTTATTAAGTAGCAGTATATTCCAAGCTTCCTAACTTATGATCTGAATATGCTTGATCAGGATAACGGACCGGATGGTGATACCAATGGAAGCTCAGATTACTATGATGCAGAGATATTGGATGAGATGACAACCAGCAGAGGAGAGTTGAAACTTAGAACTGTAAGCTTAAATGATCGAAACCGAAGTACCAGCTTCAGTAGTGATCGAAACCGAAGTACCAGCTTCAGTAGTGATCGAAACCGCAGTATCAGCTTCAATGAAAACAGACACATTTAAGTAAGTTACTTGTTTAATAAGTTTTTAGATTCATTTCAATTTACAATACGGTTAATCCCTACAAAATCACAAGATTTTAAGTTTAGTCCTTAAAAAAGTTTATTCACTTTTAGTCCCTATTTGCATTTTATAGGGACTAATTCGAGGGACTAAAAATATCCAATTTTTGTAAAAGGGAAAAAAAAAAAAAATCAAAATAGAGACTATTCTTACAAACTGAAATATTATGGAGTATTAAAATTACCATTAAAATTTAATAGAGACTAAAAACATATTAACTCTTTACGATACACAATTTGTATTTGTCATGCTTGTCTTTTGAACTTGGACAGGTTTGACTTGGAGATATACATTTTTTTAGGATGCAGAAAGGGTTTGATTTGATTTAATAGTATGATCCTCTGAAAAGGACTGGTCTCATGATTCTTTTGTAATGAGTTAAGCTTGAAGATGATCTTTTTTGGAACAAGAAAGGATTCATTTGATGAAAGAGAAGAATGGCAAAAATGGAAAGAAAAAGAAATCATTTGAACTTTGAAATATTGAGATCAATGGTCAATTACTTCCCTTGGGGTGGAGAGAAAAGAAGAGTGAAAGATCAATGGTCAATTATGCTTATTTTGAAGTTTACATATAGATTAAGGATAGTGCGTAGTGCATTAGTTCTTGTAAACTGTTCAACCATGTGACTGTATTAGGGCATCCAGCCAATGAATGACCATGAGCACGTTTGTTAAATAATTAAGAAACAATATGAAAAAAATAAATTAAAATATTGTTTCTTTTATTTTATTTTTTATTTATAGGAGGGCTTACGCCATAAGAGATTACAAATTAACTAGTATTAGAACTACAGTTTCAGAAGTATCAACATGAGAAATTTGAGTCGGACATGACTCATAAATAATCATAGTAGACTCTAATTCACACTCAACGTGTACAAACATATTAGCACATACACTAACTTCATAATAAGTGTGATGGATACGAACTTGCCGATCAAGAACTAAAAATTTCCAAATTTATGCGTCTCTCGCTCTAAAATGGTGCTTTAAACCTTTTTATCCTAAAGAAAACTATTTTTATTTTTATAAATACATTAAGATGGGGATAGTCTATTAGTTTAAGCCTTCAGGCATAGAAGATTTGGTTTAGTGAAAAGAAAAAAAAAAAAAAACCCTTAAATTTGGATAATTTGTACGCCTCAATTTTTTTCTTCTAAAGTTCTCTTATTTTATTTTTCCACTAATATCTATACACCTGTAATTTTTTTAAAGAAAAATCTATGAGCCTGTAATATTTTTCTGTTTCCAAATACCATAATCCCTATCAAGCTAGAAGTTGATAAGAATAGAACCTGAGCCTAATAAACCTTGTCAATGTAGATTTTAAGGTAAAATTGGTTTGTAAGTTAGAATTTGAGCATAAAAGTAAGTAAAATATGATCAAGAATTATATCAATGTCGTTGTCTTTCACCAAGGCCAGTGTAGAGTTCAAACGCATAGGAATAGAACCCACAACTAATCTGGACCCTCCAGTTCTAATCGAATGGTTATCCGGATAAAGCGTTGAGTAAGGCGCAACCGTTAACTACATCCCACCCATCCAACAGTACTGCCTATTTAAGACGCAATTCATTTTTTAAAAATCCTCTTGATTCTTAAAAGCCATCGCTAACTTGAGTGTTGGAGTCCTGGCAGGCACACCATATCTCTATGGTGAAGGACAACCACAATCAGCTGCAATGCACCCCCAACTCTAGGTTCAACTTAGATCTTGTTCGAATCATTGATATCATTTGTGGAATTCAAACATACATTAGCATTGATTGGGAGATTATTGTTCCGGTATACTTAAAAAGTCTCACATTATTTGGGAATCGAGATTAAAGATAGAGTTTATAAACAACGCGTGCACTTTTCAATCCAACCGGGAACTTTAATGGACAAAGCCGTGAAAACCTTGTTACACTCAAAGCAAACAATATCTCAAAAGGTGGCGTGGCAGAATTTAAGTCGAAACAATTTTAAGGAGTATATAGGCTCCATATAACGATTCTGCGAGTCTGTGCTTGATCACAGATCAGCCTTTCTTTTGTTGTTGTGGCTTAACTTGTGGTGAATCTGCTTAAGTAAAAGTTATGTACCCATTTACTATTTGTTCCTTCATACTTGATTTTATTCCTAAGTTCTTTTTTTCCTTTGTATTCTGCTATTTTAAGTCTCATTACATCAATCCAATCATATCATATTTGCTATTAATTAAGGATGCATTAATCACACTTACTGCCAAATGCTAAGCAATATCTTTATGCGTGAAGAACAAAGTTAATGCAAACACAATTCACAAGCACTCATTTATTATTATAGTAAAAACAAATTGTGTATTTTCTATAAAAAGATACAACAATATATGCAAAGGATTACAGTATGTTTTTATTGTGTTTCTACTTTTTCTCTATACATACACTAATCTTACCTATGTCATTTTACAAGTATATGTTCCTAACTAATAGGAAACTAACAATGTGGAAAATGTTTAAGGAGTGAGGATGTAAGATATTACTGCACAACAATGGATACCCGCGACAAAGAAAAGTTTGAGGAATAATTGTTGTTTCCCTTTCCCTCTTTAGTCATTTGCAATAATAAGGTGATCACCATCTCTTATAAGATCCATATCATCAATTTCAGCTCCTTCTTTGGTCAAAATTTTGGTGGCTGAGATATCAAACATTTTGGCACCAAGGTCTAGCAGTTCTTCAAGGGACTTGGGCAGAAAAGTAAGCTTTCGACCATATTCACCTCTTTCAGGACAACTAAGTGTCACTCTAGCTACTAATCCATTCATTTTTGCAGCATTATCGGTGTTTCTTTCATACACTTCACGATATTTTTTATCTGCATAGTTAAAATCAAAACACAACTGGTCAACCAGATAGCGAAAGGACAAAAGAAGAATTTTACTTTGTCTAACATGTTTTTTATTCTTCTTTTTGAATTAATTATCTCAACTCAAGATGAATAATGAATGTGATATGGTACTTACTACGATTAGCAGCAGAAATCATCCCGAAAATTGAATTATGATAGGTGTTGGCCCTTCGTCTTTGATGATCATCTATACGTGACAACTCGTCTTGAATATGTGGTTGTAGCAAGCATTCTTGGGATCCAATAATATCAGGCATAACAGATTCACTTTGAATCTTTCCTATGTAAGGCACATTAGGCTTACCATTATCCGGTATTGGAATAACAGGTGTGCTTTGTTTGTTCTCTTTAATTTCCTGAAATATATTTTTAATTTTTTCATGGCCTTGTTGTTCTGCCAAAGCCCTTGGAGTCCAGCCAGAATCATCTATCTTATCAACTTCAGCTCCAAGGTCTACAAGTAGCTTCACTATCTCTACATTTCCTTCACTTACTGCTGTATGCAAGGCAGTGGTTCCACTTCTTTCACATTTTGTCACATCCACACCGAGTACTATGAGTTCAGTGAGCAATTCGGTGTTATTTTTCCGAGCTGCAACACATGCTAAATGCCCTACATCAGTAACAAATATGTTTGCACCACTGTCTATGAGAAGTTTCTTGACAAATTTATGTCCCCCACTCATTGCTTCCCATAATGGGATATTGCCATCCAAATCTGTACAAATAAAAGCATCTAAGTAAGGATATTATAACCAGTTCTAAGTACTAACACAATTAATTCAATGCACTGAATGGATAAAGTTGTTATTAACTCTGAGTGGTTGAGTTTGATAAAATTGAATTATTATTTAGGAGGGTAACATTTTTAATAATGGCACAAAATTTACATGGGTTGAAAAAAAAACGCTTTGGTTGTTCGAATAAAGTAGATGAGGCTATGTTATGGTTTGAAAGGTATTGTCAAAATGTATCAAGTCATTAGGACTTAAATGTACCTTTTCTATTTGGATCAGCACCAAACTGTAAAAGCAAAGTTACACAATTTTCATAGCCATTAGAAGCTGCGATATGCTGTAACATTAAAATGTAACGTTGTAAGTGTTTAGTAGTGTGTCTAATGACTCTAAATAGATATAGTTATGCATGTTTGTGTATTTGTTCATTCAAGGAAAGAAAATCTACAAACCAATGCTGTCCTTCCACGCCTGTCCGCTTCATTTGGATCTGAACCCTTCTTCAACAACTGACGTAACAATATATTGTCATTTCTACTTACTGCAAAGCAGGTGCTAATTGGCAGATCTGTTTTTCCACGAGCCAACATGGACATTGTTTCTGCAAAAATAACATCCATCCCTGGAATATCGGAAGTTTCCAAATGCTGCAAAATAGTAGAAAACACAAAAATCTTCCACGAGTAAGTATGTAGTTTGTTTTATCCGAAAAACAATGTTTCTTATCAATGATGATGATAATGATACAATTACAGTTCCTAAAGAAAACAGTTATGGAAATATTTAATTTTAATCCTAAAAATGTAAAACTCACTAAGTTGAGATTTAACATCTTAGCTCTTCATCAAATGTAAGAATAAGGAAATGTGAGGTGATGTGAACAAAATGTTATATGTGAGGAACTAAAACGTATTCAAGTATGAAAATCATTTTTGGAAGAAAACACAAATCATAATTGCACAAAAAGAATATATACATTGAGAAAATTGTTCATAATTATTGCCCCGTCTCCAACACTTTGACGAACATGGTTCAGAAATGTAGTACGCTCCAAGCGCAAAATTTGGCTCAATCGATTAGTTCGGGATGAATATGGTTGCGGTATGTAACCTAGAACTCCTACTTCGCCAACTAACTCTCCTGGATGTATATTACCAACAACCTGCAATTATAACACACTTGTTTTGTTATTAATCATAAGAACAAGTCTTCATTTTGGTCAAAACAGGTCTTCATGCTTAAGTTGTTAGACTTACTTGTTCTACTCCATTCACTCGTTTGATAAGTTCCTGTTAGTCAGAAAAAATTAAGGTTCAGTTTACATTTTCACCACGTGCGCGCGTGTGTGTAGCACATTTGAGAAATACAAATTGCATATATAGTTGATTGAAAATCAGACAGAAAAACAATCACAATATAATACAACTGTGACTTTTGATTAGTTCAAGTCGAGGGGATTTGGTAAAATTCTCCATACAACTGCTTTTTTCATTCACATAACTCAAACTAACTTGAAATGCATAAGCTAAGTCATTACAAAAATTGTCTTACTTCTTAATATTTCTATTTCCATGATTGTTTGTGGAAAGGGCATTCAAAAGTGGAGTTTGATGTTGGTGAAGTCTACAACAGTGATATGGAAACTACTTTAAAATTTAAATAAATTGTAAGTATTTTTTAAAAGGAAACCAATCAACAAGAGATCGTAGTAATGAATGATCTATAAAGCAACATATCTTCACAAATAAACGAGGGCATAGTTCTTACTGCACCACCAGTGACAAAGATATAAAAGTCCGTTGGTGCTTCATTCTCCAAAACAACGTCTTCCTTTGGAGGAAAATACTCCGCCTTCATGTCTGTGACCTTCAAATTTCGATATATATGCAAATTAAATGACATCTTCATCATCTAATAGACAAAAAACTGACAACAAGCAGACCTACAACAAAATAAACATGTGAAGAAAGAATGTTCTTTTTTTCTTTTTGGCTTATCTTGAAACTTATTGATTACCAAATACAATCTTAGGCATTGTTGAACCAAATCAGAGGATAAGCAAAAAGAAAATAGTACCAATTGAAAAGTAAGGTCTGTTGACACTCCCGTAAACAAGTATACTTTGTTCATTATTGGATAGAATAAGCAGTAAGAGACGCTAGATCGAATCGCTTTTGGAAGGGAATCAATAACATCTTGTTGCTGCACTCCTTCTAAATCAGCTCTATACTTCATAAGCAACTGAGCAAGCATCTGTTCTTCCAACCGGGTAGGTATTTTATTTCGTTGAGCAAATTTTGTGGCAGCTTTTACCGTGTCCCTCTGATATGCCACAAATCCAAAAAGAAAGAAAAACTCAAAATATTAATGAACCTCTTAGATAAAAATAAAGCACCAAATATAGAACTTAGTAACACAATAAGTCATTGGCGGTTTTCTCAAACTTGCAGTTGCAATAATGCTAAGGAACATGGACACAAAGTTAGGAAGGATTCAAGATAATTGTACTTACATATTTGCTAGTTCTGCTTGTGAAATGAACAACTAAATTTGTCATGTTTCCAATGAGGTATGAGGTAAGTGCCACATTAACGAGAATATAGAATATCACAAATAACATCTCTTTTGTATTTACAGGATGTAGATCACCATAACCAAGTGTTGAAAGTGTGACCATCGACCAGTATACCGATGTTATGTAGAGAGTTACGTTATTCTTGTCATCCACATCAGAAATAAGTCCAAGCCACGTTGTACTCCGGTCATCAACAAAACGGTTGGCAAGATGGAAGAAAACGCAGGCACCAAAATGCGTTACAAATAGAGTAACCTACAAATTAAACACAAGAAAATGGTTATTATAAAATCATCAAGCTCCACCACAAAATTAAGTATGCAAAATTAACTAGTATGTGCTATATAATGTTGAATACTCACACACATAAGCTTGAAACACCGCAACCAGAAGTAGTTATACCGTCTGTGCTTTTCTAATCTGTACATTGAAATATTAATGAATGAGAGTTATTTTCATGTTAACCAAAAATATAGCAGTCTAATTAATCATACTCACCTTGCAAACATGACACTGACTCTATGAAGACGCCAAAGGCGAAGCATACCAAAGTAGCCATAAATGTTGATGTCATTGGGCAACATATGGCGAACAAGTTCATAAGGCATTGTGGAAACGAGATCAAGCAGAAACCATGATTTCAGATATCTCATCGCAATTTTTCCTCGCTTGTCCACAAGCAAACATGTAAGTTTGTCATAATACGCAACAAAGAAGGTTAACCCAATATCAATGCCAAATAAAAGATTCACAGAATTATCGATAACCGAAAGAGCTACCGAAGGTTGATCCAAGAACCCAAATTCAAATGGTGACATCCATGCACTGTAGAAAACTAAAAGCGCCAAAAATGTCTGATACAACCTGCATACAAAAAAAAAATTAACTGATTAATCTCCCTAAAATAGATAACTAATTAGTACGGTATTGATTAGTCTTGGCAATTCCACACAACGATATTTTGTGATTGATAAATTAACGAAATAATTAGTATCAATTAGTCCATGCAGTTTGACGCAGATATAACAAAAAGAAAGGGAAAGAATGTGATTGATAGTATACCTGTAATAATGGTTTTGGGGAGAGATAATGTACTTGGGGAGTTTATTCTTCCTGATGCTTAATTCTTTGGCGAAGGGAGGGAGGGGTAAACCGGTGAGGCTGTATTGGCTGGCATCGCCTTGATCCGAGATAAAAACATTGCGCCGATCCGAGAGAAAACTATCAGCATTATCATTTTGCATCATGTTTAAAAGGTTTCTTTCATCATCACCTAAGGCATTGCCGTTGCTTTCATGCATCATATTTTTTTCACGTTTCAATGCAATTATTCTTACACTTTCTTAATCTAACCTTGATTAACCATCTTGTTTTTTTACTAATTCTATTCCACGTACATTGAATCTCTTACAAAAATAGAAATAAATTATGTAAATTCACAATTACCAAACCTTTTAGGAGTATATTATGAAACTAATTTTCAAATTCAAAAAAAAAAAGAAAAAAAAAATTAAAAGAAGGTTTTTATTGTGTGTGATTTGGCGTAGTAATTGAACGCGTGTGATTTATTTAATCGAAGGGTGGAGAAAGCTGCGTTAACCTGACGCTAGAAGAGGCCACACTGAAATTCGAAAACCCTTGAAATATAAACCCTCGCTCTCTCTTCATTTTCTCTCATCAACTCAACGCGACGAAACTATGGTACGTTTTTTCATTTCATCGTATTCAACTTCTTCACTTTTCATCTTGATTTCAGAATTCGATTCTGATTGATTTTTCTTTCGGTGTAGGCTTTGCCCAATCAGCAAACCGTCGAATATCCGAGCTTCAAGCTTGTCATCGTCGGCGATGGTGGCACAGGTTTCCATTTCTTACTTTTCGAGAATCGAAATCTTTAACATACAAACACCGATTCGATAGGATCTGATTTATCGATTATTTGCAGGAAAGACAACATTCGTCAAGAGGCATCTTACTGGAGAATTTGAGAAGAAATATGAACGTGAGATTCGTTTTTAATTTAATTTAGGGTTTTAAGTTCTTCTTGTTAATTAATTAATAAGCGTTTAGGTGATTAATTTGTTGATTTGATTGTAAAACAGCAACCATCGGTGTGGAAGTGCATCCATTAGATTTCTTCACAAACTGTGGCAAGATTAGGTTCTACTGTTGGGATACTGCTGGACAAGAGAAGTTTGGTGGCCTCAGAGATGGATATTAGTGAGTATCATTCGAATTTGTTTATTTTGATCTCAAATTTTGTGTGTGATCTTTTAGTAATTACGTAAAGATTTGTTTATTGAAGCAATTTCTGTTTCGGCATGTATAGTTGTGGATTCTCTGGTTGTTGGTTTTCATTGTAATCTTGTAAAGATTTGAAAAATGGGATTTTTTTTGTTCTTTTATGATCATATTGTAATCTTGGCTCATAAACTGTTCCTTGGCCTTGGTTTCCCGCGATCGCTTCAGAGTACTGTAGTTTTGCGTGCTTTTTTTTTTAGTTTTTATTCTTGTGTGGATGAGTTATTTATGTAAGTGAGAATTCCGGTGTTAAAGAAGGTAATGAACTAGGAATGAGTTATTTAGGTGAGTGAGAATTCCAGTGTTAAATAAGGTAATGAACTAATGAAATGTAAAGAATGTAATGAGTTATTTAGCCGGTGTGGTTTAACACTTAAATCAATTTTGAAGTATTTGAGTAGCCTTCTGCTTTCATGTTGTGAGCCTTTATGTCAACTATGAACTATGTTGGTCATCAGTCATCTGTGCCTGTTTTTTATAAGATGGCATCTAAACAAGACCGAGTTTATTTATCATATTACTGCTCTGATAATAATATGAATTTGTACTGAACATCTGCAATGCATGGGTGGGATTTGTAGCTGCCCGACTGACATACAAAAATAAGCGTAGGCTTTGTAGCTGTTTCTTGGTTGGTCTTTTTTTGCTTGGATGTTGTGAAATTTCATTTCAACTTTAAATTAAATTGGTCAACATATAATATGCCTATATTATATGATGACTTGCACTCGAGACAGTTTCTTTATCATGTTGTTGTGTTGACAAAAAATGACTTTGCTCTGTTTATCTACAATAAATTTGTTGCATGTCAATAAGTGTAGTATGTGCAGCTGTTTGTTGGTTGTGATACCTCTTTAGTTTATCAGTATTGTAGGTATTGCATGTCAATCATTATCTTCTATTCTTCTTTAGTTTTTATACCTGCGGGGGTGTCTTTAGTTTATCAGTTTTTTGTAGTATTTTTTTTAATGATGTGTTTGAAATCTCCTTACTCCTGTTTATGCTTGTTTTACTTTCTATGTATTGCTTTTAACCTGTCATATTTATATTGCAGTATCCATGGCCAATGTGCTATTATAATGTTTGATGTTACTGCCCGACTGACATACAAAAATGTTCCTACTTGGCACCGTGATCTTTGCCGGTTAGTAAATGAAGACTTTGAGACCTATTTTAACACTTTGTGTGTAGTAATTCAGCACCATATTCCTTATATTGCTTCATGGACACTTCCTTTTGTAATTCATTTTCAGGGTTTGTGAAAACATCCCGATTGTTCTCTGCGGTAACAAGGTTGATGTGAAGAACAGGCAAGTGAAGGCAAAGCAGGTTACCTTCCACAGGAAAAAGAATTTGCAGTACTATGAGATTTCAGCTAAGAGCAACTATAACTTTGAGAAACCTTTTCTGTACCTTGCCAGGAAACTTGCTGGGTAGGTGTCTATTTTCTAATTTCTACCGTCATGAAGAATACATTTAACTTTAATGCATTTCAACTGATTATGTCCAATTTGTGTCAATTTGCAGTGATCCTAACTTGCACTTTGTAGAATCTCCTGCTTTGGCTCCACCAGAAGTCCAAATTGATTTACTTGAACAACAAAAGTAAGCTATCTGTTGTCAACTTATTTAATTGTTTATCCAACGACCGTTCATCATTGGCATGATACAAATATGTAGATTGTAACATTGCCAAATTGTGGTTTTGTAGATTAAAATGATCTTTTAAAATTAAGTTGTCACAACCATCAAGGATGTGAAAGCAGTATACAGTTTTATTTATGTTCATTTAACAACTCTTTATCATACAAGAGCCAAATGCTAATGCATAAACTGTTTTTATGGTTAAAGAGCTTATGGGTTTAAATGCTGCACATGTTCTGTATAAATTGTTTCTATATGCTGTTTTGAAGAGTTTTTGAAAATATGTTGAAAATAACTTTATGGATGGCATAACATTAGCTGTATATCATTGGTTATGTTTTTAAGTTCAAATAAGCTTTTCATGCTGCCACTGTATTTCACGTTCATCGTCACTTTCCCTTCTCTTCACTATCATTTCCTTTTCACTTTATCCGCATCACTTAGAAACATGGAGTAGTAGTATACTATGAGACTAATAACTTCCATTAAATTTTTATTTGTTTGTAGTAGTCTGTAAAACTCTTTCAATTGTACTAGTTGTTTAACTTGAATTTGTGCTTTTGCAGACATGAGAATGAGCTAGAGCAAGCTGCTAATCAGCCACTTCCTGACGATGATGATGATGCATTTGAGTAGAATTTGTGCGTATGGGGACCAAATTCTTGTGTGTTTGCTTACTGAGTGTTTTGGAGGTTGTACTATTCATATTTTTGGATGTGAATTTTAGAATCTGAATTCAACCAGTATGAATTGTTTTACTTGAATTGGAATTTTTATATATTGTTATTCCCGTAGGAGTTAACTCTACAATCATTTTTCTCTTATATTTTACTTATTTTGCATTTGATAATGTCATTCGGTCATTATTATCTGGCAAGTTTGGTGATTAAAAAAGTTGTTAAAGCGGGAAATGCAAAAACAAAAGTTTGGTTTAATTTGTACGCAAGTCTATTTTGGAGATCAAAACAAAAGTCTTTTTTTCTTTACTCGTTTGTTACTTGGAGATCATTTTAAAATATATATATATATATATACACGTAATCCTGGGCTTAACCTCAACGGTACTTGGGAATTTTTCTCTTTATCCCTATTATTCTCCTAGACACCCAAATATTATTCTAGAGGAAGCTCTTGTTTACAACATGTAAAGTTTGGATTAATTTGTAGTCCGCATTTGTAAAGGTTCTAAAGTTCTCTGAAAAGAAACTTGCAGGTATACCAAAAAAAAGGGTGTACCAATGATTGTTACTAGCTCCTTCTGTTGAAGGTCTCTATCATTTGCTAGTATATCGTATTCAAAATGGTCATACATATAGTCTATGTTGCTTAGATGTGGATACGGTACGGAGTACGTCATTTTTAGAAAACTTGAGTTACAGGTATGTTAATATAAAATATTAGAAAAATTATTTTTTAAAGTGGATTATTTTCTTCATGCCTTCAAGATTTTTTTTTTTTTATCCACTTTCTCAACTATTTTCATCAAAAGTGGAAGAAATAATTGAAATATAATAAAAATTCAAAATATTTTAAGTAATATTTTAACAACCATTATGTTTTTTCTGTATTAATCATTTCAAATCAACCAAATAAAAATGAGTATGGAACATGGGCCATACGATGATACGTGACATTTTATGTGAAAAATCGAGTTGTCCACACAGTGTGTGTAGCTTATGCTTCATCAAATTTGAGTCCCTTATGCAACACCTTGCGTGAAACAAATCTTCATATCATACACATTTGTGTCAAAGTTATAATAGTTTGGAAGTTAATTTTAAGACTGGTATCATTATTAATGATAATATTTCTCGAAAGGAATTAAAAATTGTGGTCAATGGTCATAATATTAATGAATATATCTTACCACTAGCAATAGTGATCTTGATCGTTTGATTTGAGAAAAAAACAAATGGTGTTTTACAATTCTAATTTTGATATGTATCGAATTATTCTTTTAGTCAAGTGTCAATCTCTTGAGGCAGTTAACAAATTGGTATATGTTTGGATACGTCCCCACATGACCCGATAAAATGCAATATAGATGGTTCGGTTTTGGAGAGAGGTTGTTGGGTTACTTATGCAAGAGTTTTTTTAGGCGAGAATGGTATTTGGTTTGTGGCATACCAAACTAATATTGGAGCATCTAATGCTCTACTGACAAAATTTATGGATTTGATTATAGGGTTTGAAATTGTGCGGAAAAGGATTTAAGAAAATTACTTAAGAGTGTTTAGATGAGATGCCGCGAGTCTCTTAATCTTAATTAAGGTCGTAAATTTAATTTCTGACTAAGACATGCACCAAATAAAAACTCTTAGGGAGATTTTCTCATATCTATTTAGCGCCTATAAAACTCGTGCTACATATTAACCAGCACGGATTAGCCAACACAAAGATACCGAGTTTGAAAAAGAAAGAAAAAGATCGAAAAGACTATCATTAAGTGTGACATTGATTATTATTATTATTATTACAAACCAAGATTGAGAACATTTTGACAAATAACAATATGAAACGAGATGACATGTAAAAAGTAATTAAAAAATGGAAAATGTTAAATAGTGTTTTCGAGACATTAGTTAAGGAAATTAACAATAGTAAACTAAATATAGAAAAATTGTCTTGAAACTTGTGTAGTCCATATTAAAAGTGTAAAAAGTGTTGTTTTTAATGAATTTTTTTTTAAAAATTTATAAACTAGGGCCCATGACCCTCAAAAATATGTGGACAATTTCTCTTCTAGCCCCTCGCGTTTCTTTTATACCCCCAAAAATCCGATTTTGCCCCTAATAAAAATTTCGGTTCACAGAAACCGAAATTTTTCTAGTTCAATTTTCAGAAAATTTCCGTTTCTAGAAACCAAAGTTGTATTTTCAGGCAAAAAAAATTTCATTTTATAAAAACCAAACTTTTTCGTAAGGGAGAAATAGAAAACTCGAGTGGTGAAAAAGAAACGTGGGGCTGAAAGAAAAAATATCAATTATGTGGAACGGAATGGGTGGATGGGCCTACCTTTAGCTGTGGCCTGCATAGAGCCCAATTAGACAGACAGATATGAAAGGCAAAAGAGCCGCGTCAGTTTCACGCTTTCAAACTCGAAACACTTTCTAATATAAAAACCCTAGTTCGTTTATATTCACTCCTCACCCTCTAAAACACACACATCGCTCTTCTTTCAAACCACGCTACTTTCTCTATGGTATGCTCTCATTCCGCTGATTTCACTTTTCTTTCTGTTTTTCAATTAATCGTGTTTTTGTTTTCTCTCTCGTTAGGCTTTGCCCAATCAGCAAACCGTTGAATACCCGAGCTTCAAGCTTGTCATCGTCGGAGACGGTGGAACAGGTCTGTTTTTCTTTCATCGCTTCTTTCTTCTTAATTTTCTAGTTAATTTCGGATTAATTTGAAGCATAAACAAATCGATTAGCTAGGATCTGGCTTTTAAATTTGGAAATTAACTTTGTTGTAACGATCATTCGCAGGAAAGACAACATTTGTGAAGAGGCATCTTACTGGAGAATTCGAGAAGAAATATGAACGTATGATTATTTTATTATTTTATTTAATTTAGGGTTTTAAGTTTTTGTTAATTTATAAAGCGTTTAAGTGATTAATTTGTTGATTTGATTGTAAAACAGCAACCATCGGTGTGGAAGTGCATCCATTAGATTTCTTCACAAACTGTGGCAAGATTAGGTTCTACTGTTGGGATACTGCTGGACAAGAGAAGTTTGGTGGTCTCAGAGATGGATATTAGTGAGTATCATTCTCATTTGTTTATTTCTAAATCATTCTTTGACATCAAAGTTTTAATGTCGAATACTGTGACTGTAATTAGTACAAGATTAAAAGTAAAATTTACAGTGTCACTTCTGTTTGGATGTTGTGCGCTGCTACTGGTTTACAGTTTTGATTCATGCTAGTATTACTTGTTTGGTTGCTGCTGTATAAGATACTTGTATCTTGTAAATATTTGAAACATGAGATTCTAGTTCTTTTAGCATACTGTGTTATTGACTCAACTCAAACTGTTTCTTAACCTTCATGCGTAGGGAGTACTGTAGTTTTGTGCGTCCTTTTTGTATTCTTGGGGAATTGTAGCTATAAAAAATGTAATGAATCTAATGACATATGCTCTTTTTTATAGTCTTAACCTTCATATGTAGGGAGTACTGTAGTTTTGCACGTCCTTTTTGTAGTCTTAGGGTGTATAATAACTGTTTGTGTGAGTTTGGTCTGCAATGATACAGGTTCCCTTCACTTTTGTTTGTGTCTCTGCATTTACCCCTTTGTAATTGCTATTCCTTTTTAATTTTGCAGTATCCATGGGCAGTGTGCGATTATAATGTTTGATGTTACTGCCCGACTAACATACAAGAATGTCCCTACCTGGCATCGTGATCTTTGCCGGTATGTAAATCAAGTCCTTGAAACTTTTTTCATTGTTTTGTTGCTAAACACTGAATATTCATGACCAAGCTGTTTATCTTACTATGCTGATTTTTTTTTTCAATTGTTTTCAGGGTTTGTGAAAACATCCCAATTGTTCTTTGCGGTAATAAGGTTGATGTGAAGAACAGACAAGTGAAGGCAAAGCAGGTTACCTTCCACAGGAAAAAGAATTTGCAGTACTATGAGATTTCAGCTAAGAGCAACTATAACTTTGAGAAGCCATTTCTGTACCTTGCCAGGAAACTTGCTGGGTAGGTGTCTATTTTTTAGTTTCTGCCGTCAGGAAGAATACATTTAACTTTAATGTGTTTCAACTAACTATGTCTCCAACTTGTGTCAATTTGCAGTGATCCTAACTTGCACTTTGTAGAATCTCCTGCTTTGGCTCCACCAGAAGTCCAAATTGATTTAATTGCACAACAACAGTAAGCTATCTGTTGTCAACTTATTTAATTGTTTATCCAACGACCGTTCATCATTGGCATGATAAAATATATATTGTAACATTGCCAAATTGTGGTTTTGTAGATTAAAATGATCTTTTAAAATTAAGTTGTCACAACCATCAACGATGTGAAAGCAGTATACAGTTTTATTTATGTTCATTTAACAACTCTTTAACAACATTAGCTATATATCATTGATTATGTTTTTAAGTTCAAATAAGCTTTTCATGCTGCCACCGTATTTCATGTTCATCATGACTTTCCCTTCTCTTCACTGTCATTTCCTTTTCACTTTATCCTCATCACGTAGGAACATGGAGTAGTAGTATACTATGAGACTATAACTTCCATCAAATTTTTATTTGTTTGCAGTAGTCTGTAATACTCTTTCAATTGTACTAGTTGTTTAACTTGAATTTGTGCTTTTGCAGACATGAGAATGAGCTAGAGAAAGCTGCAAATCAGCCACTTCCTGACGATGATGATGATGCATTTGAGTAGAACTTGTGCGAATGGGGATCAAATTCTTGTGTGTTTGCTTACTGAGTGTTTCAGTGGTTGTACTATTCATATTTTTGGATGTGAATTTGAGAATCTGAATTCAACCAGTATGAATTGTTTTACTTGAATTGGAAATTTTATATATTGTTATTCCCGTAGGAATTAACTCTACTATCATTGTCCTCTTATATTTTACTTATTTGCATTTGATAATGTCATTCGGTCATTGTTATCTGGCTAGTTTGGTGATTAAAAGAAGTGTTTTAAAGCGGGAAATGCAATAGGAAACTTCAGAAGCCAAAACTAAAGGTTTTTTAAAAAAAAAAAAAAAAAAGAGTCAACTTGAAAGTAAGACAAAATGAACTAATGTTTCCATTTTTTGTAAAAAAAATTATTCATCTTCCTATCAGACGTACCAACGTCACCTTCAAACTCACCATACCATGCTTTTCGTGCGTGTTATGAATAATCCCAATTTGAGTCCTGTCAATTCTGTGATTCTCCATACTGAAAATTGAAACTAACATTACTTTGGAATTTTTCTCTTTCCCTATGTTTCTCCTAGACCCCCGAATATTATTCTAGAGGAAGCTCTTGTTAACAACATGTAAAGTTTGGATTAATTTGTAGTCCGCCTTTGTAAAGGTTCTAAAATTTTCTGTAGTATAACAAAAAAAGGGTTTGTCAATGATTGTTACTAGCTCCTTCTGTTGAAGGTCTCTAATCTATCATTTACTATTGTGTTCCAAATGGTCATACCCGTAGTCGTAACTTTTTTTTAATCAGGCATGTATTGTATGACCTTAGAAAATGTCCGTAGCCTTAAGTTGTGTTTGTTTCATGGTTACTAGAAATATATTTTAGAAAGTGAGGTTGAGAATATGACATTTTTTTGTATAGTACAATTTTATAAATTTGTGCTCGGGTATTATTTGTTTTGAAGAATAAAATTTACATACTCCTGAATAAATTTGTTGAAATAATATTTTCGGTTATAGAATTCTAAAGAAAATTAATTCCAAGAATAAAGTTTGAAAGCCCTTGGTTTGACCGTCTGTATTCAAAACAAACATGAAATCTCGCAAAAAAAAAAAAAAACTCGGTGAAATGCTACAAATTTTGGTTTATACATTGTATGTTTGTTACTTGATCATACCTGTGCGTAAGGAGCAGGATCGAGGGCCAGCAACGTCGCCTTGCACGGTGGTTGGACGGTTGGGAAACGGAGGGGGATTTGTACTTGCAGACACTCTGATGCTTAAGTCAGCAAGAGTACAAAGAGAAGAGGTAGAGAGAATGATTAAAGTGTACCTGACTCCTCAGTGAAGAGGAGTATTCCTAAGCCCCCAGCGCGGGGCCAACGATTATCCCTATTGGGTCGTTGGGCACGGCCCAATAGTGGATAACTGCCAGGTTTCTGCGTGGGAACAGGAGAAACCGTTAAGGTCCTCACCTGGGGTTTATCCAATACGCGGGAAAAGCGTGAGAGGATAGATATGGAGGAAGCAACGTGGGACACGTGCTGAAATGCAGCCACGGAACTGTCGAGCAACTGTGCCCGACAGGAGCTGCGAGGTCGTTGGAATAGAGCTATTGTGACCGCCATTGCGGGCAAGAGGTGCCGTTCTGCACTGCGTGCTTTGGAGGAGATCCTGTCCGGAAAACTCTCCACGACGCCATTGAGGGGGATCTGCCCGGAGTCGTGGGTCCAGTCCAGAACATTACTAATCGAATGTCTCTTCATAGAATAAATCAAGTAGAAAAAGTGATACAAACGTCTCTTCTTATTACTCTTATCCTCTTTGCTGACCTTGCATAAAACAAAATATTGCATGAGACCTTTTAAATTTGGAGGACCCTTGGACGTCATGACTTTGATGGTGTTCGGGTCAGTGTGGCTTCCTTTCAAGTGGTGGTGAGTATCTGCCTTATATAGATGAGCTTTGCAAGAGGATAGCTTCGTATGAAATCTTAGACTGAATGATGGCCTTACCACTAGCCTGGCCTATAGTCTACTGAAGAAGAAAATAATATTATAGTGTTGAGGATGATCCAATTTGGAAAGAGGTTTGGCGTTGGGAAGGTCACACCAGGAAGCAACATTTTATGTGAAAAAATCTTCTAACACGAGTAGGTGTGGGTTGTGCTTCGACAAATTTGTGCCCTTTTTGAAACTCCTAGTGTGAAAACATGTTTTCATATTATACGTGATTGTGCCAAAGTTATGAAAGTTCGGGAGGAGTCAATTTTAAGATTGGTATCGTTATTAATGACAACATCCCTCGGAAGGAATTGAAAAATGTGGTTATGTTATTAATGACAATATCCATCGGTTTTTTTTTTGGGGGGGGCTTGTGATCTTGACCATTTGGTTTGAAAGAAATCAAGTGGTGTTTTACAATTTTAATTTTACGTGTATCCGATTATTATTTTAATAATGTGTCAATCCATTGAAGCAGCGTACTAGTGTAGTTTTATAGTTGAAATATGGATATTCATATTGGTATATCATGGATACCTCCCAACATGTTTGGATAAAATGCAATATAGATGGTTCAGTTTTTGAGAGTTGTTTCAGCTATTTATGCTAGAGTTTTTAGAGACAAGAATATGGTAATTGGTTTGCAACTTACCAAATTAATATTGCAAATTAATAGTGGAGTATCAAATGCTCCAACGACATAATTTATGGGGCTGATTCTAGCATTTGAAATTGTGCAAAAAATAATTTGAGAAAATTAGTACATACGTTTAGATGGAATGACGTAAGTTGTCTTGAATTCGATCAATAACTTACACATACAACAAATTAAAATTAGAAAGGGTTTCCCTACAATATTCGAGGACTGCTCTGATAGTCTGAAATCTGAGGGGTGCCTTTCTGATTTGGGATTATGAGATCTTGTTTAGGTGGTGTTTGTTTAGGTTTTTTTTTTTGTGTTTTGCTTATATACGACACCTTTGTTACGTACTTTTTTTTTTACCAGTCTTTGTTCGACTTGTGCATAGACATGATTTATAATATATTTTGCCGTTAAAAAAAAAAGATTTCCCTACAATATTCGAGCTGCAATTGAGCCAAAAACGCCAAGTTTTGAAATGAAAAAAAAAAAAATTTGAGAAAATTAAACAATCATATACTATCATCTAATGGTTCATAGGTTATAATCAAAGAATACAAATCCAGAATGAGAACATTTTGACAAATGACAAGAGAATATACAAAAAAAAAAAGAAAAAGTAATTAAAAAATGTAGAACATATTGGGTGGATGGGCTTTTTACATGTATGGAGCCCAATTAGACAGACAGTAACCGAAAGGCAAAAGAGCCGCGTCAGTTTCACGCTTTCAAACTCGAACACTTTTTCTAATATAAAAACCCTAATTCGTTCCTCACTCTCTCAAACAAATTAACAAACACATCGCTCTTCTTCTTTCATTTCAAACCACGCTACTTTCTCTATGGTACGCTCTTCTTCTTCTTCTTTCTTTTCTGTTTTTCAATTGATATTTCATCATGTTTATGTTTTCTCTCTCATCAGGCTTTGCCCAATCAGCAAACCGTTGAATACCCGAGCTTCAAGCTTGTCATCGTCGGAGACGGTGGAACAGGTCTTTTTTCTTCTCACTTTTCTACTTAATTTCCGTGAAATTTGAAGAATGAACACATCGATTAGCTAGGATCTGGCTTATAAATTTGGAAATTAACTTTGTTGTAACGATCATTTGCAGGAAAGACAACATTCGTCAAGAGGCATCTTACTGGAGAATTTGAGAAGAAATATGAACGTGAGATTCGTTTTTAATTTAATTTAGGGTTTTAAGTTCTAATTAATAAGCGTTTAGGTGATTAATTTGTTGATTTGATTGTAAAACAGCAACCATTGGTGTGGAAGTGCATCCATTAGATTTCTTCACAAACTGTGGCAAGATTAGGTTCTACTGTTGGGATACTGCTGGACAAGAGAAGTTTGGTGGTCTCAGAGATGGATATTAGTAAGTATCATTCTCATTTGTTTATTTCTAAATGATTCCTTGACATCAAATACTGCGACTGTAATTAGTAGAATATTAAAAGTAACATTTACGGTGTCAAATGATTAAAATGTATATTTTTTTAATTCTTAGAATTAAGTTCCGTTTACGTCTGCTTGCATGTTTTGAACTGCTACTCATTTACAGTTTTGATTCTTGCCAGCATTACTTGTTTGGTTTCTGATGTTTAACATAACATGTATCCTGTAAAGATTTAAAACATGTGATTCTAGTTCTCTTAGCATACTATGTTATTAACTCAAACTGTTTTATAATCTTGATGATGCGGGATTAAGCAGTACAGAGTACTGTAGCTTTGCATGTCCTTTTTGTAGTCTTTATTCCTTCCTAATACCCTTAGCTAATTAAGTGGGAATTATAGCTATAAAAAATGTAATGAAATGCTCTTTTTTATTATTAGAATAGTTTGTTTTAGTTTGGTCTGCAATGATACAGGTTCCCTTCACGTTTGTTTGTGTGTCTCCATTTCCCCCTTTCTAATTGCTTTTAACATGCTCCTTTTTAATTTTGCAGTATCCATGGGCAGTGTGCGATCATAATGTTTGATGTTACTGCCCGACTAACATACAAGAATGTCCCTACCTGGCATCGTGATCTTTGCCGGTATGTAAATCAAGTCCATGAAACTTCTTTAATTGTTTTGTTGATAAACACCCAATATTCGTGACCAAACTGTTTATCTTAGTGTTTGGCGATTTATTTTTTTTGGCACGATTGTTTTCAGGGTTTGTGAAAACATCCCAATTGTTCTTTGCGGTAATAAGGTTGATGTGAAGAACAGACAAGTGAAGGCAAAGCAGGTTACCTTCCACAGGAAAAAGAATTTGCAGTACTATGAGATTTCAGCTAAGAGCAACTACAACTTTGAGAAGCCTTTTCTTTATCTTGCCAGGAAACTTGCTGGGTAGGTGTCTATTTTCTAATTTCTACATTCAGGAAGAACACATTTAAATATTAATGCATATCAATTAATTACTTCTAACTGGTGTCAATTTGCAGTGATCCTAACCTGCACTTTGTAGAATCTCCTGCACTGGCTCCACCAGAAGTCCAAATCGATTTAGTTGCACAACAGAAGTAAGCTATCTGTCATCAATTTGATTAATTGTTTATCTATCCAATGGCCGTTCGTTATTGGCATGATAAAATGATCTTTGAAATGATCTCTTAAAATTAAGTTCCCACAACCATATCATGGATATGAGGGTAGTATACAGTTTTATTAATGTTCATTAAACAACTCATTGTCATACTAGAGCTAATTTATAAACTGTTTTTATGGTCAAAGAGCTTATGAGTTTCAATGCAGCTATGCTCTCTGTATAAACCGTTTCTATAAGCTTGTTTCTAGGATTTTAAGAAAATATGGTGAAAATAAGTTTATGGAGGGTACCTATCATTGACTATGTTTTTAAGTTCAAATAAGCTCTTCAAGCTGTCCCCATATTGTTACTAGATTTGTTAATGTGATGTGAAGAGAGGGGCATGTGAATGCTTATTTATAAATAATATTCAAACCTTGGGGGGAAATCATTATTTCACTTTCATCATCACTTTCCCTTCTCTTCTCTATCATTTCCCTTTACATTTTTCCGCATTACTTAGGAATATGGAATAGAATACTACGAGACCATAACTTCCATGAGATTATTTTTTGTGTGTGCAGTAGTCTCTAAAACTCTTCTCATTCAATTGCACTAATTGTTTATCTTGAATTTCTCGTGTATTTGTGCTTTTCCAGACATGAGGATGAGCTTGCTGATGCTGTTAATCAGCCACTTCCTGATGACGATGATGATGCATTTGATTAGAACTTGTGCGTATTGGGACAGTCTTCTAGAGTGTTGTTTATTTACTGAGTGTTTCGGAGGATGTACTATTCATATTTTTGGATGTGAATTTGAGGATCTGAATTCAACCAGTATGACCTGTTTTACTTGAATTGAAAATTTTATATATTGTCGTTCCTGTGTGAATTAACTTGATTATCATAGTCCTATTTTATTTTGCATTGTTCACATTATATGATGTCATTTTATAAAAAATTATCATAGCCCATACTTATTTTGCATTTTATAAAATGTCATCGGTTTTTTTTTTTTTTTTTTTGTGATTAAATAGAACTTTTTATGTCTTTATTATATTCTAAAAGGCTAGTTTTTGTCTATATTTTAGGATGGATTGAGTACATCCACAAAAAATAAAATTCATATGATATAATATAATACTATATCAGTAATATATATATTTAAGTTTTAATGAATGGAATTCAAATATAGATAATACTCCTTAATATATAACATAAATAAATAGATTATAAGTTTTTATATTAATTTTTGTGTATGATTTAAATCAGTTTTTTTTTTTTAATCATTTTGTATTTCAATTCTACAAAATATTAGCTTCCTCAAGGAGTTTTATTAAAAACAATGGTCTCTTTTAATGACAGTACCCTATGAAGCACGTATCCTATGAAGCACGGACTCTGACACGGACACCGCGACACGAGACGACACGGATATTTTGACACCGTTAATATAAAAAATATACGACACCGACACCGCTATATATTTATAAAAAAATATAAGTTTAGAATTAAAAATACATACATATACATCTAAGTTGAACAAATTTTTCAATAAAGAGTTTTTAAAGAATATATGATAGTACATTTGACATTTACTCATCAAACTACTATCGAAAAATTAAAAATAATGTAATCAAAATGTAATATCTTAAATCTCTCATTGATCAATATTATTATTTCGACACATCTTTAATCGTTGTATATATGTCTGAAAAAAGTAGAAACAAAAAAAAATTAATTAAAATTTGGACACTTACACCGACACGTCTGTACGAGTGTCTTATAGGTGTCAGACACCGATTTAAGGAGTGTCGGAATAAAGAAAAAATTATTTTTTTGGACACCTCCCCGACACGTTTGTACGAGTGTCGTAGAGTGTCATACGAGTGTCGGACACCGACACATATCGAACACCGCGACACGTGTAATCATAAAGGTGTCGGTGCTTCATTGACAATACCTTTACAAAAACAAAAATTACTTCAAAACAATATTTGGTTCGATATATATCTATTTTTTGAAGCAGGTTCGATTTGTTTTTAAAGTTACCAATATAACCATACAAATATTCCTCTATATAAATAGTCCTCATGATCCAAAAAAAAAAAAAATATCGATCTCATGAACATCCCAGATCACAAATTTCTAACCTTTTTTTTTTTTTTTTTTTTTTTTTTTTTTTTCTATTTCACTTCTTTGTTGTTAGTTATACCTTAAAAATTGTACCAATCATTAGTAAACTTTATTTGTGTTCTATGTTTTTAAGAATTATGATTCATATTTCTATTTGCATTGATATATTAATATTGATTTGTGATAAATTAAGATTCACACTATTATTAGGCATACTTTGACATATAAGTATGAAAAGAAACTCAGAGAAGATATATGTTTATGTATTTGGTAACATTAGTATTGCTTCAAAATGAAGGATCGCGTAGAATCACAAAGCAGTCTATTATTTGATTAAAATAAATAGGCTCTTTATAAAATAACTTAAATTGAATTAAACTTTCGTTATTGTAAGAAAAAGAAAAAAAAAATCAAATTCTGCACTGTGAAAACAAAGTTTAATAATCTTTTAAAATTACCAGAAAACAAACTTTAATTACATTTTTTTATAAAATTTTAATTAATTTTAAAAAAATATTAATTACGGTATTGTTTTGGCTTAATTTACTTTCTTAAAGTTAAAATAGATCACCTAAGTGACTCATTATGAAAAAAAATCACCTAAGTGACTCATATATTAGACTATTCACATTTAAATTTTATTCTCTTCATTCTTTATTTAAGCATCATTAATCCAATAGCGAAACAAAATAAGAAAGTCTTTATTCTTAAGACACAAAACAAACAGCAGGTTCACTGAAAGGTTTATGAATTAATTTAACATTGGAATTAAATTATTTTAAAAAATAACACTCGATTTGGAAAACATAATTTTCTTTTTTATGGACAAGTAAAAAATATAATATTGTATTTGTATCAGAACAACACTTGTTCAATACATGACAAACAAATTAAATTATTTTTGGATCTTGCTAACAGGTGTCTCCGGAGCACTCTTTAAACATTCTTACATTAAAAGTGATCGCTTGACAGCTAACCGAAAATGAACAAACTCACCCCAAATCTGCATCAAAACTGTAAGGGACAGTTTGGGGCTTTAGATAAGTTTATTTGAAATGAATAAATATTGATGATATGTAATTATAGAGGTACTGGTGAGACTCTTAATAAACTTTTTAAAGTGTTGGTTTGGATTATCAAGTGGTTATTAATTATTAACATTAAAAAATTATAATTAGTCATGCTAGGAAACTCATTCAGCTAAGATGATAATGAACTTGAATAGATAGCATTAACTGCAAACATAAACTTTAAACCAATGGAATGAAACCATGAAGAAGAGTGGAGGACACAACAAAAATGGCCATAAAACCATGAAGAAAGCTTGTGGATCATGGAAAATAAAGGCAAAGTGAGGGATTTTACCTGTCTTCAAACATGGATCATGGAAAGTAAGGGCAGAGTAAGACAGTGGCACAATTAACTACCCTAGATTTAACACATTGTAACATCCTGGCATAATAACTTGCTTTTGAACTGGTGGGATAGAGTATTCAAGTAACATGAAGATAACCCACATCGCATGCTAATAAATAAAATAGACTACCATTATTTGAATAATAATGCTTTAGAAGATCATCCATACTAGGGTTGTGCCTGCAGCTTTTAAGTTTTAAGGAAGTTCATGTTCTGGCCATGACATGGCAAGTGAGTTCTAAGCAAGCACACCTGAGATATCCAATATTATTGGAAAGCACATAAACAATCATAACAAAGAGGTCAGAAATTTCTTATCTCTGACATAATTATTGGTAGATAGAAAGGGGTGGCAAAACGGGCCGAGCCCGCCGAGCCGACCCGTTTGACCCGCAATTTTTGGTGGGCTAGGCTGAGATTTTTGGCCTGCCCCACCCCACCCCGTTTTTGAGCGGCTTAAACGGGGCGGGCATGCCCGTTTTTCCACCTCTTTTTTTGTATTTATCGTTTTATCTTGTATTGTAAGGAGTACTTATTAACTAAGTTGATAATTTGTTAGTTTAATTAAGCATAATTATAAGGAATTATCTCTATTCTCTGCTGCAATCTTCTCTTAATTATCCCTATTATAGTATTATTGTTAGTTTAAAAGTAGGAGGTAAGAATTGTAGAGAATTGTGAAGTTATTATAATTCAACATGTTTAATATTTTTTAAACATTGAATTGAGAAGTTATAATTCAAATTGTTAAAAAAAAATAAAAAATATTTGGTGGGCGTGCTCGCCAACCCACAACTCTGCCAATAAACGGACGGGCTTGAATTTTGAACCCGCACACCTAAGTTGGCCCGCCCCGCCCCGTTTTTTAGCGGACTTAAATGGGGCAGGCATGCCCGTTTTGCCACCCCTACATAGAACCAATTACTTTGCATAGAGAAAATAATTTATTTTAAAATGAATACTAAATTTGTTCAATATTTGAAATTTATTGAAAAATGGATAAATAGGTCTTTACCTCCTGTAATATAGGCAAATTTTGTTTTTCCCCCGTAATGTGATTTGCCCCTTGCAAAGTAAATTTTTTTTATTTCCCCCCTAGGTGCATATGGTATGAATATAATGAAGAGAGTAAGTAAGAAAGAAAACCACATAATCATGGAAACATCAGAACAACATAATCAACCCATAACTCTAACTTCCTCTTTATCTCTTCCCAGATCTTGTAAAAAGACTGACACCCATAAAATCGAAAACCTTGTAGAGTACTCCTATGTTCCAGATGATGTCCAGATTGCTGAAACCATACCTCCCCTTTTAAGCCCTTATAACATCTTCAAAAGACAAAGATCATTTACCCGATCAATAAGGAATCTGATCTCGACCAACCGACCTCACATGAAGGAGTATGTTCAGTCGTCTCGACTTGACCAGTGCAGCCTTAAAGCAACAAATCAAGAACAATATGTTGATTTAGAGATTCCTCAGAGTCTCATAAATCAATGGAAATCGGAAGGATATACGGCCTTACACTTTGGAGCTGTCAGACTAATCCTTTCTCTTCATGGAAGGAAAAATATGCTTGTTTTCTGCAAGATAGCACTTCTAGATTCAAGCTATCTTCATTATGAAAACGCTGTGATTAGGACTGTATTAACCTCACTCCATGCTGGCAATATCGTGCTTACCATCTTTCCAAATTACAACGTAAGCCTCAATGATAGCACTTTATCCACAAGGTTAAAAGTCCAAGTACAAATCACTGGATCTGACCAAGTCCCAGAAGCCCTATCTGCCACTTTGCATCACCAGATAGGGGTGTCAAAATTATCCATTTATCCATTATCCATCCAATCCATTCACTAATGGATCCATCCAATCCATCCATTAGTAAAAAAATTAGTAAATGGATTGGATCCAATCCATCCATTTAATTAATTGATGGATCCAATCCATCCATCTTAATTTGAAAATCCAATGGATCATATATAGTATAATAATCTCAAATCCAATGGATAATCAATTTTTTAAAAATAAAATTAACAACCAATTCAAAAATAAAAAATCGGTTGAAAACCAAAAAAACACCTGAAGATCCTAAAATCGGGAGAAAACCCAAAAAATCGACCGAATACCCAAAAAAACCCGAAAATCCAAAAATCGGCCGAAAACCCACAAATATGTCGAAAACTCAAAACATCGGCTGAAAACCCAAAAAACACCCGAAAACGCAAAAATCAACCGAAAAACTGAAAATCGACCGAAAATCCAAAATTCAAAAAATCGGCCGAACAACCTAAAATCAGCAGAAAAACCAAAAAACGGCCGAAAAACCTAAAATCGGCTGAAAACACAAAAAAAATCTGATGAAAAACCGAAAATCACCCGAAAATCCAAAAAATCCTAAAATCGGCCGAAAACTCAAAAAATCGACCAAAAACCCATAAAAAGACTGAAAACCCGAAAATCGGCTGAAAACCCAAAAAAACACCCGAAAATCCTAAAATCGGCCGAAAACCCAAAAACTCAAAAAATCGGCCGAAAACCCAAAAAACACCCGAAAACCCAAAAAACGGATGAAAAACCAAAAATCGGCCGAAAACCCAAAAAACGCCCGAAAATCCTAAAATCCAAAAAATCAGTCGAAAAAAACCTAAAATCAACTTTTCGGCCAATTTTAGGATTTTCTGGTGTTTTTTGGTTTTTCGGCCGGTTTTTTGTGTTTTCGGCCAATTTTAGGTTTGTCGGACGATTTTTCGTTTTTTGGCCAATTTTAGATTTTTCGGCCGATTTTGTGTTTCCGGCCGATTTTTTTAGTTTTCGGCCGATTTTTTGTTTTTCGGCCGTATTTAGGTTTTTCAGCTGAGTTTTTCGGTTTTCAACTTTTTTTTTTGTGTTTTCGGCCGATTTTAGGTTTTTCGTCCGATTTATGGAATTTCGGGTGTTTTTAGGGTTTTCAGCCGATTTTCGGTTTTTCGGCCGATTTTAGATTTTTCGGACGATTTTGTGTTTTCGGCCGATTTTTGGTTTTTCGGATGATTTTAGGTTTTTCAGCCGATTTTTTGTATTTTCGGCCGATTTATGAATTTTTAGGTTTTTCGGCCGATTTTTGGTTTTTGGCCGATTTTTGGGTTTTCGGCCGATTTTTTGATTTTCGGTGTTTTTTGGGTTTTATGTTATTAATAAAAATAATCTATTTAATTAATAAATATGTTATTAAAAAATAATAGTAATTTAATAGATGGATTGGATGGATATCCATCCATTTAAAATACCATAATGGATGGATTGGATTGAATTTTATCTTCAATGGATGGATTGGATTGGATATTTTGAATGAGTTTTAATGGATTGTTAATGGATTAATGGATTTTTTTTATCCATCCATTAACAATCCAATCCAAATCCATCCATTTTGACACTTCTATCACCAGATAATCTATCGCCTCCAAAATCACTCGATAGATTTGCCTCTTTCTGGGTGTTCTTCTGACTCTTTGTTAGTTGTTACCAACAAAGAAGAAGACATACCCTCCATTGTCCAAATTCCAAGAAGAATCTCAAGGGAGGAATTAACTCAACTAATTCCTCTAGAATGGATCACGAACTATGAAAAAATTCATCAGGATAGAAGACCAATACAATCACAAGAAGCTTCCTTCAGGAGGTCTGTTGATAGATCAGTGAAAACAATTTTCAAAAAACCAGACGAAGGACGAAGATCTGTCGATGGAGGAATCAGAACTATTTTAAAAAATCCGGATGAAGGATCAAGCTCAACTCCTATCTTCCAAACCATGATGATCCAACCGATCCTCCAAGAAGATTGGTGTCCAATTCATGCTGTCACAGCAAAAGGAGAACTCATCTATACTGACAAGATATGTGGTCATTTTATCTAGGACGTGGATCCCAAGATGTGTGATCCTGGGTGTGATTGTTGGATGCATGATCATGATATCGATAGAGATATCATTCTCCATAAAAGAAAGAAGAAGGGAGCATGTAAACCGTCTCCTCCACCTCAAAGGAGGTCTGATCCTGACAATGGTCCATGGGTAGAAATTCATAAGAAAGCTCCTCCTCTTCCCTTTTATGAAGAAGCTCTTAAGATCTTCATAAAAGAAAATCTTTTGCCACCTAATGATCCTGATCTTGTTACATGGTCTCCCAGAGACCATTATAAGCCAATAAATTTCCCAAAAAATACTGAACCTATCCCTTGCTTCATGTTCTCAGCCTCAACCCCAGTTGCTCAGCTAGATCATGATCTAAGGAAGATGTTAGAAGAAAGAACTTTTGGCAAAGATTTTGACCAAAAGGAAAGACAAATCAGGAGATTACAAGGCCAAGTAAAAGAAATTGATGATTTCTTGAAAGCTTCCAAAGATACCAAACCTAAACCAATTGAAGATCTCCTCTTCAATCCTCCTGCTTTTCCTACTTATTTTACACAACCAGAAAGACCATCGCCTTTCTACCCATCATATGCCTCATCACCACCTGATTATGTAAAATACATACCCACAGCCTATAGACCAAAATCTGCCAAGACTACCACTTCATCTTATAAGTCAAAAGAGAAAACTGCCTGTTTAAGTGTATCATCCTCTGATTCCCAAGATGTTGTTGAAACACCTCCTCCAAAATTTCAAAAGGAGGAAATCCCAGACAAAGGTTTCCAAGCCATGGCGATAACAGAAAACTGGAAGTTCTCCCAAGAAAGTGGCTCCTCGGAATCCTCTACAAGAAGCAGTGAAAATTCTTCATCCAAAGAAAATTATTCTTTTCATAATACATCCACCAGTGATACTTCGGAATTCTCCTCATCAGAAAGAGAATCTGAAAGTAATTACGTGAATATCTCTAGATCTTTTATGGTGAATGTAAAAGAGGAAGGATCCTTTTATGAAGAATCACTTGAAGAGACTCAAGTAGCAGAAAGAGCTAAAGTAAGTAGTGGCCCTTGGTTCACACTTGATGATATACCACCCAATCTCTGGAGGAAGAGACTTCTCGAGTTTGGTGCATGGCTTGATACCCAGCTAATGAAGACAGGCGCAGATTCTTACAAAATCATTGAAGAATTTTGCTGCAGAATGACAGGCACTTTAAAGGAATGGTATCACAATCTTGGTACATTCAAACAAGATGAATTACACAGACTAGAGAATGCTGCTGCTGTTCTTGGCGTTCTTCACAACGAATTCATTGGTGATATGGAGATTTTTGACAGAAAAAGCAAACAAGAATTTTTTGAGATGAAATGTTGTTCTCTTAAGGTTAGAGACCTTGAGAAACATTACCAAAGAATGTCCCAGAGATACTATGTTCTCAATGGGTTTAATGACCCTAGTCTCAAAAATACTTATGTCTCATCATTACCACAAGAACTTCAGCCAGAGATCCATAAGATGATAGCCACAGCACAGAAAGATATCAATTCCATGAGTCTTGACCAAATTTATCAGATGACCTTAGAAGCACTTGAAAAGTTGTGCTGACTACATCAACATTTTTCAGAAATAGTGGAACAAAAATCCAAGTTCACCAAGGCATGCCGAAAGCCTTACCTGGAGATCAAGTGCAAAGGTAACCGATGTTCTTGTTCAACAAAAAAGAGAAATCACCGCCAAAAGTATACCAAGCCGTTCAGAAACCTTAGTAAAAGGAGAAGAAAGAAAGGCTTAAAATTTTTCAAAAAGAAAACATTTAGAGGAAAAGGGAGAAGTCAGAGATGTTTTGTTTGTGGAGAAAAAGGACATTTTTCCAAAAGTTGCCCAAATAAAACCAGCAAAGTCTCAAAGTTGATCAACTCTCTCCAACCTCTAGAAGGGGACCTGGAATCTTTGTATTCTGAACAAAGCACTGCCGATGAAGAAACAGTCTTTGCCCTTCAAGACTCCTCGTCCAATGAAGGATCTCCTGGTGAAACAGAAGATGATGAATACTTCCCTATTTACTCTTTCAAAGAAATAGGAAGTACCCTACCTACTCCTCCTCTCCCTTGTGTTGAAGCTCATGTCCTTACGTCAAAATTTTCTCATCCTAAGAAAGTCATAGCTTACATGGATACTGGTGCTCAGGTTACAATGATGAACCCAACCATACTCCCTTCAGATGCATGGGTGAAACATGCTGTATATTTTGTGGCAGCCGATGGAAAGGTGTTCAGGACAGATTTGATGACAAGAGATAAAATAGGAATCAGATTCTTCCCTGAATGCATAGTCTGGACAAAAGTCATTGGCAGTAATCTTCCGAATAAGGATATTGTTGTAGGGATGGATGTATATTCAGCTGCAAATAGGCTTCAAAATCTTTCCACGGGAATAAAATTCAAAAGAGAATTTAAACCGTATTCTGAAGTACTAAAACTTTATTCTCTCTCAGAAGTTCCTACAGAATATGAAGAGATTAAGGCCAACCTGTTAAAACTTTGTGCAGACAGTCACGAGAAATTTCTCCATCCAAAACCCCTTTGGAAAAATGATGACTTTTTTGTCCAACTTCCTTTCAAACTCAATGAAGATATAAACCCAACAAAAGCTACTCATCCAGGAATGAGTCCGTCTGATTTTGCGTTAGCACGAGAAGAGTGCAATCAGTTGCTCCAACAAGGACTCATAGAACCCACTAAATCCGAGTGGGCTTGCCAAGCTTTTTATGTAGAGAAAAGGTCTGAAAAGATAAGAGGGAAAAAGAGGTTAGTAATTGATTATAAACCTCTAAATCATTTTCTCAAAGATGATAAATTTCCTATTCCAAAGGCCTCTTCATTGTGCATTTTCATCAAAGATGCCCAGATTTATTCAAAGTTTGATATGAAGTCAGAATTTTGGCAGTTGGGAATTGATCCCAAAGACCGTTACAAAACAGCGTTTTGCATTCCCCACGCGCAATACCAGTGGACAGTCTTACCGTTTGGGCTTAAGGTAGCTCCATCACTATTCCAAAAGGCCATGACCAGAATTTTTGAACCTATTCTTGATAGTATTCTCATCTACATAGATGATGTGCTATTATTCTCAAAAGATGAAAAGGCCCATAAACAGCTGCTGGACCAATTCTTCCGTATAGCCAGAAGTATGGAATGATGCTTTCAGAAAAGAAAAGCCAGATAGCCCAAACAGAAATTGACTTTTTAGGAATGCATTTCTCACAAGGAAAATATCAACCCCAACCTCATATTGCTCAAGAGTTATTAAATTTTCCTGATGAAAATTTTACAGTTAAACAAATTCAACAATTTCTTGGTATTATTAATTATATCAGGGATTTCATACCAAAGCTTGTTAAATACACCAACCCATTGTCACAGTTACTCAGGAAAAATCCTCCATCATGGGGGACAAAACAAAAAGAAGCAGTAAAGGCCTTGAAAAAGATCGCACAAACTCCACCCGCCTTAAAAATTCCAGGAGATGGGAAAAGAATTCTACAGACTGATGCTAGTGATCATTATTGAGGAGCAGTTCTGATAGAAGAAATTAATGGTGTAAAACATTATTGTGGTCATGCCAATGGACAATTCAAAGAAGCTGAGAAGCATTATCACACCACTTATAAAAAAGCACTAGCCGTCAAATTGGGAATTCAAAAATTTGATTTTCACCTGAGAGGTTATCATTTTGAAGTCCAAATGGATAATTCATCTTTCCCAAGAATCCTTGAATTCAAAAATAAAATGCTACCAGACCCTCAGACCCTCCGACTCAAAGAATGGTTTTCTAGGTATGATTTTACTGTAAAACATATCAAAGGAAATCAAAACTTAATCCCTGATTTACTTTCCAGACCAAGAAAGCTTGTCCAAATCATTACAAATACCCATACCTTTCCTCTAATCTTCATGGTCAAACCATTACCAGTCCATGCTTCTATTTCTAAGACCTTGCCTCCAGGAATAAATTCTTCATGCTCGCCTTTCCAACTCAAAGAGTATGCCAGAAACAACCTTTTTTATTATATGGCAAAAATCATAAAAAAATTTCCAGACCGTTTCCCTTTCCTCCCAGATACACCCTTTTATTTAACATTTTTGATAAATCCAAAGTCTAAATTTACTGAAGATCATTTATGGTATATTTGGTGTGCCACTTGTTTGTATGTAATGCCCGTCTTAATTCCAACTGAAGCAATGGATCAGCATCTTATGGATGCAAAAAATCACAAGTCTTTAATTTGGACTGTACTTGAATGGTATTCTCCTCTGGAATGGTGGAGGAATCAACTGAGTTCGGTCCTAAATGAGGTAAGGGAAAGAAGAATGACACCAGGAGCCATTAGCAAACTTAAGACAGTTTTCATGTTACACAGGCCATATCAGACAGATCCCAGAACTAAATTCCTCATTTGTGGCAGCTATGCTGATTTATGGAAAACTATTGATGATTATCCTCCAAACATCAAGGTTACCAAGGAACTAATGGATTATGTCAGTCTTATTAATTTTCATGACACAGGGAAAACCCAAACTAATACTACATGTATAAGCCATGGGAATCTTCCACCTCAATGGCAACCAGTTGATCCACAAGTGATTGGAGAAAGTTCTAGTCAAGCTACTCGACCAAGACAAGATTTTCAGATGGATATTGAACAACAATTCACAAAAATGAATTTTGAAGAAAGACCAATGAAGGTTGAGTCATCAAAGAATTCTGATGGAGAAGACCTAGAAGACATCTGGTATTCACAACAGTTTGAAAGATACTGCTCAGAAGAATATTTTCCAGAGGAATATCTGTCAGACCAGAACCTGTCGCCAAGTCACGAGCCTATCTTGAAATACTAAAATAATATATAAAAGTCCAATAAGCCATTACTAAGGTGGCATATGAGGCAAAAACGTGACTTGCCTAATAGTAATATGTATATGTTTGTATTTAGTGTGAGGTGTAAAAATAATGTGACATTTTGGTCAAAAATGTCATAAGTATGTCTTCCATAATGACATTTTGGTCAAAAGTGTCATAAGTATGTCTTCCATAATGTCCTTAGTGGCATAAGTGGGAATAGTGGTTGATTTGTCTTTAATATACCTCTTTGGCTATAAAAGGAAGAGGATTGTAACATATTTCACAAGTGGAATAAAAAAAAAAAAAAAAAACTCATAGTGTGTTCTATGAAAAATATGTTCTTCTAAATTTCTCTTTTCTTTCTGAAAGCTCTAGTTATTATGTTCATATCATAAGTTCTCCCATAGAGATGCTAGTATGCTCTACACTCGCCTCTAAAATGAGAATCTTGTATATCAGAAGACATCTAACTATTGATCCATGCTACGGTCCTTTCTATTATGAGATGATAGTTTTAATTGATAGTCTGTGCTTGAAATTTTTATATACCTATGATTGGTTGATTGTTATCTCACTTGAGAAACAAAATATTGTATTAGAAGAACACTCGTTCAATATTAGTACATGACAAAAGAATTAAATTATTTTTATACATGACACACGGTCGATAATAAACACTTGACTAAATATTAATTAATAATTGCAACGCTTGACAGCCAACTGAGAACAAATAAACTCCCTTCAAATCTACATCAAATTCGTAAGGGGCAATTTGGGGATCAGAGATAAATTTATTTGAAATGAATAAGTATTGATGAAATGTAATTAGAGTTTTTTTTTTTTTTTTGGTACATTGTAATTAGAGTTATAATATTGGTGAGACTGATTTACTATTTTTTTAAGATGCTAATTTAGATTAATGAGTGCTTAACCTTAAAAAATTATAAATAAGGCATGTTAAGAAACTCATTCAGCTGAGATGGAAATATAAACTTTAAAAATGAATGGAACCAACATTTTGAACTCTAACATGTGCATAAACTTGATTAGCTCAGCAGTAATAACAGTAAAATAGTCAATGAAACAGCAAGAATGACCTAAATGAACTTCAGAATACCTTACCAAAAAAATGCATTAAAACAAAATGTATAGCTAATTAATCTTTCGAATTGTCAAGATGAGGTTTGTACATTAATATCAAGGCTACATGCTAGAATTACAAAAAAAACATACACAGTTAAAAATGTCTACCAAGGTACTAAGTGCAATGTTAGCACAATGTATCACCCCAGATAATTTGAAATCAGAAGATGGATCAATAAACCTTAACACCCTATAAACAAAAAAATCAATTAGAGATGAACAATATAATTAATCTACCCTCTATAAGATGGTGTTTAAAATATATACTTCAACTCAAAGCAGTCCATACAAGTTCAAGAGTGCTCTTCATGAATGAAAAAATAGACAATAATGCCAACGAGTATTGAAATCAAACAATGGCGCCCTGTTGAATGTATGATAAATGAATACCAGGGGAGGGAGTGTGTGGAGAAGGTTAGGGGGACTCAGGGTGACGAACCCAGAAGAAGAGTGAGTGGAGAGCACAACAAAATGGCCATAAAATAAAACCCTGATGAAAGCTTGGGAATCATGGAAAATAAGGGCAAAGTAAGGGTTGCATAGCAGTACAGTTTACACTAAAGAAATAGTGGCACAGTTAACTACCCTAGATTTAACACATTGTAAGATCCAGGCATAACTTGCTTTTCAACTGGTGAGAGAGTATTCAAGCCACAAGATAATCCACATGGCATGCAAATTAATAAAATAGACTACCATTATCTGAACCATAGTTGCAGAATCCGCTACCCTATCAAGGAAACAACAAATTGGTTTGTGCCTATTGGTTCGCGGTACTTTTGCAAATTGGTTTGTCCAAATTCGTGTGGAATTCACATAAATCAACATACTAACAAGATGGAAGATAGAACCGGTAAAAAAGTGTAGTTGTTTTTCACTTTTGCAGTATTGAATTCAAATTTGGGGTGAAGAAAAGGGGAAATTTCATGCTCAGTTGCCACCATTCTTTGATTAATGGCAAGTTGATAATGGAAGTTGGAACAATTGTGTAAGATAATTAAAATCACTGGAGAAATAAGAACCGAAGAAGATGAATGGGTTTTCTTTTGCAAATCTCTATAATTTATATTGATGATATTAATATCTTCAACAACTTTTTATTTTTTTAACTTTTTTTCTTGTTGGTCAAGTACTAAATAATATTTTTAATTCATAACATACTGGTTATATTTGAACATACTAAAATAGTGTACCAACTATGTATGTATATCCTCCAAGTACCAAAATCTTTAAGAATCACGTACCGTTTACCTGAATCCATACCATGTACCGAAGTGAATAGCGAATTGTATTATGACTAATGATCTGAATAATGCATTAGAAGATCATCCATACAAGAGTTGTGCCTGCAGCTTTTAAGCAAGTTCATGTTCTGGCTATGACATGGCAAGTGTGAGTTCTAAGCACACCTGAGATATCCAATATTATTGGAAAGCACATAAACAATCATAACAAAGAGGTCAGAAATTTCTTATCTCTGAGATAATTACTGGTAGATGTCACCAATTAATTTGCAGAGATAACGAGGCAAACCTAACATCGTATTTAGCCATTGCAAGCAAGGCGTGCAAGCCTCCTACACTGGCCCTGGAAAATGATGTTTATTCATCAATAATCAAATGGTGGAAAAATGTAATACGATAAAATAGACAGCTAAAAGAGTTTAATGAATAAAATTAAGATTAAATGATATACATAGCATCAGAAAGTATAGAATAAACAATCAGATGAATCTTCTCAAAGCTCTTTGAAGGTAGGGAAGCTCACAACTTATAATTATATTGGAAAAAAAAAAACAGGACAAGGAATAGGATCCTAAAATTCAAAAACAGGATAAATAAAATACACAGCATTATAACATGATAATTGGTATGTTCATATTGAGTGTGACATCATAATTTCTAGAACATAATGAATTGTACAAATATTATCTTTGTTTAGAACCTAATAATGATGTACATGGGTTTTCAAAAATGAAAAATCGAACAGCAAACTCCACTGCGTAAATATTTAAAAATTCTGACCAGAGGAAACTAAGTTCTTTATTCCCATCAAATGTTCATCATTTGAGATATTGAGTGAAATACGAAGATTAGTCAACAATTCCTCTTTTTCCCAACTTAAAGGACCAGAAGTATACATTGCCTCTAAGGTACAGAGATAAGCATTCAACTCTAACCTATGGATTTTTTCTGCTACAACCTCTTTTGAAAAAATGTCACATCCTTCATCCACATCTTCAATGTCTACAGATTCTGCATCACTGCAACTGGTATTTTCATCACTATGGCAAGGATGTGCTAACCTATCACCATAAAATCCATCCACATCTTCAACATCTAGATATTCTGCACCACTGCAAAGGGTATCTTCATCATCTTGGCAAGGACCTGCTAACGTATCACCAAAAAATTCACTACCACTTATTACACTACAGCTGCCAACTGAACTCAGGTTACTACAAGAATAATCTGGTTCATCAATGGATTCAGGAAAGTGTGTTGTAACATTACAAGGTTTCCTCGTTTCATATAATTGATTGGTACAATTAGTGTAGGAATAATGCATGTATTTTTCACCCATATTATTATGTGGGTAAGCAATAGCATCTACCTTTTCCGGCAATGGAGCAGTGGATCCCGCTTTGAATCTTTTAGACTCACCCGTAATCACAACAGCCCTCTTTTTTCTGGGATATTCCTCAATACAAGATGTGTCGTTAGAAGACACTCTTTTCATCGCCTTTTTCATCGTCTTATAGTTGTTTGAAATCAAATTCCGGCTAAACTTCGCAACTCCAGACTTGGCTGGCTCCTGTAACAAGCACAACGAAATGTAATAAGAAAAAAAACGCATGGCAAAATTTTCAAAATAATAATGGAAAATAAAAATCATATCAATTCCAAAACAATATTAATACCAAGAAACTGCCAAAAACTTGAAAATGCTTGCTAGTTCGGATTAATGAATTTCATTTAAAAATATTTTCCGAGTTACATAGTAACTCTGTAATTGCCTCCACGACAAGTCGACACAATAATATGGACCCAGATCCCCTCCTGTCTTATTGCTGCATGCTATATTTCTTGTACTATTCTTAATCACCAGACGAATCCAATGGAATCAATTATCTCCGCCAGTGAAGAACCACTCCACCCTCATGCAACCTTTCATCACCGGTGACGGTGACAAGATGGCCTTCAAATGGGGGCGGTGAGAGATAACCGCAGGCATACGTTTCTCTCTTAATTTTCCTTTTATTTTAATAATTTTGTTGTTGGTGTACCTTATCCGTTGGATTGATCCGACGATTGAGAATAGACCATGAGAGATAGCATGAGACAAACTACCAAAAAAAAGGCTTCACATACGCTACGGCAACACAAAAAAAAAAAAATGTGTCTGTTGAAACCGAACGAAATATTTCATCGATTAATCGTGAAAACGACGAATCATTATGTTACATTCTTAAGCGTAATTTTTCAGATTCTGCTATTTCTACAATACGAATGAGAAAACAAATCAAATTCTAACAGAAACCGAGAGAACAAAATTAAAATTGACAAAGAGATAATGAGATAATACGATTACAGAAAGAGATTACAATAAACGAAACAACTGAAATAAAATAAAATAAAGTTGGAAGAAGATTGATGCTACTAACCTTTGTCAACGATTGCAGGTTTGATTGAAATCTTCAGATTAGTCGCTTCGCAGAGAGTACTTGGAGGAGGAGGAGGATAATGAGTATTGAATCAATGACCAAATTAGGGTTTGCGAAACTCAGAAATCGATCGATGGTAACAGAATAATAACAACCTTTTTTAAAAAATAAATAATTAATATGCGGTTACTTGCTTCCAATAATAACTTGGTGTGCGGCACAAGTTTGGGTCAACAGCAACCTTTATGGGCCCTCTTACGTATTATTCAGGCCCGTTTGAATCTCTTTTTCAATTTTTTAATACTCCCTCCATTCCTTTTTATAAGGAACAATTTGAAAAATAAATTTATTCTTTTTTATAAAAAATAATCATTAAATTTATGCTTTATTAATTAAGCAATTTCATTTTTACCATTTATCTATTTCAATGTTATGCATTAATTACAGTAACATATTAATTACACCAAGGTTATTTTTGGAATAGATTATAAAATTTTTAATAAAACAATAAGATTCATTGGTATGTGTGTTTTTTTCCAAATTGTTTCTTATAAAAAGGAACGGAGGGAGTATATTTTAAGGTGAAATAAATTTTTTGTCTCATCTGTGAATTTAATTTTGGTTGACTATCACTTCATTTAAGATTAAAAAAAAAAAATTGGTCCCATCCATAAAATATGTCAAATTTAATTTTTAGTTCTCTAAAAAATTTAACAAGTTTATTTCTCAAATTGTGTCGTCATAGCTTTCGATATTTGCTTTTAAGTTAAATTATGTGTACTCTCCACATTTTTTTAATGAGTTTATGTATTCTTTTTTTTTTTGGTAAAATTATAACAATTTCTTCAATAAAAATTTCAACTTTTTAAACAAAAAATATCCTTAGTCGGTGCATACGGTAAAATATTTGTTGGAAGATATTAACTCTAAACTTGAACTCAGTTACTTCGATGGACTGGTCTCTATAATTGTGCGCGGAGATACCTTTAGTTTACCAAAGTAAAAAATGAAATTTTTTTTTTATCAAGTATCCTAGTGGCTAGAAATTCTAAATAATAAATTTTTAAGGCTTAAATATGTTATAGGTCCTCGCAGTTACACATAGTTTTGGTATTAGTCCTTAAAGTAAAGGCTTAATTTCAGTCCTTGGAATTACATTACGTTTGGCTTAGCTTATTTTAGAGCTTATGTAAACGACTTATGCAATATAAATTAGGTTTTATGCTATTTTATAAGTTTGAACTAATGAAAATTGAATTCTTATAAGCTATTTTATCATAAATTACCTTAAAAAACTTATAATAATACATAAAAATTATATGAGCTGTTTGCATAAGCTCAAAAATAAGCTAGGCCAAACGAACACTTACTTTTGGTATTAGTCCATGTTGGCTTTTAACCCCTATAATTTAAAAGACTTGTGATTTTAGTCCCTTTATTGGCCATGTTTAAATCAAAATGAAATTACTTAAAATGAAATTATATCATATGTAACTCATTTAAAATACACTAATAGTTGGTAGCATATAAGCCAATGATACTCAAAATACGAGAACGGATTCTCTCCAGTCTGTGTTTTCACTGGAGAGAGAGAGAAGTGCTAAATCTAACCATTAAAATATCATCATCTTTTTTTGATTTAATTTTTATAATAAAGTTTTTACATTCTCTCTCCTGATGTGTGGTGAAGATTGCACTGCAGAGACAATTGAGAGAAATCCACGGGAGAGATGCTCTCCTCAAAATACATCAAAAGTTGGCATTTTTATATAAGCCACTAATATTCAAAACACCAAAAGTTGGCAACACATAGGCCACTAATACTCAAAATACATCAAAAGTTGGCATCATATATAAGCCACTAATACTCTATATACATTGAAATTCAGTTGGCAACATAAGCCACTAATACAGCAAAATAAAACTTAAAGATCACTTTTCTTCATTTTCCAAAGGTTTGGTTGGATCAGATCCAGGACATTTTTGGATTCTACTACTTCCCCGAACATTTTTGGAGTTCTCCTTTTGCGGTCCTGCGTACTTTCTCTTATTTAGTTTCAGGAATGGTTTAAATAAATTTATTCATAGAATACAAAAAGTATTAAATTTGCAACAATACATTTTGTGGTGCAGTATAAAACATTGGTTCAGCAGCCTGTTTTTGCGAAAGCGTATGACGAACAGGTTGGCTTTGAAGTTCACGCTCTAGTTCCTCGACCGAAAAACAGGCAATTGGTGCCTTAAATCCAACATCAGAGTCACTTTAATTTACATATGGGATAGGAACAAGTTCAGGTTCAGCTGCAATAGATGCAGTGTCAGCTGCATTAGACGCAGTACCAGCTGCATTAGATGCAATACAAGCTCAATTTTCAACGTTTTTTTTTGGTTTTCTCTGTCAAAAAAAATATGGTCACTTTTGTGTTGTGTGAAGTTATACTCAATGAAATAAAAGCTAGTAAATAACCTTATACCTTTCTCCGTTGTGCCGATGGGTTCACTTCTGTGCTCTTGCAACCCCTGGCATTATGACCAAGAATTCCACAATTTGTACACTTGTTAGGCGCGGGCCTTTGTTTTCTAGGATTTGGATTTTCATGAGTTCCCCTTCTTCTCAACTTTTTTGGTCTACCAGGACCTTTCTTATATTGTGGGGGCGGCATATCTTCAACAACTTCAATATTAAGCCACATGTCTTGACCATTAATAGCGCTAACACTAAAACTATAACAAAGATCATATACTTCCCTTGAATAATAGTGATCAACAAAGTCCTCGGGATTTTGGTTTGAGAATCCCATAGCTGAAATAGCATGTCTATAAGGTATGCCTACTAATTCTCAAAAGTTACATGTCTTTTTGTCTAAATTAACAATAAAACTACTAGCATGTTGATGATGTTCAACCTGAAATTCAGTTTTACTAGACAAATGTGAGGACCAATCCATTTCCCTCCCAATGAGAACATTCCATTTACCAATAGCAACTTTAAATTCTTCCAAAGATTTAAACTGTAAATCCTCTTTGAATTTATAGTCCTTATTTAGTTCATCCATCCTAAATAGATCATATTTAGGTCCCTTTTCATTATCGGAATCATACAACAAAAACATTTATATTTCTAAGAAAATGGCACAAACATTTATATTTCTACCAGTTCTTACTTCAAACTCAGTGGGTATGACAGCTCTTGAAACAACTTCATGAGTTGGTAACGGATACACAGACAATTTCTAACACGACCAAAGAAGAAGAATAGATTTCAAATATGACCAAAGAAAACAACATATAAGAAAAACGAACCTTTAATAGCTTTCCAAACACGACCAAACACAGAAGCTGCTCCCAAACGTGATTTCTTCAAACGCGATTTTGCCCTAATCAATTTTGTCCTAGTAGAAATCGATTATGTGATGTGCGATTGTGATGTTGTTCGTGTTATGTGAAGTGCGATTGTGATGTTGTTCATGTTATGTGATGTGCGATTGCCCTAATCGATTTTGCCCTAATCAATTTCTTGTTCAATTTTGCCCTAGTACGCTGTGTTTGATCAACTGTTCGCTATGTTACTTCTTGTTCGTGGAATCGTGTTTTCATAAGGGAAAAAATAACATTAATAATAACAATAATAATTATTATTATTATTATTATTATGGTAAAAGTAAAAAAAAAAGTTTTGCCTTTTAGTGTGCCACGTGGTTTATATTAATTGGGCCACGTGGCACTCCGTTAAGTGTTATTTTTTTTTTTAACGGATGGAGTAACAGAAGGGCTAATACCAAAAGTCTTTCAAACTGCAGGGGTTGAAAGCCAACAAAAAAATCTATAAGGACTAATACCAAAATTATGTGTAACTGCGAGGACCTATAACATATTTAAGCCAATTTTTAATTATTTGAAACTTAAAAACTCTTATTTAATTCATCCATTTTTAAAATTTCTTTAAAATGTTACAAGAAATTCTTTTATAATGTACTAAATATGATTATAAAAAGTAATTTTAAAATTTGTAAAACACACATGAGTTAATTTAAAAATAAAGACAAAACACTCAATAACAATCGGTTGAAATTTATTTGTTGAAAATACTTGTGATATATCTGTCTCTTTTTTCTCGCATTTGGGAGGACCATAATTTAGCCGCTTCTAATTTTCCTCCTTCACATGAAGAGGTAAGTAGGTAGGCATCCATAAAAATAAAACTTGGATAAGATCAGTTCAATGAGGATGCACCCAAAATTATTTCACCATATATAGGGGAATTTTCATTTTTAATTACCCGTAAATTAATTTTATATGTAAATATGTCATATAAATACTAATCTCTTGATTTATATGTTTATAAAAAAATCTCTTTATTTACAAACATAATAAACATCGTAATTCTAGCCTATAACTCTATAATAAAAATAATAATGTATTAATTTTTTTTAGATTTAATTTAATAATATTTTTTTGTCGGGATTTAATTTAATAAATTAAAAGAGTAATATAAAAGGATTTAATAGAGATTAAAAACTTTTTTCTTAGAGTGCCATGTAAGCATAATACTTCTCTAGCTATTGTAGCTTCCTTTTAGAAGGTATATGATGATGATTGATGATGATTGATTTTTTATTAAGACCACTATCATTTTCACCACGATTCAGTAGTAGATTAGATTGGATATAATCTACCAAAAAAACAAAGATTAGATTGGATATACAATGGGTGCGTTTGTTTAAGCTTTAAAAAAAATAGATTTTTCTTTGTATTTTTGAAAATAGATTTTATAAAATCGTTTTTCAAAATATTATAAGTTTTTTTATATTCATTTTTTTTAAATTCAAACACTAATTTTGACATTATATAACATAAACGTACATTATTGAAGATCAAAACATAGTCAAAATCCCAATTTTTACAAAAACTTATATTTCAAAAATGATTTTTATGAAAACCTATTTGAAATAGCTTCAAAAAAAGTGATTTTTTTGAAATTTTGATATCAAAATTTTTTTTCAATAAAATGATGAAATACCTAAAATGACATTTTAAGAATAACTATTCAAACAAAATTTTCATTTAAAGCTTTTATAAAAAATTTCTTTGTAAAAATTTTTTACACAAAATTATATTACACTATAAAAATCGATTTTGAAAAAATCTATAACAAACGCACCCAATATTAATTAAGTTATTAGACTCAAGTTGTTAATGAATTTCATTAAATTAAAGAATAAACATTTGAAAGATTTCAAATTCAATTTATGGATGAAATAATTTTATAATTAGACTTGTAGATAGCTCAAATAAAATTTATACTTCCCTACGTAATAATTTCGCCACCTTCATAAAATGCATACTTCCCTACCAGGCTACCACCTTAATAAAATTCATACTACCATTGTCTTTCTCTTTGAATTGTCAGCTTTTCTACAATTTCTACCACCAGCTTTTTAAATTTTCCACTGTTTTTTTTTATGAACAAAAGGGACTAGCCCCCATTTTTTTATCCATCCTTAATACTGTATGAAATTGTGAAACAATTATGCTTTCTATGACCCTTTGCAAAAGTGATATGGAGTAAGGTCTTTGAGTGGATTAACACATTGATAGGGATTAGATTATAACGAATCAAATAATTTAAAGATATTCAAGTATGTTCCTGACATTTTATGGATTCTAAGAAGAATGTGATAAAAAAAACTTATTTCATTTAACATATAGTAATAATTTTGTACCAAAAGAATAGTACATAATAATAGTTTTACAAAGTATCAATAAAAAGTACACAAAATGATGTTAAAAATAACATTTCTCTTATCCACCGATGCCTTTATAATTAATATATGCAGCCTTTGTCACGTCATAAAAAGTACACAAAATAAATTGAAATGTTTTTATTTATATTATCCTTAATCTTTTTAGCAAGTAGTTGTAGCTCTGCATAACACCTCCATGCCACTAGATATTGTGGGAGAGGAGCACTTTATCCAGTTTAGAAAGATGTTGAAAAGCAGAGTATAAAAGAAAATTGAATTTTAGCTTACTACTTGTTGGTGTTTACGGCTGATGAGGAATGACATTCTGTTCAAAGGAGCCTTAAAGGGAGGGTGGCTGGCTTATTAGACGACATTAAAACAATATCTTGGCTTGGGCATGGTTTGCAGCAAGACTCAAAGATTCTTGTATTAATTTTTCTTTTTACCACTAGATCAAGCATTTAAAGTTGTGATGAGGCCTAAAAAATTAGAGAAAATGTCAATGAAGGAGGAGGGAAATGTGCATGGCTGTCATTTGAGATTAAAGAAGGAAAATACTGTTGAATTGTTGATGAAACAAATGGTGGAGAATCATTTAACTATGAATTGTTCATGAATTCAATTATGTAGATGTAGATAATAATACATGCAAATTTACAATGTTTAGCGGGTGCAAAGTGAGACATAATTTTCAATAAAATAACACCATTAAGGAACTAAATAACCTTGTTGGTTGTGATACAACAAAGATACTCTAAAATGCGGATTAAACGCGTGTGAAGAAACTAATATTTAGCTAAAATGACAATGAACTTGAATACACAACATTAGCTGCAAACATAAACTTTAAACGAATGGAATCAAAGGAAACTGAAGAGCTAATACCAACATTTTGAACTGCAAATGTGTGCATAAAGTTGCTTGTTCGAATCTTCTTCTGAAATACTGTTTCCACAAGCCTTTCGATAACAAAGTCAAAGCTTGATTAGCTCAGCAGCAGTATCAGAGTAAGCTACACTTCACATATAGAGGGGAAAAATCAATATACATCATACTTATTTATTGGTATCATATTTTCAAATAATTCCTTTCCACAAGCCGTTTTTATATCAATTTCAAAACTTTGATTAGCTCAGCAGTGATCATAGTAAAATAGTTAGAATATTTTTCCAAAAAGTGCACTGAACCAAAAATATAGCTATTTAAGCTTTCGAATTTGCCAAGATGAGGTTGTACATTAATATTATTATCATAGATACATGCTAGCATTACAAATAATTGACAGTTAAAAATACGTCTACTAAGGTAAGTTGCAAGGTTCGCACAATTATCAACTCACTTAATCCGAAATCAGTAGATGTACTCGTAAACTTAACATAAACAACAAAATCAATTAAGGACAGAAACTATAAAATGAAGCTACCCAAGATGAGGTCAGTGATTAAAACTATGCTCTGTCTCAAAGCAGCCAATTCAAATTCAAGAGTGTTCTTCCTGAAAGAACACACACACACACACACACACACACACAAATAATAATAATAATAATAATAATAATAATAATAATAATAATAATAATAATAATAATAATAATAATTATTATTATTATTATTATTATTATTATTATTATTATTATTATTATTATTATTATAATAATAAGTATTTAAATTTGGAGATAATTGCACCCTGTGAGTGTGTGATAAATGAATACCAAAGAAAAAAAGAGGGGGTTGGGTTGGGGGTACTCGGTGACAAAACCCAAAAGAAGAGCAGAGGACACAACAAAACTGAACATAAAACCAGGAAGAATCAAGTGAAGGTATTTACTAGTCTGCAAAGTAACAGTACATTTTGTACCAACGAAGTGACACCATCCAATCCAAGAAGACTGCATGACACAACAAGGCAAACCTAGCATTGTAATTTGTAAGCAAGGCATGCAAGCCTCCAACATGTTTTCCAAAAGCGATGACACCATCGAATACCAGGGAGATCACATGACAAGACATAGACGTACAATTTTTACTAAAGAGATGACACCGTCGAATACCAGAGAGACCACATGACAAGACATGAATACATACATGGAGCGAATAATCATCTTAGAACTGAAACATAGTAACATCCTAACATAACTTACTTTTCAACTAGTGGGATAGAGTATTCAAGTCACACATGAAGATAATTCTCATGGCATGCAAATAAATAAAATAGACTACCATTATCTGAATAATGCTTTAGAAGAACATCCATATGAGGGTTGTGCCTGCACTGCAGCTTTTAAGTAAGTTCATGTTCTGGCCATGACATGGCAAGTGTAGGTTCTACTAAGCACACCTGAGAAATCCAATATTATTGGAAAGCGCATAAACAATCATAACAAACAGAGGTCAGAAATTTCTTATCTCTGAGATAATTATTGGTAGATGTCACCAATTAATTTGCAGAGAGAAGAGGCAAACCTAGCATCATATTTAGCCATTGGAAGCAATGCATGCAAGCCTCATACACTGGCCCTGGAAAATGACTTTGATTCATCAATAAAAATCAATAATCAAATGGTGGAAAAATTTCATACTTATAAAATAGACAGCAAACAAAGTTTATTGAAATTAAAAAATATTTTAGATTGGGTTGTACTGCAATAACAATATATATATATACATGAAGTTTTTTATCACTGCTTGGCAATTAATTTATATGCATAGGGTCAAGAAAGTAATTGAATAAACAATAAGGTGAACCTATCATAGCTCCTCGAAGGTGTGGAAGCTCAACTTATAACATTGAAAAGAAAAAAGTCAACAAGATATATTGATAAACAAAATAAAGAGCATTGTAACTATACAATTGATATAATCATATTTAGTGTGGCATCATAATTCTTGAGCAGAATGAATAGGAGAAAGAAAGTGATGAATTGGAAAAATGTTATCTTGTCCACAGAACCTAATAATGTTGTACATGGGTTTTCAAAAATGAACATTTGCACGGCAATCTACCCTATCTATCCTAATTCTGATCAGCCGAAACTAAGTACTTTATCCTGCTCAAGTGTTCATCATTTGAGATATTGAGTGAAATACGAAGATTAGTCAATAATTCTTCTTTTTCCCAACTTAAAGGGCCAGAAGCATACATTGCCTCTAAGGTACAGTTATAAGCATTCAACTCTAACCTATGGATTCTTTTTTCTACGACCTCTTTTGGAAGGATGGCACATTCTTCGTCCACGTCTAGTGATTCTGCTTCATCGGTGGATATGGTACATTCGCCCCTTGGTCGTTGATCTGGAAACACATCACCATAAAACTCATCCATATTTCTAACATTTAGAGATTCTGCATCACTGCGAAGGGTGTCTTCGTTATCTTGGCAAGCACCTGCTAATGTAACACCATAAAACTCATTTGCACTTCCGCTTATTACACTACAGCTGCCAACTGAACTTAGATTACTATAAGAATAATCTAGTTTTTCAATGGATTCAGGAAAGTGTGTTGTAACATTACAAGGTTTCCACGTTTCATATAATTGATTAGGAAAGGAAAAATGCATGTATTTTTCACCCATATTATTATGTGGGTATGCAATAGCATCTACCTTTTCTAGCAATGGAGCAGTGGATACCGCTTTCAGTCTTTTAGACTGACCCATAATCACAACAACCCTCTTTTTTCTGGGATATTCCTCGATATGAGATGGGCCATGAGACGACACTCTTTTCAATGTTGAAGGTGAGGGTTGATGGTGACAGCTTGCATCCAATCCTGGTGAACAAACATCTTTAGTGTGCTGAACTTCGGGCATCGCCTTATAGTTGTTTGAAATCAAATTCCGGCTGAAATTCATAACTCCAGACTTGACTTGTCCCTATATCAAGCACAAACAAATGAAATAAGGAAAACCATAAAATGATTTAAATGAACAAGATATATTCTAGCACTAAGAAATTGCCAAAATTCTGAGAATGCTTACCTTTGGACTTATAATCCATTGACCATTTAGCCATGATTGGCATATCCTCATGTTATCTTCGTTAACCTTCAGCTCCGTGCAAGATCCGTGCAACCTTACCAAGTAGAATTCTCCGGTCATGAACTTCAATACAGTAGCTTCTTTCCAACAACCAGCATTCCAGATGTCCACAATATCATTAACTCTCCCACTCCCAATATTTTCCATAGCAGGAGGACATGGTCTAATGGCCTTCCTTGGAACTCTCTTTGAAAGAGCCTTATCAGTCGCACTAGAATAGTCATACTCAACTTCATACGTGTGCCCGTTACCGGAAACAATCCGGGCACCATGCCATTCCACTCCAAGTACATGAGTATTGACAAGGATCTCCACTGTACTTCCTTTTACTAATCTCATGTTGACTACTTCAATTCAAACTCTAACCTGTGACATTGATAAATACATGTTATTGGTACATTCAAACAATATGTATGTATGCAATGAATTTCTTTAATTAAAAAATAAAAACAATTTTCTCAATTTACTTTTGCAATGGTGACCACATCTAAAAATCAAATTGTCACAGCGAGAAAATGTGCTGTTACATTCTTAAGCGTAATTTTCACAGATGTCATTGACGCTGCCGTTATTTGAACAATAATCTAACAATAATGATGATTAGAAATTCAAAAAAATCTACAATACGAACAGGAAAACAAATCAAATTCTAACGAATCATGAAGAGAGCAAAATTAAAATACCTAGAATCGAAATTCACGAAGGAAAAATACCTAGAACCGAATAGATAAACGCGATTACTGAATGAGATGCATGAATTGAAATAGCTGAAATCAAATAAAGTTCGAAAAAGATTGATGCTACTGACCTTTGTTGACGATTGGCGATTTGATTAGGTCTAAAATCTTCGGATGAGTCGTTTCGCGGCGAGTAATTTTCACTAATTAGGGTTTGCGAAACTCAGAATGAACGATGTAACAGGATAACAGCCTTGTGCTGCGCTTGCTTCAGGGGGAAAAGATGATAACTTGTTGTGATCGGCTTTCGTGTCATTCAAGTCTATTTATACGAATTTAAACCGATATTTTAAGTTTTTTTTTTTTGAAGCAATTTTAAGATTATTTTATCTTTGTTAAATAACCTATAAAATATTCTCAATTTGAGATGCATTTTGTTATATTTTTATTGAAAAAAAAATTCACTTTTGAAATAATTTTTTTTAAAAACTTTATAAAAATAATTGTGATAGGAAAAAAAATCTCTTTTTTTTAGCAAATAAAAATATATTCTTAATTAATAATAAAATTTATGTCAATTTCCTATTTAAGATAGTAATTTAAATATTTTTATTTAATATATATTTTATGTATTATTATTAAATTAATTTTTTACATGCTAAAATTTTTTAAATTTTAATTTCATATGTATTTCTTTTATTAAAAAACTTAATATACATTTCACATCAAAGTGGACACGTACACTAGTAAAGAGAAAAAAGCATAAGCCACTTGAATCCCACAAACAATAATATGTTGAAGTATAGCAAAAGAAATAAAAAATAAACCAATTTAAGAGATATAAAGAAACCTAAAAACAAAGTGTGAAAATTGAGAAGGTTGAGAGAAAACGGTAGAAAGGCAAGAGAATGTTTGATTATATTGTAAATATTTGATATACGAGAGAACAACTTTCAGTAGTGTACTTTGCAAATACAAGAGGACAATAGTTGTTCATATATGATATTCCTCCTTTACCATTATAAATGAACGAGCAACGGTTCACTAAACTCGAATAATAGAATTTATCTAAGATTCAAAGAATGTTGTGACATGTTTTTACACTAAAGTGGCTTTATATAAATGCACAATGGTCATTTGCAGTGGACCTACTTGGAGACAAAAGTTTTATACATCGTGGCACAATTCATTGATCTTACAAGGCGAATAAATTATTTGGAGAATGCTTGGAGAACATTATTGCCTTTAAGCGAGACTAACTTTGAGTTTTGAATAGTCGTGGATTCGAATAAACTCTTTTAATCATTTGTAAGATTTGCTTGAGTTAATTTGTAACAATTGATTGAGTATGCCTTGAAAAGTGAAGTGTATCTAAACTAATTGTCTTGTTAAGTATGCTTACTCCATGATCAATGTAGAGATCATAGAAGAAGCAGCGGATTGTATCGAGATCGATTGTATCTCAACGAATCATAATGGATAAACTTACACAAGTGTGAGAATTGAATATATGGAAAATTCTAACATGGACCACTTCTTCAAGTGGTCCATGGTGGACCATTCATGAAAAATCCGATAACGAATATGAATTTTACAAAATCCACCGTTGGATTGAAAGTTTATATCATATAGATCATCTATAGAAAATTTTAGAAAAATTGAAAATCATTTGATATGTTATTGAGATCCATCAAGATTAACGGTTTATTAAATACTGTAAATCTTGATAAATCCCAATAAAATATCAAATGATTTTCAATTTTTTAAAATTTTTTTATGGATGCTCTATATGATATAAACTTTCAATCTACCAATAAAATTTGTAAAATTTGTATTCGGTTAGATCACTTGTCCACGGTGGACCACTTGTGAAGGTGGTCCACCGTAGCATTAGCCTTGAATATATACAAAAGGAAAATTATAAACGGTGCTCCCAGGGCATTGATTAATCATGTTATAATAGAATTTTTATCTCAAAATGCACGCATTCAATACTTAAAAAATATAAAAAGTTGTCTTTTTAATATTAATTTTATTTTTTATTTTATTTTTTGGCATGTTTAACCAATGCTCCGGGGACACTGTTTAACATTATCCTATACAAAAATTAAGGATGAACCAAAATAAGTGGTTGTGTGTTGATTTTTCTCTTCCTTATTTTGTTTTTTTTTTTCAATTTTACCTTCATTTAATTCACCATTTACTTTTTATTTTCAAATAAATTTAGCACATAGATTGTTCCTCTCTGCATTGATTTTTTTGGAAAATGTGAAGTGAAGTTATTAAAAAAGTAAATGTATAATCGATAAATTATACATTAAACTATCAAAATGACACTTAAACATGAACTTTTTTTATATCTAAAATAATACTTAAAGGACAAAACTTACATGCATTACTATATGTGCATTTCTTATTTTTCCTCTCATAAAGAGGTAGTTTTTTAATCGAAAAACAGTTTTCTTTTATTTTCATTTTTTTTTAATTAAAAAGCACAAAAAAATACCTCTTTGTGAGTGGAAAAGTAAGAAATGCACCGATAGCAATGCATACAAGTTTTCTCCATACTTAAAAATGAATAATGAGAATAAATTAGATGCCTTCATCTATTTGCCACTTTATCTACGGATAAAAAAGAGCAACACTCGTTAATTTGGATCTATTTTAACAAAAATATTGTTTTTCCAAATAATCTTAGGGGTTTAGTAATAATAAAAATAATAATAATAATAATTCTAAAAAAATTAAAAGACTTTTTAATGACAAAAAAATCTTAGGATATTCAATCAAAATTTTTACAAAAATTTACAATAATAAAATGAAAAAAGATATATGTGAGGATGTGTGTTTTATGTGTTACAGTACTAAAGTGGACGTGTTCTACTTGTGGTAGAAAAGGGTAATGTAACATTTGTTTTTACGTAGTATTTTTTAATAAATAGACGAAATGACAAAACTATCATAAACTCACATACTGAAGTGAGAGAATCAGAATTTGAATCTAAGTTATAATGTCCGATTTAATAATTTTGATATTTTATTACAGGTTGATTTAGTGTTTGTGGACTTTACAAGTAATTATTACTGTATTAGTTTTTTCTTAAAAAAAATCATGAAGTAATGATTAATGAAGCATTGCTTATCATAAAAAATTGAAGCATTGTTTTAAGGAGTTTTTTTTTAAAGGATTGTTTTCAGGGAATTACAACTTACAACTTGTTCAAAATAATACTACAAGTATAGTAAAAGTTTTTTTTTTCAGTTCTTGATATTATAAGATTTAAAAAGTAATTTAGTCAAAAAAAAAATAATTAAAAAGTAGTCTAACAACAAAATACTTACACTTTTTATCTTTACACGAAGAAACTTAATGCATTTCATTCATAATAATAAATTTATATAAGGTGCATAATAGTTAAACACTTGGGGACTAGTCATAAAACGATTTGCCTGAGCTAATTCAAGAGTCACTCGATTTGGTTATCTCCGGACATGACTGACGTTAGAGTTCTGATTTAAAACTAGTAACCTCCTACATTCATCTAGAATACTACCAAACTCACTGTCATTCATTTTTGTACTATTGCACTCACTACAAAACTCACCAATACTTCCATTGCTTCTGCAATGCTCGGTGTGCCTTCAAGTTTCTTTATAAAGGCTTGCACAAAACGACCTTTATCATCTCTGACACACGCCCCGACACAGTAGTTGTTGTCTTCCACATATCAAGTTGTATCCATGTTGCATTTGAAGGATCCCGGAGCTGGTTATTGTGATTTTTTTGTAAACAAGCACTAGCCTAAACTAATTACTTGAAGGAACGATCATTGATTCCTGGGGCATATTTTGTGCATTCAATGTTTGAAAAACATTAATGTTCATCATTAAAACAAATATTTATGAAGTTTGAAATTGTATTAAATGCGAAAAGAATTGATAAAATAGAAAACAATGCTTTAAAAGTAAATTTTGCAAGGAAATATAAATTTGCAATTTTAAAGGAAACAAAACAAATTCACTTGAACTGAGTGAACCATTTAAAGAACTTGAATAATAAAGATTTGATGAAAAAGATAAATTGCATTGAATGTAAAAGAATTACATAAAGAAATGGTTCACATGTTCATACATTTTCTTTGTTTCACTCATTTCTCTCAAACGCTTGGATATTTGGAGGTTGTAAGGATTTTTGTAAATGAATTGTGATCCTGATTTTCACTAAAATTCTACTATTTATAATTACAATGAAAATAACTGTTAAGAACGTCTATACGCTAAGACTTTGACGCGTGTCTTGCCACATTGCTTCAAACATTTGAATTGTGCTTCGAACATAATTGTTGCATTAATCGAAATCGAACTTGAAATGTGAGTACAATAATGGCCAAGTCCACAATGCAGTATTTCGACTAAACTTGGCATGAAATCGAAACATAGTGAACTCGAAAGGCAAAACTTAGCACAAATAAGTTGCCTTATTCTTGAACACATTATCTTTTCTCTTCATGAGAGTCAAATCAAGGATTTGCATTGCGGTACAAAGTACTATAATGCCCATTTTAGCTCGACTATAATATGGGCTAACAGTTATGTATTGTTGTTACATTGCTGACACGAACACCTCTACCGCGTTGTTGTGCTGGCTGCCAATCATATAATGTCCCTCGTGATCTTCTAATCACTTAACAAATTGTTGGCAGCTGTTCATTCCTACATTTTTTATTTCTCCTCCACCATAGTATCCAAAGAAGCATTGCTGTTTTTGATATGGTACCGTTATAAAAAATTTCAATCATCTCAAACACCATAGGGACAAATCCTATTGCATTCAATATGAGATTGCGCACCAAGGACCATAATTCTGTATTCTTCCATATTTTTTCAGCAGCCATACAACCAAAGAAGCAATGCCATTCACTTTCCTCGTTTGTGTCACAGCAAAGACATATATTATTACCGACAAACATCCTCCGAGTACTCGCCACAATTTTTTTTTCTTGTTAGGAACTTGTAACTTCCATAGCTGTTGCCAATTGCCTTCCACTTTGAGGTGGTTGTTGTCTATAATAACTTCCATAAGATGAAAATAGGCTGAACGTACTAAATATATTCCGTTCCTGCTCAAGTTCTGGATCAGAACATTATCACTTTGGATTAAGTTAAATGGTATTTTGAGTATTTCAGAGTTGTCACGTGGGTTAAAAGTTTGGTAGATTACCTCGCGGCTCCACATGTCAGTGCTATGATCAATAAGATTTGATACCTTCATATTATCCTTTCCTTCCGCCATCGTGGGAGTTATATATGGTTGACTGTTCCGAAGCCATAGATCTCTCCATATATTGATATTCGTTCCATTTTCCACCCGCCATCGTAGCCCGCGTCTGACAATTATCTGAGAAGCGTGGATACTTACATCTTAAGTATTGTAAAGTGAAGAATTTTGGGTCACAAAACATGTCCTATTGCAAAGTGAATAGTTGTTTTATTTGCTAATCCTTTATTTATATCTATTATTGTATTTGGAAGTAGTTTATTAGCTAAAAATTTCACTCTTAAGTTGATAAATGAGTTGATCGAGATTCGAACCCTAATCCTTGCATATATAATGCAATGTCCTACCAATTAAGCTAATCACGGAACGTATCAACACATATTTTACCCAGCTTATTTATATTTATTTATATTTATATGATAAATTCTAATATGGACTACTTCATCAAGTGGTCCATGGTGGACCAATCACAAATAACATTATAACGAATAAAAATTTTACAAAATCCACCGTTGGATTGAAAGTTTATATCATATAGATCATCTATAGAAAAATTTAGAAAAATTAAAAATCATTTGATATGTTATTGAGACACATCAAGATTAACGTTTGTTAAATAACATAAATCTTGATGAGTCTCAATAACATATCAAATGATTTTCAAAAAAATTTAAAAAATTTATAGATGATCTATACAATATAAACTTTCAATCAAACAGTAAATTTTGTAAAATTCATATTCGATATATCACTTATCCACGATAGACCAATTGTGAAGGTGGTCCGCATTAGCCTTATTTATATTTATATATTTGAGAAAGAAGAAAATGGGATTGTAATTGTAATCCCCTCCGAACTCTGAAGTCCAATCCATTTTTTAGGCCCTTAATAAAACCCTAAAACAACAAAACTGAGCCGCTGCAACAACTACACAAACCATTCAACTTGAGTGTGGAACTCAACTCCACTGCTCGGAACGCAATCGGACTTTCTCGTCGTAGCAAGGAAATCCGCCACCAACAGTGAGTAAATCTAGCTTTTCCTTTTTCTTCCCGTTTTTTCCCTTCCATCTCCAATTCCGCCGCTGTAGCGCGCGCGATAATGTCATTCCACGGCGATTTGCGCCCGCGATACCCGCTCCTCAGAAACGCAACGCATCATAGACTTGTGATATTTAATTACGTATTTAAACTAATTTATAGTAGATATACATATACATATAAATAATTTTTGTGTTTCTTCTTCTTCATGGCTTATTGCATCCTGCTATTTATTTTAGTTATACTCATTTGATGCTTTACATCATGGCATATTGTATCCTGCTATTTGTATTTTTTTCGTATCCTGATACATTGCTCATTGCATTGCATTTGATATGTTAAATACTTCAATTACAAATGCTGTTTGTTAACTTGTCATGCTTATTTCAAACCAACAAGGAAACTATCTCAGCTCATTGATTATGCTGTTTTAATTTTTGATTAATAAGATGAAGGCTATGGCAAAGAAAAAGAATCCTTTGGTGTTTATGGATGTGTCTATCGATGGGGATCCTGTTGAAAGGATGGTTTTTGAGGTACATTGTTTCTATATGTTATCATTATTTGTCTTGCACTTTTTCTACTATACAACCTATAACGAGTGATCATCGCGCTGTCACAGCTTTTCTACGATGTTGCTCCCAAGACTGCAGAAAATTTCCGTGCATTATCTACAGGTATTTTATTTTAAATTTAAGCTTGATTTACTTTACGGATTTCTTCAATTTAAACTTCTTTTTGCCAGACCTTTCCTTTTTACCGTTAAAAAGTAGCATTTTCTAGTTTATACCACTACAGTTACACATCCACCTACAATTTTTCGACATGTATATGTACTTTGCATCCGTGTAAATATTGTTTATGCTTTTGGTTAAAAGTGGATTTTTGCTTAAAAATTGTCTACCTAATTCTATGCACTTATTCCTCCCTTTTTCTGTGAAATTTGTGACTGTGTTCAGGAGAGAGAGGTATCAGTCCAAATACTGGAAAATCGCTGCATTACAAGGGTTCTTTCTTCCATCGTGTTATAAAAGGCTCCATTGTGAAGGTATGTTGTTCTATCTGGTCTTTTATCTAAATTTTTGGTCTGGTATTTCTGTATATGTCCTCTCATTGTGGTTGAACATGGCCTAGCAGTCGTTTCCATTACCCTTGTTTATGCTGTAGGATACACGGGGCTGATGGTCACAACTTCTTTTCTTGTGATATAGTTTGTATTTCTAATTAAGCTTCTTGGTGCCCCAACACACTTTGAATGCATTATTGTACTTGTACTCTTATTATGTGTACTAACCGCTGGTTTTACTTTTATACAGGGTGGTGATTTTGTCAATCGTAATGGTATGTATTTTATCAATATCTATATATTGCATCCCATTATGGGTTTTGCTGTCCATTTTTTGATGGTTGCAATTTGATACAATATACGTAGTCACTTCCTTTGTGTTTTTATTATTTGATCATTCAGTTGTCCGAGTTGCAAGCCTTGTTCCATTTGCATGTTTCCTGTGACGATGGTAATTTCTTTTCTAAGTCAACTGGGAACATCTTTAACACAGTTCCTTTACTTGAACACGAATTGGCCTGTAACTGAGTAGGGGTATTAGACCTTGTTGATTTGATTTAGAAACTTGGATTAATTTTTGTTTTGAAATTGATAATATTGATGGTAACACGTCTCTTCATGATGTTGATTTATAATCTTTGAGTTATGCGCTCCATGATTTTCTAATATTGAAAGTATGAAGCTGATTAAATACCACATCTCTTTGGTGTTTCATAATATTTAATTTCATGGCTTAAAGTTTAGTTTAGGTTCACATTTTTATTTTTTTTTAATTTCTCTTTTATGTTGGTTTTTTCCTGTGTCCATTAATTTTCGACTTATCTATGCACTGCATTTTCAATGTTTCCAGGGACTGGTGGAGAAAGCATATATGGTTCAAACTTCCCAGGTAAGAATACTAAGTGCCATAACCAAGAATATACTATCCAGTGTAACTTGTGCTATATCTGATATTAACGTAGTTTGTATTTTTGGTTTATTTAGACGAGTCACCTAGGCTTAAGCATGATGCCCCTGGGCTTTTGTCGATGGCGATTGCGGACCGTGACGCTTTTGGTTCTCATTTTATTATCACTTTGAAAGCAGATCATCATCTTGATAGGTTTTCTAATCTGATATTTTTTGTTTTCATTTTACTTGCTCTGATGTTATATTTTGTTTTGTGACGACGAGGTACGATAAATTGCCTGACTGTGCTGTTGTGGTGCGATTTAGCAGGAAGCATGTGGTCTTTGGGAAGCTTGTTGAAGGGATTCAAGTATTGAAGAGAATTGAAGATGTGGGTGACGATGAAGGGCATCCAACTGTAACTGTTAAAATCATTAATTGTGGTGAATACAACGACGGTACACATTGCTTATCTTATTTCTAATAATACAGTTCTACTCCTAATATGAATGAAAATTAATTTATTTTTGGAAAATTCTGTTTCTAACTCTTTAAATACCAGAGCATAGTTTATTTTGTGCTCTATTTAATTGAAGGTGCTCAATTCTTGATCAAAGTTTTTTTTTAATATATTATCAAACCCATGATTTGAATATTCATATTTGTAGATGGGAAGTTAAATAAATCAAAAACTGGAAAGGATGGATCCAACGAAGGGAATAATAATGAAACACGCAAGAAGGGAAAGCACAAAAGATCTTCAAAAGACCGAAGGAAGAGGAGAAGATACCACTCATCTGAATCCGAGAATTCTTCAGATTCAGACACGGAATCTTCAGAAACTGATAGTGATTCTGACTCAGACCTTTCTTCATCATCTGATATAAGTTCATCTAGTGATGACCGACGAAGAAAGAGAAAGAGATCTAAGAAAGATAAATATAAACGTGGAAAAAGGAGAGATAAACGCCGTGACAGAAGGCGAAGAAGAAGGGATAAGAGATCGAAGCGTAGATCAAAAAGGTATTCATGCTTAATATTTTGATTGAACCTTTAGTTGTTACGTATGAATTCAAGATTTCAGTAATTTTTCTTTTTTGGAAGAATGTATTATCATGCATAGTAATACACATTGATAGAGGTAGGTTATTTCCCATACATTGCATGTTTATATGAATTTCTCAGACTTTAGGAACCTTCGGTTGTTACATATGAAATTAAGATTTCAGTAATTTATCATTCGTGTGATGAATTTATTATCATGTGTGATTGTACACATTGATTTTTATTAGGGAATCTGGCAGCGATTCAGATAGTGAGAGTAATAGTAGCTCCGATGGTGAAAGTCTGGATGCTCAACAGAAAGAGCTGAAGCGAAAAGACCGTTCTCATAAAAAAGGTAAATTTTGATGTAATTTAATTGTTCGCGAGGTAAATCTTTTTGTGACCTGCAATTGTCTTCCAATAAAAAAACGTTGAGTACTTCTTCTCACTGACTTTTTGTTAAGTTTATTTCTTTGGGCTACATGCATAATGTGTTTCTCTCTCCTTTTATGTCCAGCTGAAGTGAAGTCTCTCTCAGCTGTGGAGAAAGATATTCCCACCATCCATCATAAAAAGGAAGAGGTGGATATGCCAGATAATAAGGAAACTATTGTTAAGGAATCTGGCAGCGATTCAGATAGTGAGAGTAATAGTAGCTCCGATGGTGAAAGTCTGGATGCTCAACAGAAAGAGCTGAAGCGAAAAGACCGTTCTCATAAAAAAGGTAAATTTTGATGTAATTTAATTGTTCGCGAGGTAAATCTTTTTGTGACCTGCAATTGTCTTCCAATAAAAAAACGTTGAGTACTTCTTCTCACTGACTTTTTGTTAAGTTTATTTCTTTGGGCTACATGCATAATGTGTTTCTCTCTCCTTTTATGTCCAGCTGAAGTGAAGTCTCTCTCAGCTGTGGAGAAAGATATTCCCACCATCCATCATAAAAAGGAAGAGGTGGATATGCCAGATAATAAGGAAACTATTGTTAAGGAAGATGGAGAGCAGCATAACAATGGTACTGGAGCTGCCTATAGATCTGCCGATAGCAATGGTGTTGCAGCTGGCTATAAATCTGCCTATAGCGATGGTGTTGCAGCTGCCTATAGATCTGACAGAAGTGAAGAGAGGCAGCCTGATGTGATGGACGATCATTTGGGCAAATCTAGGTCTACTCTCTCTCTCTCTCTCTCTCTCTCTCTCTCTCTCGTCACACATTAGTTATTTGTTATGCTTATAATTTCTTCCACTAATAAAAAATTAATGAGCAGGAGTCGAAGCATGAGCCCTGCACAACCCATGAGTAAGAGTATGAGTATTAGTCCTAGGAGGACTAGGAGCAAGAGCCGTAGCATTACCCCGAAAAGAAGATTGAGCAAAAGTCCCAGTCTTAGTAGAAGCCCTCCTCGTCCATCAAGGAGGAGTTTGAACAGGAGTCCTGCTAGAGTAATCAGCAGGAGTCAAAGCAGAAGCATCAGCAGGAGCCCAGTAAGGGGCAGGAGGGGGAGAAATGTCAGTAGAAGTCCTGTGATAACTCGTCCTCTCAAAAGTGTCAGCAAGAGCCCTGTAAGATCCCGCCGGAGCAGGAGTTCTCCCAGAGCATCATCACGAAAAACAATCAGCAGAAGCCCTGTTAGAGTGTCAAGAAAGTGTGTAAGTCGCAGTCCAGTTAAATCACCTGCACGAAGCTTAAGCCAAAGCCCTGTAAGAGTGTCAAGAAAGAGTTTAAGTCGCAGTCCAGTTAGATCAACTGCAAGAAGCTTAAGCAGAAGCTCTGGTAGGGTCCCATCAAAGAGAAGCATTAGCCGGAGTCCCGTCAGGGCACTCGGTAGAAGCAATCGCCACAGTTATTCTAGGAGTCCAAGCCCTGTACGCAGGAGAAGGACATCTCGTGGAGTTAGTTTGTCTAGGAGTGCTTCACCTGATGCTTCGCCAAAGCGTATTAGAAGGGGAAGAGGTTTCAGCGAACGATACTCCTATGCAAGAAGGTATAGAACCCCTTCTAGGTCTCCTGTGAGGGCATACCGGTACAATGGAAGAATTGATCGTGACCGGTAAAGTTATATGCAGTTTCCAATTAGTTTCCTCACTGTTATTGAGATTTTATAGTTTTGATGATAAACTGAACATTGTGTGCAGATATTCAAATTATAGAAGGTATTCCCCTAGGCGTTTCAGAAGCCCACCGCCACGTGGAAGAACTCCTCCAAGGTTTTTTTCCTTCATTAACTACGACGATTGCTTTCTATATATTAATTTTATTAGTTATTTTGTTTTGATGTATAACTTTTGATCATTGTTAGTTCTTTGTGCTGTATTTGACAATTATAGCAGTAGAGTACATATAATTTATTTGGGAATTTATACTTAGGTACCGAAGGAGGAGCAGAACACCATCTGTCTCGCCCAGCCCACGCTACAGAGCTCGACGATATAGCAGAAGCCGCAGCCCAGTTCGCATTCGTTCCCCAGTTCGGAGTACTTCTCCAGACCGATCTCGTCCCTCTCCTCGCATAGAAAGGCATTCATCATATTCCCGGAGCAGGAGTCCAGTAAAATCTAGGTCTTTTGTAGAATCACCATCTCCACGAAAAGCAAGTAGAGACAGAAGGTCAGGGTCATCATCCAGAAGCCCAGATGGAAAGAAAGGCTTGGTCTCATATGGTGATGGTTCTCCAGACTCGGTCCAAAGGTGAAAATACTTGGTCGCGAGAGTTGTAGTTGGTGTTGTCTCCTTTTCAGCTTGTGGCTTCGATATTTGAACTTCACCTTCTGCTTTGTTTGCATGCTGGAATTTGTGGATGTCCTGTTTGTATTTTCTTTGTAAACAGCAATGACATGTTGAAAGATTCTAATGCTAGAATAAGTAAGACAGTACTTGTGAAATTAGGATGTGGTCTAAGTAGTGGAGTTATTGAGGTATTTGGTGGAATTGGGGAACAGTCTTTGTCTGCCATGTTTTTGGTAGCACAAGCATTTGAGTTGAATTTATTAAATTTTGGCAATGATTATTAGATATGATGATCCACAATGCTTCTCTGAAAAATGGAAATCAACCTCCTCTCCTTATATGAAGAGGTTCTTCAAGCAACCTTTTTGCTATTTTTAAGTTTCACTTTTTTTTTTTTTTAACGAAAAAGGTAAAATATTAAACTGTCTTATAGGCTAATGTAATTTTAAATGGTAGACAGTTTACAAATTTTAACATTCCCTTAGTGTAGCTTGGCTTGTTCGAACGAAGAGAATGTTAAAATTAGTATTTTAAGCAACAATGTAATGTTACTACAGCCAAAGGAAGGCACAAAGAGATGGACTAAAGATCCATAGAGCCAGACAAAGATCCTAAATAGTGTAGCAGTTTCCAATGCTAATAAAACATTGTAACTATCAAAACCCCATTTGTTTGTAAAAAAGAAAGTATTTGCGTTCTTGTTGTGGCCTCTGCCTATATATCAGCAAATATATAAAATCTTAAGCTTATTAAACACTCCACAACTGTTCTTGAAACGGTACACCATAGATCAGAAGCCTAGAGATGTCAGTATCATCATCGTCATCATCTTCACGTATTTTTGACACCATTAATGAATGTCTTGCCCTCGTACAATCAGATTCTCATGAAGCTCAGGAGAAAGGCCTTCAAACATTGGCTGCAATCACCAAGGTAAGTCCCCAAAACAGAACTTTGCTAGCTCAAACAGATGGAGCAATCTCAACATTAGCCACACTCACAAATGCTTCCTCCTTCATTATCCAAACCCTTTCCTTGTTGACCCTCTTTAACCTTTCCCTCAACTCTGATCTAAAGCTATCTCTTGCAGATATGGAAACCATTTATCACCTCAATTCCCTCATTAACTCATCATTATCATTATGTTCTCTTGATTCATGCAAACTTGCCTCTTCATTGATTTGTAGTTTAGCTATGTTTGATAAAAACAAAGCCAAATTTGGGGTAGCAGGTACTGTTCAGTTGCTGGTGAAGGCTATTGAAAACTCTCTTCTTGACTCTTCTGATGCTCATCACCTTTTGAGTTCTTTAGCTGAACTTGTTCAATTTCACGGAAATTGTACTTTGGCCGTTCGAGGCGGAGCGGTTCCGGTGCTGCTAAAAGTTGTAAAGAGCACCGATAATAATGAGGATTTAGCTGGAACATCTCTTACTGTTCTTGGTCTCCTTGTGAGGTTTGATGAAGGGTTGAATGCAGTGAAGAAAACAAATGAGATATTAAGTTCAATGTTAAGTGTGTTGAAAGGAAGGTCTTTGTTGTGTAAGGAAGGTGCAGTTGATATTCTTGTTAGACTTTTTGATGACAGTGAAGAATGTGTTAGAGAGGCTTTGTTGTTATCAGAATTCTCAAGTGTGTTGGCTGATCTTTCCGTGAGGGGTTCTGCAAGAGTGAGAGATAAGACTGATTTGTTAATGAGGAAGATTGCTAAGGTCAGCTTAGAGTTAGAGACTAACATGGAATTAGCATGCTTCCTATATGATTAATCATAATAACATAAATCATGTTATTATAAGGTTAATGATGTACTTCAGTGTTATTTTCACCAATTCTAATTAGAATTATGTATGTCTTTTTAATCTTAGACAATGACATTTGCATCATCGAAATTTGTTGTCACATTCGGTTTTATATAACACAACACAAATTAAAAGTCTAATGCATTGATTCATCATTAAGAGCACAATTTTTGTTTGTCAAGATCATGAATAATACTAGTAGAACTTAAGAATTGATATTTTTGTCCATAAATACAACATGTAAATCTCATTGGAGAAACACAATCAATTAAACAACTTATGTTACTCGTATTCACCTTTTTTTTTCCGCTCTAACTTATACTTGTGTTTTTCATAGCATTTAAGTTATTAAAAAAAAGTTATTAAAAATCTATGCTAAACTTAACACATAGACGAATGACATAATTTTTTCATTGGCTAAAATCGTGCGAAGAAAAAAAAAACTTGAGAGCTATTAGCCGAATACTTAGTATTATTTAATTTATCTATTCATTTATTTAATATGAAAGTATTACTGATTTTCATTTGATGAGAGGTATATTGACTCCAAGAATAACTTTATATAATTACTCCGAATCACATCCCTCCATTTTATTTCAATATGACGGATAAGGTTGTAACAATCCATATTCATGTGCACTTTCATTTACTTAGATTATCCAATCTCCTAAATATATATGTTCATAAAATCTCTTCCTAATTTTCAGCATATTGAACAAACTATATTGCAAATTTGCAATAGTTCATTTTTTTTAATGTTTTTCTCCAAAATCAAATTGCATGTGTGAGTCAATTTAATTCGTCCGTTATTTTCTAAGTAATCTATTTCTGTTTGGATGTATATCTCATGGTTGTACACTTTTCAAAGAGAAAATTATTCAAATGAAAGGGAAAAAATGCAGTGAAAAGAGGAATATCACATAATTTTTATTCATTTATGAAATTTACTCTCTCTCAATGATTTAATCGAATAAACTATTTTAAATCCAAATGCAGATGACATGAAATGAAATGGAATCTATATGTAAATCTCATGATTTTGCCTATGATACCATGTTGTCTAAGTGCGGATACGGTACCGGTATTCGATACGGGTACTGATATGAGGTACAACATTTTTTAAAAAACTAATAAACGTGTATGATTATAAATTAAAGTACGGATATGTACCCGGTACTGATACGGGTACGTATCCGATACCGATACTTTTCTTCAAATGAAGTACCCGTGCATCATAGCTACTATATGTAGTTCAACTCCATCAATCCAAATAACCGTAGAAAAATGAACCACCACCATTTGCACAACAAAAATCACTCCCCCACCATTCAACGCGCGAGCCTCTTATGGAATAAAATTTTTAAGATGCTGAAAATTGGGAAGATGTTTTATGAACATATATTTGAAAATCGGAAAATCAAATGAGGATGCATATGAATATTAATTATAACAAATATTATTCGTCGGATTAAAATGAAATAGAGAGATGTGATTTAGAATAACTATAAAATTACTCTTGGAGTCGATATATCATTTTTCTTTTCAGTTATTTTGTATTTGATTTCTAAAATACTCCCTTTTTCGAAAAAAGAAAAGCTGATAAAAATTGAAAATATATATAAATAGTCTTGAAATGGAGTAATATTTGCCGTTAATTATACCGTGTTTTCTTTTGGTCATTCCAACGATTAAAACCATTCCAGCAGTAACATCACATGCATTTTGATGCTGTCCAATATTCTACAGCAAATGAGCAACATGACGATGTAATAACTTTTTTGAAGCATATCTCACTATTTTTTCAACCCTAGCCATGAAAAATGCATGTCAAGTTTTGTTTTAAATATTCATTATCAAAGCATCTTTACTCTTTCAGAAGTCAGAACCTTAAAAATGTGTTTAGACTTTGTGTCACTACCATACAGAATATCAACGGTGCGATAACAATTTTAAATCTCTAAAGATTCCCTACACATACCATTCCAAAATACATCCTCCATTCAATATTATATTTTTCTCTCTGGTCTGGACATTGATTTAAAGGAGTCTCAATTTAAAACCGAAAAATTCTACACTTAAAACGTGTAAGTTAAGCTATTACACTATTTGACTGAAAAAAAAGAATTTGTCTCTTAATATATAAGGTCTCTTTTAAATCATTAGATGTATTTATTATTATTTTTAAACATAATTTTAATTAATATTTTATCCTGAACTAATTATAAGTTTATCATTTCATGTCACATTCAATTCAATAGAACAAGGAATATTTTCTTATTTTTTTCCCCCTTCCATTTTCTCTTATACCAAATAATCTTTCACATTTTCTTATACCAATTCAATGGAACATTCATTTTTAATTAGTATTTATAATTCTTTAATTTTTTTACTCCTTTTCTTTCTTCACATTTTTTGTTATTAACCAAAGTTTTAGAGACAATTTATTTTGTTTGTTATATACTTTAGAAAGATTGTTAATATTATCATGATTTTTTTTTAATATGTAGGCAGAAATTTGAATTCACAATGTTCTATTTCTCAATATTTAGTTTGTGAGTATGCACATCACCACTATTCTCAGGCTTTGTTTACGAATTTATGAGAGAACTTTGGAGGGGAAAAATAGAAAAATCTTTTACATTTTTTGAGAGAGTATTTATATATAGAGAATGATAAATAAATACTTATAATTAATATATTTTTAATTTTAAAAATATTATAATTTAACTTAAATTTGAAGAATTCATATTAAACCCTTCAAAATCCTCCTTCAATCCAATTTTGAATTCTACCAAATTAAAAGAACTTTATATGATAAAGAAAAATAACAAAATCTTAGAAAAAGAGTGAGGGTCTATATTTTGTTATTTTTGTTAATGTGAAGAGTGAAGTAACAAAACAAAAAGAGGAGAGGGAAAGTCGTGGGAATGATATGAGACTAACAAAGGCAAATCATGAAGAAAAGCAAAAAAGCTCATATGCTTTCTCACTTGGTCTAGGATTATGTAAATGTAAAGAACAAAGTTATACTTTTGTATATAATTTTTTGTTAATGTAAGATTCCAGTAGGCATATAATAAAATTATTATTATTATTATTGGAAAATGATTAATGTTACGAAATGTGAAAGAGAAGAAATGCAGGAAGGTAAAATTGAGGGAACAATTTCAATACCAACTCATCCATGATTTCTTTAAAAAGAGGAATTATAGTTTTTTTTTTCTTTTTAAACATTAAGTCATATTCTTGCAATTCTTGTGTGAATAATTCTTACTATTTGGCACTTCTCAATATTATTATTATTTTTATGGTAAGCTAACTTATCTCCACGCATGGCCGGGCCAACATGTGTAGAGGCTTAAAACAAATTTTTTTAATGAAGCTTTAAAGAAAAACACATAAAAACGAAAAAAAAAAAAAAACAAAAACACACAAGACCTTATATAAGTAAATTAAAAATGCCAAAAAAAAAGTAAATTAAAAATGTCAAATTTTGCAAAATCAAGAGATTATAAGGATATGAGACCCTCGTTGTGACAAATTAAACTAGACAAACATTTACAAAAAAAATTATTATATTATATCTATATCAATATATAAAGAAAATACCTCTTTTGATGTTGACTTTTTTATTGTCACTTTTACTATTTACTTTATTAGATATTTGTATTTATTGAAAAATAACTTACACAAAAACGTTTATTTTCAATTTTCTTTTATTTCTATAACTAAGCACAACTAAAAAAAGGTTTAATAGTTATCAATTACGTAATTAACAAACATATTCTTATAAAAAAGTAAATTAGCAAACATATTTTTATTGAAACTAGATAATTAGTACCCAATTTAAAATAAACCACTATTTATAATAACGGACACGACACAATAACAAAATAAAAAAGGCGGATTGACGGGCACGTGAGTTCCCGTCAAAACACTAGTATCTATAACTAAATTGAACTTCACATTTTTTACCCAAAATTTTGAGACCGAAAATCTTTGTTTGGGCAACCTTGTCTCCACGCAACTGCATAAATATTTTTCATACATATTGACTAGAAATCGAACGATAGATAGAAATTAAAGCATCAATTAAACATGCGACATTCTTATTTATTACTATTATTATAAGGATAATACTAATCAGTGTTCTTAAGATATTGTTAAACATAACAATTTTTATTTTATAAAATGTTTAAGGAGCATCTCCTTGTACTTTTTAGTATTTCCCTTATTATTGTACAAGAGAGAAATATATAGCAGAAAGTTGATACCCACGAGTAGGAACAACATCATTCAACTGGTAAAAGTTTCAACTTCATTTCCTTAATTAATGCAACTATTTTACAAATTAATTTCATTTTCTATTAGGAAAAATGAAAGGTGGCAAATGTCAAAGAAAATAAACAATTTTATATTAGCATCCTAATTGCTTTACTCAATTCCACAAGCACTAGATTCTCCAATCTTTGCTTCATTTTTTGTATGTGGATTCTAGCTCACAAAGGGTTACAGCTTTTATTTCTTAAGCTGCTTTAGTTTCTATCTACTTTTCTTTTTTAGTGCTTTTCACTTTCTGTCAATTTTTTATGAGGTTTTAGCTACTGTTATAAGTAGGGTAGCTGATGCAGATTCATTGATATTATTATTAATCTTTTCCTTTTATTCTCTTATTTGGGTATAAATATATGTTGCTAATGTTGGTTTTCATTCATTCCAGAAACACAACATAAGCATTTTGGCATTTGAGTTGAAAATATGAGCCACAGAAACTTCTCAGCTAGTTCTGGTTAGTTGCAATATGAACCAATGCCATTTTTATTGTCCTTCAAACTACATTTATCAATTTAGTTTTTTTTTTTGGGTATACTAATATGTTAGTATATATATATTACTCTGTCTGACCATAATTATAAGCAAAACATCACTTTTCAGATACATTGAATAAATGACCTATATTATGCATCATATACATTAGTTATTCAATGAATCTGTAAAGTGCAGTTTTGCTTATAATTGTGCCCAGAGGGAGTAGTTGTTTGTTATGTTTGTGTTTTTTCTAATTCACCAGGGTTTGAACTCCCGCGACTTCTTTATTGACTTACTAGTTAACTTTTGTGGAAACTAAATTGTTTAGGACTAACTGTACTTTATTGGTTTCATGTTTCAGGTAGTGGAAATGCTAGTAGGACACTTGAGTTTGGAAGGACTCATGTGGTTAGACCTAAAGGGAAGCACCAAGCAACTATAGTTTGGTTACATGGTATTGGCGACAATGGTTCGAGGTGTGTTGCTAACTTGAATGTTTTATGCAGTCAATGGTTTGAAAATTGGATATTTTCTTTTGTTAGAATTGGAATACATTTTCTTTTGTTAGCACTGACACCTCAGATCGAAGGTGGACACCGACGCATGTGATTACATTTAATTACTTTCATTTTTTCAAAATGTTATTGGTTTCGACGTGTGTCAGTGGCGTGTCCAGTGTCCTGTGTGTTGCTTCATAGTATATGAGATGGTTGTCCAATGGAATTAAAAGTTATATTGCAAAAACTGATTGTGCTCACAGTCACAGCAATAGGTTATCATGCATTTTCTCAATGTTTATGTTAGTGTGCATGGCTCAACAATTTTGTATTGGTGCTGCTTGGAATTTTATATTTGAAATTTTTTATTCCTTTTTATTGGTAAACTTAGTTTGAGTGGATACCTTCTCTTTTTGCTTGAGAATATATTCCTTTAGTGAAACAATGAATTTGTTTTCTTCTAACAAATTTAAGGGACATAGTAATTGGCAAGGGAATGTCAATATATTGTCCTCTTTTGTTAAAGTTTGTTCATTAATAAGTTCCTAAACTACATATCCTCTTTTAGAAAATTCTTACCAATTGATTTGGTAGGATAACACAAAAGGCACTGTCATCAAAAGAGTTATTATTAATAGTAATACTCTAGCATTATTTTTTAAATATAATTTATAGTTTAGATAGTGACAACTAATAAGGAACACATATAGTCCCTATGCAAGTAATAATCTCTTGATTTCCATAATCTTGAAATCATGTTGACCAGTGCATTGAGTCATATAATATAGCTTATGCTATTTATAAAAATATGGTGTGGTCCCAAAATAAGGCAGGAGTATTATAATTATAATGTGTATTTTCTTGAAGAAACCTTAAACTAGTTTCAAAAGTCATTTTTATTGGCTGAACTCTTATACCATAAAAGGTGTTATATTTTTTTAAATTAGCTTGTCTTCTTTTATTTATTTTTTTATCAAGTTGACAAGTTAAATAATGGTGAATAACATGGACTTTATTTTGTCTTGCAGCTGGTCGCAACTATTGGAAACTCTTCCTCTTCCAAATGTAGGGATATGTTTATATTTGACATTGGCATTTTTTGAATAGATACCTGTAATGTTTGAAAAAGATATGTACTTAATAAGAAGATACTGTTTCTGATCTTAAAATTTATGTTTCAGATTAAATGGATTTGTCCAACCGCTCCTACGAGGCCTGTAGCCTTATTTGGCGGATTTCCTTGCACTGCTTGTAAGGATCATTGATTTAAAGTTCTTCACTAGCCACTTGAAAACACCATTGATCTTTGATCATTTCCTTTGCCTGCAAAATTTGGCTTCTGTATTTTTGGTCTAGAACTATAACACTGGCTCCATTTCAACTGTCGCCAATAGTCTAATTTGATTGACTTATCTCTACCAGGGTCTGATGTTGGTGATATTTCGGAAGATGCTCCAAATGATGTGGAGGGCTTAGATGCTTCTGCAGCACATGTTGCCAATCTTCTGTCAACAGAGCCTCCAAATAGTAGGTTTTCTATTATCCCCCCAGAAGCATATTGATGTGATCTTCCGTAGTTTTTTTTCTTTCCTTCTTTCTTGAGGATATGATTTATTACATTAACTAAATCTATGATAACAAAACTATAACAAGAACTTGTTTATGTATGCTTTTATGCTGCTATAGAAGCATACAAGAAAAAAGTGCATGCTTAGTTGCTTACTATACCAAAAAACCTTCTCGAGGCTTTGAAAAAACCTGTCCACATTTCCTATCAATAAGTCAATGGTTATTTACTTCTTCATATATTGAATAAAGTGACCAAAGTAGCTAATCCACCTTTTACATTTATAATTTTAGATTATATACCTTGGACTGTTATTACCAAATTTATGGTGCTTGTAATTTTACTCATGCTTACTGTACAGTCAAACTTGGTATTGGGGGTTTCAGTAATGGGGCTGCAACTGCACTTCACTCAGCTACATGTCATGTTTTGGGACGCTATGGAAATGGAAACGTTTATCCTATCAACTTAAGCGTTATTATTTCATTAAGTGGCTGGCTTCCTTGTTCAAGGTTTGATTTCTAGTTTCTACCATTTGTCAGTGAGGTTCATCCACTCATATTCTCCTTTTCTTTAAGCTATATACTATATGCATAACTCAGAAGGTGCTAATTCATTTAGGACATTGAGAAACCGGATCGAGGGATCACATGATGGTATAAGGCGCGCGGCGTCATTGCCCGTATTTCTCGGTCATGGAAGGGGTATTTATAATTTTTATGACTTTTCATTTTAACTTCAGCGTGTTTCATCTATCCTCCATCCTGATTTCTTAATTTTCTATTGAGGCCTGCACATTACTTGAGTTTTCTGATTAGCATAATTTTGGAATTTTGATAGTAATTTATAGTTTGTATGCTGTAGCCTCAAAGAAACATGAAAAATGCTCTGCAGTAGTTGTTCGTTAAGACTCTTAACCACTACTCAATACTAACCGGAAAGACTAACATTATTGACTCACATGTATGGAATTCCTTGTTTGAGTTTTTAGTGATTTATCACATGTTACAATTACCACTCTAAATTTAATGATTCCTTTAATGACATCTCAACATCTTCATGTCCTTCAACTTTGACATTTTTCTTGTTTCTGCAAATCATCGGAATTTCAACTGGCTTTATATAATATACCAGATTGTGTTCACTTATAGGAGATACAAAAGTGATTCTGAAAACGTAAAATTGATTTTGGCATGTTTCTAGGTTCTCGATTAGAATTGATTATAACTTGAAGCTAGGATTTATATAGCTTTTTCCTCAAAACGTGATTTTTACACTCAAATTTATTGTTCGAACGTATATCATTTGACCTTAAACTCACTTTTAACTAAATCCATATAAAATCATTTTGCTTGCTTCTGTTATTGTAATTCAAGCTTCAAAGTTGTATGATAAAATCTTAAATCATGCAAATATTGAACCGATTTCATACCTGATCGTCGCAATATTTATACTTTGAAATGTTTTTTGTAGCTGATGATGTGGTTGCATATGAACATGGAGAGAATTCTGCAAGGACCTTAAGTGCAGCTGGATTCCAGAATCTTATATTTAGAAGCTATAACGGGTATTCATCGTATTTTTTCTTCTTAATGCAAAGTGCAAAGATAATCATATTTGTGTATGACATGAAATTATTTGTATACAGATTGGGTCACTATACAGTTCCTGAAGAGACTGATGAAGTTTGCAGATGGCTAACTGCAAATTTGGCACTTGAGGGGTTAAGATTGAACTAGAGAAGTAAAGCTCAATCATCATGTTACAAATATAGAAGCATACTTTTAATTCAAGCAATGAAAAAGGGGTTATAGAATAGATAGTGGTGTGGGGTATATTGGTTTATGGTATAGCCTCTTCATTCTCTCCTATTATCTTAGCACTAAATAAAACTTTTCTTTTTTCAACTTTAAGGGTTACTTATTTTTACTGGTGTGTGGGATTATTGGAAATGCTTTGGTTGGAGGACATGGATAATTTGCTCTACATGTAGCAAATTTTCATTCAGCCATGGTTATATATTTGCTTTCTGTATTTCTATTATGTTTTTGAGACAAAATGTAATAAGCCAAACGGGAATAAAACTAGTGCTTGAGTTCATTACATCATTATAGCATTGATATTTCACCAATATGTTACATCATTTTTGTCATGTAAGAGAACTCAGTTAGTAGCTGCGAGGACATTTATATGCAGGGTTCTGTCCTGAGGTTGAACTCGAGATTTTCCACATCTCCACGCTTATTAAGGTGCGGTAGTCTAACCACTAGACTACTTGACAAGTTGTTAAAAAAAAGAAAACACTAGACAACACAAACAAAAAGTTTACAATATCTTCCGAACACAATTTGCTCTATTGACAGGCACAAACATCGGGGTCCCAAGGTGTTAAGTCCTTATACCTCATGCATTTGTATGTTAGAAAAATGGGGTGCAAAAAGCAAGTCAGTGAAGGGATACTTGGTTAAGGACCCAAAAAATAAAGACCATTCTACTATTTCTGCCAGAAAATTGTTTTTTCTACCCCAACATTTATCTCAATACCCCTACATTTTTCATAATATTCCCGTTTTATCCTTTGTTTAAAATATTATTTTTTACAACATTTTTTTTAAAAGTGTTAAAATTGGTAAAAAGTGTTCCAGAATTTTTTTTATCGATACCGGAACACTTTTTAAAAGTGTTCCGGTTTATATTTGTGCTAGAAAACATATTTTATTGATACCGGAACACTTTTAAAAGTGTTCCGGTTTGTATTTTTGCCTATATTTTAATGATACCGGAACACTTTTAAAAGTGTTCCGGTTCCGGTTTGTATTTTTGCCTATATTTTAATGATATCGGAACACTTTTAAAAGTGTTCCGGTTTGTATTTGTGCTTTTATTGATACCGGAACAGTTTTCAAAGTGTTCCGGTTTGTATTTCTGTCTATATTTTATACCTACCGGAACACTTTTAAAAGTGTTCCGGTTTGTATTTGTGCTTTTATTGATACCGGAACAGTTTTCAAAGTGTTCCGGTTTGTATTTCTGTCTATATTTTATACATACCGGAATACTTTTAAAAGTGTTCTGGTTTGTATTTGTGTCTAGAAAACATGTTTTATTGATATCAGAACATTTTAGAAAGTGTTACGGTTTGTATTTATGCCCAAAACATATTTTGTTGATATGAGAACACTTTTAAAATGTTCCGGTTTGTATTTGTGCCTAAAAAACATATTTTATCAACACTACAACACTTTCTATTTGTGCCCAAAACATATTTTTTTATACCGGAACACTTTGTAAATTGTTCTGGTTTGTACAAAATCACAGAGGAGGCGACACCACGGCGATACATCGATGGCGAAAAATCAAAACACTACTTTTGCAAAGTATTATTATAAATTATGACAAACCGAAACAATATTTTCTTACCGCCGTTGATGGGTGTGCATGCACAGATCCCGAAAAGGTTGAAAAAAATATCATAAACGACAACAATTTCATATTTTATTTGCAAATCGGAACACTTGTAAAATTAACATACCGAAAAAAAAATACCTTACCGGAATAGTGTTTCAGGGGGTGTACAATTTTCTAAACATGTTGGGGTAAAAAGATAAATGTAGGGGTAGAAAAAAATGATAAAACGGAAAAATAATAAATAATAAAATATAAAAAGTAAGGTAAGGGTAAAATGGGAATATTTCAAATTATGTTGGGGTAAAGAGATAAATGTTGGGGTAGAAAAAAGAATTTTCTTTCTGCCAATCCTAATAAAGTCCAGTAAAAAAATAAAAAAAAAATCCTAACCAAAGGCAAAACTTATCTCTAGTAACTAGTAAGACATAACAGATAATTTGCACACAGATCCTCACATAGTAATGTACTCGATTTTGATGAATAAAATAGGAAAGATAAAAGTTGAAAGAAAAAGCCATTAGATGATGCACGGGTACTCCATTTGAGAAAGAGTATCGATATCGGGTACATACTCATATCAGTACCGGATACATATTCGTATATAAATAAACGTATGAACATGCATAACAACAAATTGTGAAATCATTCCGTCAAAAAAAGATTGTGAAATCTTGAGAGGGGGTGCAGATAAATAACATTTGTTGATTTTTCCTTACTTTTTGCACCTGTACTTTTTCCTTACTTTTTTTTTGCACCTGTACTTTATTTTTTGCTACTAACTTTACATTTTTATAAATACAAATATTACTATTTTATAACATTTTTTTAAATTTAAAACATATTTTAAATTTTAAAAACATATTTTATTTATTTTTAAAAAAATTTATTTTATTTTTAAATGCCACATAAGCAGTTTTTTAGTATAAAAAAGTCAAAGAGGGACTAACAAATGCAAAAGAGGGTAAATTTGAGGGGCCAAAATCGAGCAATTGTGAAATTTAGGGGGTTAAAATATGTAGGGGTAGAAAGATAAATGTAGGGGTAGAAAAAAATGATAAAACGGAAAAATAATAAATAATAAAATATAAAAAGTAAGGTAAGGGTAAAATGGGAATATTTCAAATTATGTTGGGGTAAAGAGATAAATGTTGGGGTAGAAAAAAGAATTTTCCTAAAATTGATGTGGCAAATACTAAAATTAGCTATGGGTGTCCCGTGAGCTTAGCTTGATTGGTTGAACATTACATTATATATGCATGGGACCGGAGTCCAAACCTCAATCACTTTTTACACTTCACTTTTTTCATTTGTTACACTCCTCATCATATTTTTCTCTCTTCCACATAATAATTCAACACATATTCAATTTTTACTCACTACAATAGTTTTGTTTAATAAAATTCAACACTTTATCCCACAATTTTATTTCATATTCTTATTTTCTTTTTGTGATTATATATTAAAAATTATTATTGATTGAAATTAAATTCAAATAATTAAGAGTTAAATAAAAAAATTTCTTATTTAATAATTTATTTAAATTTTATTTTTTTAATTATATATTCTTAATTAAAATTTTTCTTGCAAATAATAAAGACGAGATATAGGGATAATCATTATTGAAAGTTACAAACAAGAGTTTAATGAAAGCTAAATATAAAAATTAGTGAGAAAATGTCGGTTTTTTTTTTTCAAATCAAATGAACCAAATCTCATTTATAGACAAAAAAAATGATGAATTTTGATGAAAAAAAATAATAAATAATATAATTTACTATAAAATAATTAACCCCAAAAGATTATAATGACATAAAAATCTAAATATCACAGCAACCAATAATATGATGTCAAGTGGAGAAAGGGGACCCACTCCCTCCCCCACCCACTTGCTCTTCAAAGGGTTGAAATTATTCAACTCCAATTAATCAATTGTGTTTCAACATGTTTATTCAGCAGTTGAAATTTATTTTCAACAACCCCATTGCAAATAATCTTATTTATCTTAATTATCGTTGAAACTTCTAGTCACTAGACTATTTAATAAAAAATAATAATAATAAATTAGCCGTGGGTAAGATTTGTGATGCATGGATAAGCGAAGGTCAAAGTTAACGTGACAAATATAATTAACCATAATCTAAGCTCCATTTAGCCACACCCAGAATGTGGCTAAAGAGCGAATTTTTTTGTAATGTTATTAAAAAATTGTTTTTGCTAAAAAAAATGTCGAAATAAAATATATATTAACAAAACCGATTTAAAGCACAATGAATGTTAAGAATTGAAGAACACACAAAATAAGAATTTTTTCTCATGTTTCTCAATTGAAAAATTCTTACCCTTGGATTCACTTTTTCCCAATTTTTCTTCTCTCTCAAATACCAAATCAAGGGCCGCAAATCCACCGGACTCTCAATTCAATTGAGAAAATTGTTTCTCGTTCACGAATATATAGGCACCAAAAAAACAAGATTGATCGCAATAATCACTAAAATCAAAATCTAGATTAAAGAATATCAACACAAACATTTGAGAGCCGAGTTTAAATTACAATGAAAATCAAAAGAGAAGCCTTGAATTTTTGCTTTATTCTAGGCTAAATTGCAGTTTTGGCCTCCCAAGTTTTTTAGTTATGCGATTTTGGTCCCCCAAATTTCAAACGAGCGATTGTAATCCCCTAAGTTTCACAATTGTGCGATTTTGACCCCCCAAATTTCAAACGGCGATTTTAACCCCCTAAATTTCACAATTGCTCGATTTTGGCCCCTCAAATTTACCCTCTTTTGCATTTGTTAGTCCCTCTTTGACTTTTTTATACTAAAAAACTGCTTATGTGGCATTTAAAAATAAAATAAATTTTTTTAAAAATAAATAAAATATGTTTTTAAAATTTAAAATATGTTTTAAAATTAAAAAAATGTTATAAAATAGTAATATTTGTATTTATAAAAATGTAAAGTTAGTAGCAAAAAATAAAGTACAGGTGCAAAAAAAAAGTAAGGAAAAAGTACAGGTGCAAAAAGTAAGGAAAAATCAACAAATGTTATTTATCTGCACCCCCTCTCAAGATTTCACAATCTTTTTTTGACGGAATGATTTCACAATTTGTTGTTATGCATGTTCATACGTTTATTTATATACGAATATGTATCCGGTGCTGATACGAGTATGTACCCGATATCGATACTCTTTCTCAAATGGAGTACCCGTGCATCATCTAATGGCTTTTTCTTTCAACTTTTATCTTTCCTATTTTATTCATCAAAATCGAGTACATTACTATGTGAGGATCTGTGTGCAAGTTATCTGTTATGTCTTACTAGTTACTAGAGATAAGTTTTGCCTTTGGTTAGGATTTTTTTTTTATTTTTTTACTGGACTTTATTAGGATTGGCAGAAAGAAAATTCTTTTTTCTACCCCAACATTTATCTCTTTACCCCAACATAATTTGAAATATTCCCATTTTACCCTTACCTTACTTTTTATATTTTATTATTTATTATTTTTCCGTTTTATCATTTTTTTCTACCCCTACATTTATCTTTTTACCCCAACATGTTTAGAAAATTGTACACCCCCTGAAACACTATTCCGGTAAGGTATTTTTTTTTCGGTATGTTAATTTTACAAGTGTTCCGATTTGCAAATAAAATATGAAATTGTTGTCGTTTATGATATTTTTTTCAACCTTTTCGGGATCTGTGCATGCACACCCATCAACGGCGGTAAGAAAATATTGTTTCGGTTTGTCATAATTTATAATAATACTTTGCAAAAGTAGTGTTTTGATTTTTCGCCATCGATGTATCGCCGTGGTGTCGCCTCCTCTGTGATTTTGTACAAACCAGAACAATTTACAAAGTGTTCCGGTATAAAAAAATATGTTTTGGGCACAAATAGAAAGTGTTGTAGTGTTGATAAAATATGTTTTTTAGGCACAAATACAAACCGAAACATTTTAAAAGTGTTCTCATATCAACAAAATATGTTTTGGGCATAAATACAAACCGTAACACTTTCTAAAATGTTCTGATATCAATAAAACATGTTTTCTAGACACAAATACAAACCAGAACACTTTTAAAAGTATTCCGGTATGTATAAAATATAGACAGAAATACAAACCGGAACACTTTGAAAACTGTTCCGGTATCAATAAAAGCACAAATACAAACCGGAACACTTTTAAAAGTGTTCCGGTAGGTATAAAATATAGACAGAAATACAAACCGGAACACTTTGAAAACTGTTCCGGTATCAATAAAAGCACAAATACAAACCGGAACACTTTTAAAAGTGTTCCGATATCATTAAAATATAGGCAAAAATACAAACCGGAACCGGAACACTTTTAAAAGTGTTCCGGTATCATTAAAATATAGGCAAAAATACAAACCGGAACACTTTTAAAAGTGTTCCGGTATCAATAAAATATGTTTTCTAGCACAAATATAAACCGGAACACTTTTAAAAAGTGTTCCGGTATCGATAAAAAAAATTCTGGAACACTTTTTACCAATTTTAACACTTTTAAAAAAAATATTGTAAAAAATAATATTTTAAACAAAGGATAAAACGGGAATATTATGAAAAATGTAGGGGTATTGAGATAAATGTTGGGGTAGAAAAAACAATTTTCCAATTTTAAGTGTTGTAACATATTTTTAGCCACAGTTTATTAGTTTAATTATATAGTTAGCAGGGTTTCATTATGTGTAATGTCGCTTTAAATTTTGCCACTCTTTTAATCGTGGCTAACCCATAGCCTAATGTTACAATTTTGGCACTCTTATAAGTTATAAGGATTATTATTTTTTACAAAAGCACTCTTAGAAGTATATACTATATATGTTACTCGTTTTTAATTTATATTTTATCATCATTGAAAATATAAATTTTCTATTTAATTGCATTCTGTATGCGAAATTCCATTGTTTTTTAACATAAACAAAAACCTGGGTGGTTTTAGTAGCATTAGAGAATTGAGAGATCCATGTTTGTTGTTTGTTTGAAGATGGGCATTAATTTGGGTACTCTAAGAGAGCATATTATAAAAGATATTGGAGGTCTAAAAAGTAAAAGAAAAGAAAAGAAAAAACTTTTATCATTTTGATGGCGTCACTCGTCTTTCTACTAAACTCACGTGCATGCAACAATTAAAAATTAGGCTTAAATGCCCTTTTGGTCCCCCTATTTTGATATTTATGAACTTTTGGTCCCCCTATTTTAAAACTCAACTTTTTAGTCTCCCTATTTTAAAAGTCAACATTTTTTTTAGTCCCCCATATGTTTTAATGATGTGGCACCTTACTCATTAACATGATGCTGAGTTGGCACCTAGGTATTGGCCAAGTAATTTTCCATGTCATTTTACAATTATTATAAATCCAATAATAATTAAATACATAATAATAATAATAATAATAATAATAATAATAATAATAATAATAATAATAATAAATCAACATCCAAATCAAAAATCAATTAAAAAAACTTATTTGAGTTCTTTCTTCTTCTTAATCATCAACTTCAACAACACCAGATTCATCATCATCAATCAACATTCAACAACACTAGATTCATCATCATCACCATGATTCATCATCAAATCTCCTTAAAAAATTCATCATCATTAAATCTAAAAACACAAATTTCAAACCCCAAATCTTAAAAACACCCTTGAAACCTAAATCATCTAGCAAGCGGTTTAGATTTCGAAGTTGTTGCCGTAGGTAATGGGTCGGAGCCCGTTGCACATCTGGAAAATGCAAAAAAAATCACTACCAAGATTCATTAATAACACTGATGAACACAAATCTATGGTGGTTGTATTTTTGGGTTATACAATTAATGGAGATTTCATATCTGAGATGCCTCAAATCCCTTTTTGTCGAATTTGGTTTTTTTTTTTTTCATGTGTTTGAGATTTTTGAGTTGTGGTTGGATGTATTTTTTTTTAAACAGCCAAATTTATTAATAAGCCAAAGCACTTTGGGTACAAGACATACACAAAAAGCAGGAAAAGGCAAGCACATGAAGCAAAACTTCCAAAACAAAGACTCCCCACAAAACGGAAAGCCATCCCAAAACAGAAGAAAAATACTCCCTATAAAACTCAACGATACACTAAATACATAGCAACATCCATACACACCAGCAACAGAAACAAAAGAGAACCTAACTATTACCGCCCCAAACTTAAACCCGGTTGCTGTTGCCATTCGTAAAGTAAACACGGCGCAAGATTAATCCTGTGAATACTCCATCTCCAGATTACGTTGTGGTTGGATGTATGTTATTACGTTTTCTATGTGTGAGTGTTTGGGGATGATGATTGTGGATTAAAATTTCTGCAATTTTTTAATCCCAGATTTGATTTATTTATTTTTGGTGTACAAATTGATTTATTTTGATACAATGGATCGTTTTTCTATATCAAAGAAGATGGATGTTGATTTATTATTATTATTTTTAGTATTATTAATATGTATTTAATTATTATTGGATTTGTAATAGTTATAAAATAGGGAGCTTCTATCGTGGAGTCATGAAATTGACTCCTTTGATGGTGTCGCCACTGTGGCCAATAGAAAAGAAGCATTGACTTAGTCCATTCCCACATCAAATTATATAGTGTATGTAAGTCTATGGTGAACCTTTGTTTATGAAAGTTTTAGTTATTATATATCAGCCCCTCATTAACTTAATAATCATTTACAAATTTATAAAAATAAATAACTTTTATTTGACTTTAAATTATATAGTTTTTATTATTTGATTTAAAATTATTAACTTTATAGTTTTTTTTATTATTTGTTCCGTCAAAAATAAATCATGTGACAAAATTTCCCAATTGACAAACCCTAAATCCCAAATTGATCTTCGTCCTCCATCGTCTTCTTCTTCCTTCAAATTGAGCTTTCGTTCAAATTGATCGATAGTAAGCTCTTCGTTTGCGATCTAAATCCCACTTATTAGGTGCCCTCCATCGTATTCTTCTTCGTTCTCAGTCGTCCATCAAATCGTCGTCATCGTTTTGGAAACCCTAAATCCCAATTTGATTTTGGTCCTCCATCGTCTTCTTCCTTCAAATTGAGCTGTCCTTCAAATTGAGCTGTCCTTCAAATTGAGCGATAGTAAGTCCTTCGTTGCGATCTAAATCCCACTTAATAGTTTGTTGTCATCGTATTCTTCTTCGTGCTCAATCGTTCATGAAATCGTCGTCATCGGTCATGAAAATCGTTTCCATGTTTGAATTTGATAGGTCAACGTTGTCGTGTTCGTGTTCATTCACAGGTACTTGTTCATATCCAATTCAATAAGTTATTACAGAGGAACAAATTTCAGTTATTATGTTTTCTAAATTAAAATTGATGTGAATTATTATTTCGGGATTAGGTTTGCTTATAAAATTGGGGTGAATTGTTACCCAGCACCGACCAATTTCATTGTTGCACAAATAAATTTTGAACTACATGAGTTCAGAAGTCTTCAAATCTAACTGCTTTATCGTTGTTTCCAATATTTTTTTTCACAGGGGTGTGCATTTTGGCATGAGTTTGAGCAGTATTTAAATGTAATTGCTTTCCCTGTGTTGGATGCAAGTATGAAAGCTAAGTGATTTATCTAAGTTGGATTGAAGAAACATGACTTACCATGTTGGATGCAAGTAGCAAAGTATCAAAGCTAAGTATCTAAGTTGAGAAGTACATGACTTACCATGTATAAACCATGTATCCTAATGTAAAATGTTTTTGTTCAATTCAATATAAAAGTTTCAGTTCTGTTATTCATTGATTCAGCTTTTGTTGCAAAGTACCACTTGACATTACATTTCTAGACCAATTGTAATTGTAGTCACCTGATATATGCTGTGAACACTAGTATGTGTACCATGTTGACCTAAACTAGGATTTATCAGTAATTTAGGTAAAGTATTGATTCAAAAGTTATAGGAAGGATTAAGTTGAAAAGAGTTATTTAAAAAAAAAATTCTAAGTTCAAATTTATCTTTAGTATTCGTCAAAAAATAGTTCTCAAAATTTTAAGTACAAATTGTTCTAACTTACAAATTCGTACATTTGCCTTCAAACATTACTAGCAAAAAATTTGGTGACTGTGTTCATTGCCAATATAAACTTTTGTGTGAGGTTCACTTACGTTTTTAACTTAAGTTCCATTGCAATTTCAAACAGGTGACATGAATTTGATTGATGGTGATTAGAGATAAAGTCAAAATGGCAAGGCATATAGTATATGAAGATTTTGAGGTATGTGTACGTTTAGATGTAAAATATTTTTGGAATTTTCCAATTGACTTAGAAATGTAGTAGACAATGTGCATAGCATCCAAATGATAATTACCAAAGTAGTATAATCCAATTTGAAACAGCTTAACACAACAACATGCATTAGACAACAAATTAATTCACGATACAATTCAAAATAAAACCAAAATGTGTTTTAGAAAACACCAGCTGTTTGTGACAGTAGCTTAAACCAAATTCAAAACAAAACCTTAAACCAAATTCAAAACACCAGGTTAAACCAAATTCAAAACAAAACAACCATAGAACAAATCCAAAGTTACGCAAGTTTAAACAAAATGGAAGCCTTAAAACAGCCATGGAACCAAAATAAGTAAATCAGAACAATTCTTCAAACTTTAATCAACGCCTTCCTCTGCTTGTTCTTATCATCCCAATAATGTGCAGCCTTTGTCACAAGATCATTCACGATACAATTATTCCAGGATTGACATAGGAAAATAGCAAGTTTCATCCTGGTTGCAGTCACAACCTGCATATAGCAATAAACACATTAGCACATATAAATGTAATAAAAGGGGTAATGTTTAGCAATTAATAACCAACTTACAGTAACAGTGTCGTAAAGATCGTTGAATGGACACTCGATCATCCATTTGGCCACCCACACACCACAATCATTCCTAAGGTTAGTCATTAAAAACCATTAGTATATGAAATTAATAACTTATGTCAATAACATGATAATAATGTTGGCATTGACTTACGATCCGTGTCGCTGCCTTTTGAGTCGGTGTGGCTGAACAATGGGGAAGTTTGTGATGAGATTGTGACGAATATTTGGTACGAGATTAACAAATGAGTCGCCAAGCAACAGTCCCTCAAGAAATATCATCTGCCAGAATATTAAAAAAAAATATAAAAATGTATATAAACAAATTTGGCATTTAAAACAGAGTATAAGTAACATGCATACCACTCTTAAAATTGCATGACGCCTGAAATGATATCTTGCATCACAAGGCAGAGAGTCCAACCAATAAACTTTTCGTTCATTAAAATCAACAGCTACTAGATACCAGTGTTGGCCTTCATCGTTCATAGGAATAAAAATCTAAAAGGATATGACTTATATTAATATGCATGAACTGACTTTTGACAATGTAGCACTAAGTTAAGAGAAAATCACCTTTCCAACAATAGATGTTTTCATGAACTTATCTTTGTATATTGTCGTCACATACTCAGCTGAGTAGTTTCCGTCCAAAGCATATTGCTTCACAAATTGTAGTTTAAGTCAATAATGTTAACTGTGACCATAAAATGTGAAAGTTGGATTATTAGTGGCAGTAGTATCTACCGCAAATTCTGCAGGGAAATACCACACACTCTTGCATCTTGATTTCTCTATAAACCAATTACATCTTGCCACCACGAGATTGATAACCTGTATAAGCAATAGTCGAAAACAACAATATATCAAAATATTAATCAACTTTGATATGGTACTTTGTTAATTAACATGATATTATATAAATTGACCTGTTGGTCCATAGGTTCTGTAGGCATTAGGGACTTCAGTGCTGCTCTATCGCCATATACACCCGATGTGCTTCTAACCAAGACCTCGTGACTACAAACAGTAGATGTACGAACTGTTAGTTGTTATCAGATGCAAATATAGTATATAAATTTAGTAGAGAAATACAATAGATTTACGAACCCATGTTGCCCATCATTATCACACATGAAGATGTATGCGGCTGTGGAAGCGCATATTCGATTCAAAGACATAGCCCGAGTGGGTCGAAATGTCATTGGCATCCACTGTCATGAAAAAAATGTGAAGGTATTTTTTAACTATTTTAAAAATCTATTCAAATAATAATCTACCCAAATAATAATTAATCCACACTTACTTCTGGAATAGTAGTACCCATATCGTCAAAACCTTCATATCCAATGATACTTGACGGATGATAGTTAAGATAAAAATCGCAGTCGTCTTCTTCCTCTGGCTGACAGAATAAATTCCTTTTAATCCTTGCATATTGATTTCCATCCAGTGTTCCAGTCCACTGTTTCGACTCTGTCGGTTTCGGTGGCTCTGATGTTGACCCCACCTTCCCAGCAATTTTTGACTTTGTTGGTTTTCGCTCTGTTGCAGATAATTTTTTGCCCACCTTATTACCTTTGCCTTTGGGGGGGGTGGAAGCAGTTGATTCTTCAGTTTCACTGGAGCCTGAGTTACCAGTGTGGTGACTGTGCAAAAGATTTAAGGTATAAGTTGATGAAAATTATTTATGATCGGTATACAAACACATACACCACATAGCCATAGTATGTTCTAAACCCTAAACCCTAAACACAAACACATGCATAGCCATGATGGAATCATAACAAATGTAACTGATAACAGAGTCAGACACATGCATACACAGAAGTTACCTATACCAATGAATCAATTTAAACTAAGTTTTGCCTTTAAAAATCACGTTGTTACTTTAGAAATCTATAATGACACACTTTGAAGTAGTATATTGTGAAGAACATTAACAAAAAGTAGAGATTGACACACTTTGACACACACTTTATTCACATATTAAAGTCATAGGAAATATTCACAACATCATAAAAATGACACACATAGAGATTTGTTATGTTATAGGAAATATTCAAAATATGTTTAAAATCACAAAGAAAACAGTAAATGGTTATTACCTAGATGATATCACCACAAACTCAGTTTCAGTAGTCTTTTTACGAGTCTCAGTGGAACGGTTGGTAAGCTTTATTGAGTGAGTTGTTGTGTTACATGCTCCTTTTGTCTTATTGCTGGTTGATTGTGAATCAGGGTTACTGCATTTTGTGCTTCTTTTTGGCCTGAGTGGAGATGGTCTTCTCATGTTTCTGTTTGGTGAATGGAGATTGAAGCTAATAGAAGGGAAAGAGATTTAGTTGAAAAGACTAGCAGAAGAGAGAAAGATAGTGTAATGAAGCTACTAAGGGAGGGACACTAGCAGAAGCTAGAAAGACTTGGTATGGTATTGTAGGGCGTGCAAGTAGTAGTGTAATGATGATTTACGTTTTTATGGAAACTTTACGTTTTTTTTTTTGTGTGTTAACACTTAATGTAACCTTTTATTTTGTCTCAAACCTATTACTCCCTTTTAATATTTTCAAAACTCAATCGAAGTTTCCCGTAGTTAATATTTTAGGGTCCATTAGTCGATTAAATTTGTTATTAGCTAATGAATGATTATATTAAAATGAAAAATGATATTTGGAAAAATATATAATTAATTAAAGTGCGACCTATAGGATTTCGTCGATGTCAATTGACGAGTACTAACAACCGTAATCTACGATTTAGACGGTACGATCGTAAATTTGTTATTAGATCATGATTTTTTATATTAAAATGAAAAAATGATATTTGGAAAAATATATAATTAATTAAAGTGCAACCAATACGATTATTTATTATTTGATCTACAATCGTAACGTCTAATTCGTAATTTAGAGTTCTTAACGCTAGTATTACACCGGTTCGTAAAAATTTGAGTTTTGAAATATTTAGTTACAAAATTTAGTTTTCAAAATTTGAGTTAAGAATTTATTTAATAAGTTGAGTTAAAAAGTTTCACCAAAATGCATTCAGTTAGATATGACATCAGCTAAATCAAATTTAACGTTTATACTTATATTTATTGATGCATGGAAATGAATGGATGTAACAGCCACCCCAGTGGTACAAACTTGCGCCTATAACCTAGAGGTCTGGGGTTCGAATCCCCCTCGCCCCAGACCTTTTGTTTTATCCAAATTGTTATTGATTAAGGCATCCAACACTTCATGATGCATGCACATGATGGTCAATTAGGTCCTAAATAAATTAAAAAGTTTGGTGGCTTTCATATGTGTTGATTGCATGTAAGGTTGCATGTTTTCCTGAACTAAAATATATGTAACAATATAAAATCAAATATAACGTTTATACTTATATTTGTCGATGCATAGAAATGAATGGATGTAACAGCCACCCCAGTGGTACAAACTTGCGCCTAAAACCTAAAGGTCTGGGGTTCGAATCCCCCTCGCCCCAGACCTTTTTTTTTACCCAATTTTGTATTTCCCTCTATAATCATGTTTGTAATTTTTGATACACAATTTCACTAAGAATATTAACAGAAATAACCTCATGGGGTTGGTCTTTTGCCTATTAAGGTAACCAACATATTTTTATCACTTGCATAGCAAATGCTTAATTAAACATGGTTTATTTTTAGGATAGGCAAGTCCCCATGTTTATTCTTTGAATGGACTTGGAACCCAATTTGTTGTTTTTGTAGTTATGGACGACTTTTTTTATGTCAGATTTAGAGTTCATTAGATATGAATATGGTATCATATCGCACTACATTAAATAATGATTACAGTTTGTTATGTGTTCATGTTAATTATTGTTGAATTTATAATTGACTTCATTTTATATTCGATATGGTTGTATTATTATGTTATGTTCCCTTGTTATAATTGATAAATATAATTAAAATTTAATTTTGATATTTAATTAGCAAATAAGGATATATTTTTATTCTACAACCTTTAATAATTTGAGTTAAAATATTGAGTTTCGAAAAATTGAGTTAAAAATTGATAATGAATAATTTGATAATGAATATTTTTTTCATATTTATTGAAACCTAATGTTTAGGTCGCACTTCAATTGACGAGTACTAAGAACCCTAATCTACGATTTAGACGGTAGTACCGTAAATTTGTTATTAGATAATGGAATTTTTATATTAAAATAAAAAATGATATTTGGAAATATATTGAATTAATTAAAGTGCGACCTAAACGTGATCATCGATTTCAATTGACTAGTACTAAGAACCCTAATCTACGATTTAGACGGTACTACCGTAAATTTGTTATTAGATAATGATTTTTAATATTAAAATCACAAATGATATTTGGAAATATATATATTTAATTAAAGTGCGACCTAAACGATTTCATCGATGTCAATTGACGTGTACTAAGAAGCCTAATATACGATTCAAATCAAAAATGATATTTGGAAATATATATAACTAATTAAAGTGCGACCTCTACGATTTCATCGATGTCAATTTCATTAATTAAGATTCATATTTTTAAAAATAAACGCTATTTATATTTAATCAATTTAAACTCTAAAGCAAATAAATTGAACGATCTGCTACAGTAAATAAATTTATAGTTTCCCAGTACCATTACATCATGTCCATTGCTTCACATTGGACGGATGTGATTACTTTTTACTCCAATATATCTTAACCATTCATTTTGAATGGACGGTCAGTACGGATCTCCTCCTTTCTCAACATATGTATCTAATTAGACTCCCAACACATCCTTCTTATAATAACACGAGCTTCAATCGCAAACGCCTCATTTTTTCTCATCCAGAACCCTAAATTCCCAAATCCCAAATCAGTGGAAATTCTCAAACTCCTTCAAATCAATTCGTCTCAGTTATACACTACTGAATGTCGTCCTCATCAGTCGCAAATGAGTACTCATATGAGATACCACACTGTGGCTGCAAGAGGCCAATGAGATTTTACGTCTCCCACTCTCATGATAACCCTGGACGGCGATATTGGAAATGTCCAACTCATGGTGTATGTTTGATTGCATGTCAATTTATACAAGTTAATTTAATTTTAATTTGGTTTTTTATACTTTTGATGAACACTTAGTTGTTTTTAAATTTTTATTTTCCTTCAGGAAATTAACAGTTGTGGTCGTTTCACTTGGGATGACAAAATCCCAGGCCACCCTCCATATGTTCGTCCAAGACAACATGAACCAAGATATGAAGGAACATCATCCGGGGCAAATTTTGCAAACTGCAACTGCTCCAACCACATGGCAGAAATTGTCACAATTCTTAAGGAAATCCAAGCTAGCAGTGAAGAGAACATGAAGATGAAACTGCACATTGCAAGGAACACATCCAACATGATTAGGAATTTGTTTTTTTTATCTTGGTTTGTTGTATTTGCTTATTTAAAAATGTTTGGTTAAGTATGTTTAGGATTATAAGCTTAGGGATAATTTTGCTGTTGGGATAGTAATTGACATATTTTGGAAGATTAATTGATGTTACTGATATTGTATTCCTTTTGTAAGGAGAAAATCTAATTGTCACTTTTGCGTTTTTTTTTTTAATTAATTGTTTCAATGGTTTTGTTTCAGTGGTTTTTTTTTAATTAATTGAGTTAAAAATTTTAGTTTTTAACATTTTAGTTAAAAATTTACTTAATAATTTGAGTTATACATTTGTATTTAAAGTTGTTTTATCCAATTATTTCAAATAACGTTTATATTTATATTTGTTTCTGCGCTTAAATGAACGGATGTAACAGCCACCCTAGTGGAATGAAACTTGCGCCTATAACCTACAGGTCTGGGGTTCGAATCCCCCTCGCCCCAGACCCAATTTTTTTCATCTTTTGTCAAATAACGTTTATACTTATATTTGTTGATGCATAGAAATGAATGGATGTAACAGCCACCCCAGTGGTAAAAACTTGCGCCTATAACCTAGAGGTTTGGGGTTCGAATCCCCCTCGCCCCAGACCTTTTTTTACCCAATTTTGTATTTCTCTTTTAAGTTATGTTTGTATTTATTGAACACCTAATGTTTAGTTAGGGCTGTAATTTTTTTTTAAAAGAAAAACCTACATTTATTTTATTTTATAAAGGGTTGTAAAATATTTTATTGTAACATATTTTTTTCATATTCATTGAATTAATTAGACAGGGAAACAATATTCAATTTAAGTACTAATATGGTCAATTCTTAATAAAATTTAAATAATGCTTGATGCCAACAATATTCATCATGCCAACAATATTCATCAGCAAAGACTACCAACAAACATTACATCCAAAATATTATCCACAAAAAATATAGGTACTTCATAACATTAGTTCAAAATGTAAATTATTCATTGACGACCCGCAGATTTCATCACTTGTTGTAATAGACCGAAGCATGAATTGGAATTAGCAACGGGCATTCCATATATTGGGTATATGGGTTGTACTTGCATCGAAGTACCTACTGAGTGCATCACAGGTGGAAACACATGCGTTGGAGGGATTGGTCCGGCTGGAACATTCATATTTGATGTTGTGGTAACACCACGTTTTTGCGGCGCAACCGAACATTTCTCTTGCACAGTTGTCCCATTATCACATCTTTTTTTCCTTTTAACTCGCTGTTTAAAAAATTAAATTATTAGCTTATTACAAACAATAACACCATCACATCTACAAATACAATGTAATGTAATTTATGGTACCTTACTGAGACTAGAACTATCAGCCGGTGTAATCACTGGAGATTGCCGTACAGCAGTTAATGGTGGTCTCATATCAATAGAAGAACCATCAGGGGTCTGTTGAACGTGCAGGGACAAATGCATATAACAAAATCATTATGTCAAAACACAAAAATGATTGGAAGGACAACAATAAAACATGGTTCTGAATTTTCTCACACAAATAAATTTTATATACCTTATCATGTTTGTCAGTGTGACTTAAAGAATCACCTAACGACACCGCATCGGATTCAACATTTCTTTTGCCCTGCAAAATATCACTACAACTATTATGTTTAATTAAAAAAAATAGGGATTCTAATTATAACATATTAAGTTTTTTAGATACTCACCGCACAAGTCCTCGCATTATGAGTTGTACTCTTGCATATTGTACAGCACTTGACAGATCTGGTTTCATTCTTTTTTTTCTTTGGAGCACCTTTACCAATCACTACCTCCGGATCACCTACAGCTGGATTTTGTGTCACAACATCATCTTCATTACTGCAATATTTTTTTTGCATATTCAATATGTCCTCCATTATTTGCCCATACACACCCTTCTTTTTTGAAGCTTCTCTACAAAATATAGTAAAAGCACCAGAATATGCACCAAAGCGAGCTTGCTCTATCAAATTCGAATCACCTGTACCATTAAAATCCATGTTCAAATATTCAGATTTGGCATCCTTCGTCCATCGCGACAAAATCAATGTGTGGGGAATGTGATCAACATGTTCTTCCTTCATGACATAAAACATATGCGAACATGGAAGGCCGCGTGACTCAAATACCCTACACGAACATTGGAATGTCAAACCATCGTAAACAACTTGTCTTTCATAAAATTCCTTAAGATATTTTGTCAATTTATAAATTTTTGTATCCCCAAGATGAAGTTTGTCCTTAACAATCAGTGCACCCGCTTTTATAATTTCTAGCTTAACATCTTTGAAAACATCCGCTGTATATATTTTAGCGGCATGAGACTCAATCAAAGGCAACTGAGTTGTCAACACAGGATCAGTATACTTTGATTTAAAATCAGCTACCACTTCATTGTTCCTATAGACTCTCACCGCCTCATCATAACTGTGCAAAAATTCATAAATGCAACTTTTCTTCCTTACATAGGACTTGATTATTGCATTTATAGCTTCGCATTGAGACGTAGTCCTTATGCGTCCAAAAAACCTATCACGTAAGTATGCAGTTGCCCATAGTGACTTGTTGTGATACGTTTTGGCAACCCAAGAACTATTTTCAACTCCACTTTTTTTAACCAGATCTGCCCAATAATCTTCAAATTCATCCTTAGTAAAATTTCCGTAAATAGCTTTTTGAAATCCAGTCAAAAATACTGAATTGCTTACTTTTTTACATGCATTCCTATTCAAATGCCAAGCACATAATCTATGGGTCGATTGCGGAAAGACGTGTTTTATAGCCTCCCTCATTGCCCCATCTTCATCTGTCATCAATGCTTGTGGGTGTTTATTTTGCATGCACTCCAAAAAACAGTTCAACACCCACTTATAGGTATCTGTGGTTTCATCTGAGATCACTGCAGCAGCAAAAATAACTGTCTGAGCGTGGTGGTTACACCCAGAAAAGATAACCAAAGGGTAGTTGTATTTGTTCTTCTTATATGTGGTGTCAAACGCAACCACATCACCAAAACAAAAATAATCAGACCTACTAATCCCATCAGCCCAAAAAAGACACTTCATTCGTCCATTGCTGCTGTCAACACCATATTCAGCATACAACATGGGATCACTTCCTGACTTTACCTTTAAATAATTTAGAGAAGCTTCAACATCACCGTCTTTAATAACGTCACGCATTTTTTTATCAAAGTAATTGTACAAATCTTTTTTAGTAAACCCAACCCCACCGTATCCACCCTTTTGAGCAACCATGTACCCCATTATATGACAGGTTCTAATACCGTGTGACTGAAGACCGTCAATTTGAGCTTTATCTGCTTCAGAAATGTTACGGTAAACTGGGTGTAAGTGCACAAACTTAGACGGGGTTAATTCATGGTTATGACCCTCTTCAAAAATTGACACCACATATCTATCTTTGTTGGATTTGTAGTGCACACGAAGTCTAGCTCTGCAATTAGTACGGGTCATACGTCGGTGTTCTCTTTTCCTATCTATCCTATACAAGTGTTTTTGCTCTCTTTCACCGTGCCTATTGCATACAAACTGCCTCATCACTATTCTTTTATTACCTTTAGACCCTCCCCTCCGTAACTCACTTTTCCTAATAGCAAATCCTTTACATTTTCCATAACGATAATAAAACTCATATGCTTCCTCAACAGTACTAAATTCCAAAGCACAGATTTCATCAGAAGTAATGGAATCGATACGTACCATTCTATCGCCTGCATCTACTTCAACCGGGAACTCGCCATCGTGTTTATCAGCAGAATCATCATCAACATCATCATCGTCGTCATCAGTATCATCACCATCGTCTTTATCAGCATCACCACCATTATGACCATCATCTGAGTATTCACTACAATCGGAATAACTCTCATCCTCATAATCATTCAATTGAACATCAGCCGTATAACTATCAGTGTATACATTTTCGTTTGAATCAATATCTACAGAATCCTCGTTTTCCATAGTAAACCTGTTTCAACATCAATACAACAGGTGAAATTAACACAACAAAACATACCAATCAATACCAAAACCTTCTATTTCCCTGATTTCATCAAAAGTCACTAAATCAAATTCATCATAATTCCCAATTTTAATCAAACCCTAATTACCAATAACTCAATTTGAAATTCAACATAATTCAAAATTATTAACTAATTACAATATAAAGCTAACGAAATTCTTCGTGTTTACCTGACTACGGTTGGTTCTGGTTCTAAAGTTATTGTCGAGTTGCCAACGACAAACTCGGACGAAGCAGAGGATAAGGTTGAGTTGTCACTGATAAGCTCAGACGAAGTATGTTGAATTTGATTCCAATGTTGTTGATGAAATTAGGGTTTCAGTTTGGGAACAATGATAAGAACACGAAGAATCAATTGTGTTGTTAATGTTTCAATTTTATTTTGTTTTAATTTGATTCCAATGTTTTTTTAATGTTGTTTTAATTTATTTTTTTAATTGTCATTGGGTTAATATTGTAACTTTTATTATGTTAAGGACTTAGTAGCAAATTAAAAAGTATATAAGAATACATGGTAAGTGACTATTACTCATGTACCATAGTAATCTGACGTGGCATTGAGGTGGCATTGACAAAGTCAACATTGCTTTCTGATTGGACAAAAACGTGACTCCATAGATGGAGGCAAACTAGCGACTCCACGATAGAATTCTCCTATAAAATAACATGAAAAATTACTTGGCCAATAAATAGGTGCCAGCTCAGCATCATGTTACTAATGAGTAAGGTGCCACATCATTAAAACATATGGGGGACTAAAAAAAATGTTGACTTTTAAAATAGGGGGACTAAATAGTTGAGTTTTAAAATAGGGGGACCAAAAGTTTATAAATATTAAAAAAGAGGGACCAAAAGTGCATTTAAGCCTAAAAACAAATTATGTAACACATACATCATACACATGTATATATGTACGTATTAATGTATTATTGTCATTTTGAATGTTTATATGTGTGTATTTTAATATTATACTTTCAAGGCAAAACAGAAAGCAGAATTGGTCCAATAATTTTCAATCCTCAATGAAATTTATAATAAGTTTAATTAACATATATGACCTGTTTGTCGGTGTAGATATATGATTTTTTTTTTCTTCTTTTTATAAAAACTAATGACGAACAAATTTTTATTAGGATGTTTAAACTTTAAATATAGAAACTTGTGAACAGTTCATGTGAATATAACATTGCATTAATATGTAGGATCAGTATTCAAATTCTAGTACTTACGGTTATTCGCTTTAAAATGATAAAATTTTAGCTATTAAATTAGTTATTTGACAAAAAAATAAAAAACAACTTATGAACATATATCATATGCTTGCAGAGTATACCAATCGTTAGTTGGTTCAGTGGTGATTGGCGCTGAACTTGGTAGGGAGGACCACGGTTCGATCCCCCGCAACTGCAATCGGAAGGAGGCTGAAACCACTTGATGCCAGAATTGACCCCCGAACCAGATTCAACTGGTGTGAAAACCAAAAAAAAAAAAATGCTTGCAGAGTCGCATGTAGATTGAAAATATAACAATTTAGAACGTTGCATTTACATTAAATGCAATGCAACATGTGTACACACACCCTAACTATCGAGTAAACAGAAAAATATAATTTGTTTTTAAGAGGATTAATTTTATCATTTATAAAGAATTAACAGTACACTTTATTGTTTGTTTATGTAATGTAAACTTTTTAGTTTTTCATTAATTTACTCTACTTCGAGGGTAGAGAAGCCTCCTAAGATAAGATAAAAACTAAAAAAAAAGTTGTTCATTGATTTATCTTACTTCAAAGGTAGAGAAACCTCCTAAGTAAAAATAAAAACTAAAGACTAATTTCTCATTTGATATCCTTGATTATTACATTTCACAATGTCTTTATTTATAACATTAGTATGCTACTAGAACCATCTATAAACCAAGACTCGTAACCTAATGCAACTTGGGATTATGTTAAAAAGTTCCACATTAGTTGCGAGAATACATAAATATGTGTTTATAAGTAAGAGACAATTCTCACATTACAAGTTGATTTTGTAATGGTGAGTTAGGTCCAATATCCAAATCAATGATATTAGAGTTTCTCCATGATCACTACAAGAAATAAGATTTTTTGCAGCGACATTCAAATTGCTAACAAAAATATACATATAGCAGCAACTAATTTAAGTTGTTGTTGTAAGTTAGTTTTTTTCTCAACAATTATGTTATCGCTAGAAAAAATTACTTATCCCAACAATAATTATTGTTGTCGCTAATTGTATAGTTTTTTTACAACAAACCTTGTAAAGCCGCTGAGAAACCAATAATTATTATTTTTTTATACATATCTTTTATCATGGTTTTTGTTCCTATATTTATGCGTAGATTTTTTTTAACTTAAAATTATTATCTTTTTTGTTTTTTTTTTCTTTCTATTTTTATATTTTTAATACTATAGATTATTTGCAACAATTTTGTAAAGTCACTGAAAAACCACACAATTACTACTTTTTGTAGTTTATGTTTCTATTTTTTGCGTAAATTTCTTTTAACTGAATATTTTTTTCCTATTTTTATGTTTTGTATCTCCTTTTTGACTACAACATTATAACATTGTTGGAAAATCTTATAATTATATCAACAACATAACTTGTTAATTAATATATTAAAGAATTAAATTTATTTTTAAGCAATTTTAATATACATAATTTTTTTATGCATAAAAAAAAACTACCACATTTTTATTGTTTTATTCCTACTTTTATGCATAGATTCATATATAATCTTTTATTTTATTTTTTCTATAATTGTTTTACTAAACTTCTTCTAATCCTTATTTTATTTTTCTTCCTATTTTTATACATATATTGTTAATAGAGTAAAATTACAATGAAGGATACAAAATTTTAAAAAAAAATTAAAATTGATAAGGACAAATTAGTAAATATAGTAGTTATCAATTTTAATATATTATTATTAGAAGTAGATTAATTAAATTAATTTTATTTGGATTAAAAAAATAGCGGTTTGTTTTACATTTTTCAAAATTCGACGGTAGCACTCCATACATACCCACTATCACAATCGCGATAATCATGTAGTGTGATGGTTAATTGAGTAAAGATAATCCATTAAGTATTTTATTTCCCATGTATTTTGGAATATTTGTTAATTAATCAATCTATTTACTAATAGCTATAAATTCATCCACTTGGATCATATATTGCAAACTTTCTATACGGTAGATTACTATTCATCCAACGCTCCTCTTTCTCTTTTGTTGATTGCTCAAAATTTAATCACTCGATCTCTTCAAAATTTAACCGATCAAGTTCTCCATCATGTCATCATTATTCATCAACTTATATAATTTTCCCTTTCAAAATCACTTGTCTCACTTTGTTCCACACATAACCTCATTAAAAGTTGAGTAGAATTTCAATAAAAAAAAACTACGACAAGAAGATATCTAATATTCAAAAGCTTTGAAGAATATCGACGCAATTCAAGAAAAGTGTGAAGACTATGACAGAAGATGACGAACAATGGAGAACAAGGGGCAAGCAATCAAGTCATCGGTGTCTTAAAAAATTTTGTGGTGTTCTTATAGGATTAAGTGATAAACATTCAAAATAGTGTTGCTTTTTTGTGTTTTCTAATTTAATGTTTTGATATTATGTGAATGGCCACTTGATTTTGTTATGATCTAAATGACTTGTAATTTGTATTTTGGTTCTTTGTATTTGAATTTTTGTATAAATAAAATTCACTGATTAAAAAAAAAAGATTGAACGAGAAACATAACTTATAAATAAAATTTAGCAATCAATTGTTGATATTGAACGTTAATTCCTAATATTTATTATTTCATGGGAGATTAAACTAATATTTGAATTATTGACAAACACTAGTAATGTCAGCGACCAAAATTTTTGCAACGGCATGCAACAACAATTTTTTCGTTGGAAAAAACAATTTTTTTGCCAGCGACAATAATTGTTGTTACAAAAAACACTAGTTATGCCAGCGACATTAATTGTTGTTGAAAAACATTAGTTATGCCAGCGACATTAATTTTTGCTGCAAAATACTAGTTATGGCAGCGACATTAATTGTCCTTGCAAGACTTTTCGCAACAGCACTTATGCCAGCGACATGCAGCGACAATTTTTTCGCTGCGAAAAAATACATTTCGCAGCAACTTTGTATTTTTCGCAGCGACATTTGTCGCTGCCAAAAATCATATTTCTTGTAGTGGATCCACTGTGCCACCTGATGACTTCATGTCATTACTACGCTTTTACAACAAATTCAAGGCAAAATAGTATATTTTTATTATGTTATTTTGCAAGAAATAAAGAGAAAAAGAATCATTACAAGACTGCTTGGAGCACAAGAAACAGAAAAAAATATATGTGTGGCGCCCGGCGCGGGAAATGGCGCACGGTGCCAGGAGGCATCTAGAATGGCCTGGCACTTCTGTCGATCGCGCCGGCGCGGCCCATCTGGCGCGCGACGCCACTGCGCACCCTAGTTCTATAAATTTAGATTTTCTCTCATCCAAAGGGGACATAATTTTGACGGCAAAAAGACAACTTTTGACGGCGACTCCAGAGGTGCTCAAGCAAGGTTTCTTGGTTGTTTACACTTTTATTCCTTACTTGTAATGAATTCTATTACTCTATTTTATGTGTTTAACTTTAGTATGAGTAACTAAACTTCCTTGATTGGGTCCATGGGAATTCCAATTGCTATTGTTCTTGAACCATGTGGTTTCATATGATGTTTTAATGAATTACGAATTTAGTTTCAGTGAATTATTCCTTGTTCTTAATGTTTTACATGAAGTAGCTAATTGTGTGATGATTCTAATTGTTTATTTGCTAAAAGATTAGAAATAAATTAATCGACCTAGGAATAATTATTCAATTAACCTTCACTTAAGAGATTTCGGTTGTTAGTTGAGAATTCTTAGATTAACGTGCGAAAACCTCAATTGATCATAAGTCACCTAAGAGATTATGGGTGTATGTGAGAGGGTTATGTACCAAGAGATTGGCCATAACTATTTTGTTAATCGAATCGTAAAACTATACTTGTAATTTGTTATATGCGCGTGTACCACCAAGACAATAGTAATTGAATGAACACAACGACCCAATCACTTTCTCATCTTTAAGTCAAAACCAAATTTCTTGCCGTTATAATTTTCTAAACCTAAGTTTGAAAAATTCCCCCATTTATTTCATTGCAAATTTACTCTTGTGTGACTTCAATTGCTTTCGTTTGATACATTACAATCTCTGTGGAACGATAAATTTTAATACTTACTTTGACACTTCGTCACCACCTGATATCTCGTTTTTGATTGGGTCATCCACCAAGTCTAATAATGCTGGACACGAGGGGGTGCCACTTGATATCAAGTTTGTTATTAGGCCACCCACTATTCATATTCGCGCACTAAGCCCAATAATACTAAAAGATTGTGAGAAGTTTTGAATATGTTATAAGTAAGAAGTCATCATCTTCATCTTACAAGCCGATTTATAAATTAATCCAATTGCAAGAGATTTTTTTTTTGAAAGGACAATTCTAAGAGATTAGTCATCAATAAGTAGGTAAATAAATTTACAATGATCAAAAGAAGATCAACAAAAGATAAAGTAAATAGTAGTAGTATTAGGAGTAGTGTATATATATGGGTTTGATGATATGGCAATGCATGGAAGCATTTCCCAATGAGAGAATCGAATCACTCAGTCAGTACTCTCTATACCCAGCTAGCAGCTCCTCTTTCTTTTTGCTTTCAACAGCTTGCTGCAGCCTTCTTTACCATTCCCCAATAAATTTAAAATGTTGGATGAAATTTCTATTAATTAGTTTCAATATTTTTTAGGGGGATTTTTATTTCATGTTTCCTCTATATATAAACAAAAGAGAGAAAGGAAAAGGGTGAAAGAATATATACTATGTGAAAGGAAAAGGAACAATGACAGCGAAAAAGGCACATAAGTGTAACCAAAAAAGAAAAGAAAAAGAAAAAAAGATGGTCAAAATATGAACCTCGAAGACTTCTCTACCATCATCATCATCTTCAACTATCTTTATCGAAACTATACCAAGTTTTGTTCTTCTTTCTTTGGTTTTTGAACTATTCCTTTCATTCCAATAGACATTTAGTCATCAATGAGAATCGTTTCTCTTTCACTAAATGGACGTTCCTTCAAGTAATAATTAATTCCCATGCAACTTTTACTTTTACTACTCCTAACCTACGTTTTGGACCTATACACATTTTTGGAATATACGCTCACTTCACTAGTAATGTTTTTTTACCACACTCTCTTTGCACTCCATTTTTATGTTAAGAGAGAAAGAGATAGGAGATATTCAAATTTCAATTCTCTTTTTTACTTTTTGCCATAAAAGATGGGATGATGCTAATACTAGCTACATCAATTTTAATTTTTAAATTCTACAATTAACTAAGCATGTTATGTGAGTTACGATCTACGTGTAAGTTGATTTGCTGACGTTACATGTGATTCGTTGTTAACTTAGTAAAAATTAACGAGGTTAGTCTTTTGTAAAAATGGCTAAAATTAGGAGGCTAAAAGTGCTATTATGAAAATTGGAGAGTCAAACTCAAAATCGCAAGTTTGTAAAAATTAGGGGTCAATATCGCGATTTGGCCAATTGTGAATATGTGAGAAAATCATATAACTCCACAAGGACACAATTATTCATTTGGTCATCAACTATTTATATCAGTCACACAAAATTCAACGAAAAACTCGTAATTAATAAATGGTCTAAAATTATTTTAAATTTATAAAGAATGACATTCATAATTTTATAAATCAATTTCGCGGGTCTATTGGAACCCGCCGTGCTCGATAGGGCTGACAATGAATCGAGCCAACTCAAAAAAAGGTCAAACTCGATTCAACAATTGATTCATTAAATTTAGTTCATTAACCAAATGAGCCGATTGTAGACATTTCGATTGGAAAACATACGTAAAATTAAAGTTGCTAATGGAGGATTGTAGACATTCCGTGATTTTGATAATTGAGTAGGTTAGTAAGAGATTAAAAAAGTGGAAACAAAATACAAGTAGCTAAGTAATTGTTGAAAATTAAAGAAGTCCCACGTGTGGGAACAGACAAGACAAGGGGTGTTTGTAAATAGAATTTGAATCTATTGCTTCCAATTTTTGGACAATAGAACACATATTAATCCACTACTATGTCATACTTGAGATTGTGCAATAATCTAACTAGTATCAAAGTGTTGAAGATAAGATAAAAAAAAAAAGAAGATTATATATCAAAGTTACAAAATTGGTCATAAGTTGTGAAGAATTTGAGTCCATAATTGTTTCGAATTTTTGGACCATGAGTCTCTACACTAAGAAGCACAAATAAATCTATTATTAGGTTATGTCACATTCCAATTGGGCATTGCAGTAATGTTCACGTAAAGCAATATTATTGAAAAAGATTATATATTACATATATACGATAATATGGCTATGTGATATTTATAATATTTAATCTGACTTATGGCCAAAAGAAATTAAGTCTCAAGTACAAAAAGAGGAATATTCAAAATTGACCCTCTCATGGGTTGTGAAAGTATATCATTCAAAGTGAGAGATATGACACCTCCTTGGCAATTATTTTTGAATATATAAGCTGCATGGGCCATACTAGTATAATCTCAATCTTAAGGTTTTTCCTGAAGTGTGAGGAATATTCATTTTGTCTGGTGATAAAACAAATGAATTGTGTTCTTTCTTATCCAAAACTTCTCATTGATCAATAGTATCAAAAAAAGAAAGAAAAAACAAAAAACAACTAGGAGACAAATGACCATGTGATTGAATAGGGTATAGTATGAGGAACAATTTATTGTGATTCTTTCCCCGCCAATTTACTGTGAATGAGGGTCCAATTAATTCAGTCAAAAAGGTCTTTTGCTATGATTTATGGACTACAAGATTTAAAATAAGGGTATGGGCAATGTGGTGTCTAGAGGTTACAATGCATGCTAATTTTGCTTTGTGGAACAAAAAGTGTAGCTTGACAAAGTTGAACAAATGTGTTTCAATAGTTCATCTATATTATTCGATCGGGTTGTATGGTCTATTTGAAAGTCGTAAAACAATATTCGGTTGTGTAGTTTATTTGGAAGTCTCAAAATGAACTTATTTTAGATATGAATAAATTCTTATCTAATTATTCTTGTACCTACTACGAGTGAAAGATTGAACCTATTCTATGTTGGAATCGAAGGGGTTTGTGAGGTTGATACAAATGGAAAAGATGAGGATCCGGATTCCCTACTATAATTGCTTCATGTAGTTTTCGATTTGTAATTGATTTTAGATCAAACAGATAACATTGAAAACTATGTTTTTTGTATCCTACTGCTCCAGCAGAAAATCGAACGATTGAAATTGATAACATTGATAAGGTGATGACCTGAATTCTTTGTTGTAACTGCTTTACGCAATTTTAGATCGAACGATTGAAATTGATTACAGCATCCTCCTGCTGTTACATCAAGAAATCTATTTCCATAAGATGATACTAAAAGTTATACATACATTAAAGTCATGGCAAGAGTCTAATTAAACTAAAACCCTACCAAATACATCAAGTTATTAATTTGTATGTCTCTTATAAAAAGTACAAGAGAAAATATGTATATATGGAGTGAATGGAGTGGCAGTTGAAAAAATTCCTTGAACCCTTTTACCAAATATAGTTTTTGATGAAATAACAAATAATTAGAATATTTGTAGGAAGCCAAAAAGAAGAAAGAGGCTTACCCTACCCTACCTGGTGCGCACTGGCTGGTTAGAGTTAAAGGGTGGGCTAAAGATTTGTCCGAATTTCGAGGAACTTTGAATAATTTTGGCAGTATATAAACCACCACAATCTCATATTACTCTTCTCATTCATCACCTTCAACTCACTCACTCTCCAAACTCACTGTGGTAAGTAAATATTGTTACAACTGACATAACTGAATTCTGTTTAACAGAATAACTGAATTCTAATTATATTTGGATCTTTGTGAATTATTTTTACAGCGAAAAAATGAGCAGACCAGGAGATTGGAACTGCAGGACATGCAACCATCTCAACTTTCAGAGAAGAGAATCTTGCCAGCGATGTGGAGAATCAAGATTGATTTCTGCCGGTGCTGATTTCGGGGCCGCCTTTGTTGGTGGAAGAGGCTCTACTTCGCCTTTTCCTTTCACCACCGGCCCTGATGTCCGCCCCGGTGATTGGTATTGTACCGTTGGAAATTGTGGAGCTCACAATTTCGCTAGCCGTTCAAGTTGCTTCAAATGTGGTGCACCTAAGGATATTGACACATTCTCCTCTGACTCCTCTGACATGCCACGGTTATTGAGGTCACCGTACGGTTTTGGAGGCGGCAGCAGCGGTACCTCTACCCGCCCTGGCTGGAAATCCGGTGATTGGATATGTACCAGGTCTCTCAATATCATTTCTTTAAATTTTCTTTTGAAAATTCGGTATACAGACCAAGAACCGAATGTCGTTTCTTTAGTTATATGTCACTTCATATATAATGAAGTGTCTTAGAATATTTTACACAATTTTAAAAATAATTGATGTGACATTTATAATGCGACAGGTCCGGATGTAACGAGCATAACTTCGCTAATAGAATGGAGTGTTACCGATGCAATGGCCCTAGGGACTCTAGCACCGGAAGATCTTCCTATTTATCTTGAACTTCATTTCTCCATCATCTGGTAATTCATTTTGATATCATAATATAATTGATTATCCAATTAATTTTAATTATAAGAGTACATATATGTACATTACATGCACTAATGTGCCCTTTTTTCTTGTTTGAAATTTCAGGTTTGGTGTAGAAGAAGAGAGAATTGAGAGAGGCTAATATTATATTTCCTAGAGATAGTTTTACTTATTTTTGGTCTCAATCAATGTTACTTTCTTCAATGGAGCGTTTAATTTTGGTTTTCATGTATTCAGCTAGTTAGGAATCTTTCTTTAGGTTTGATTTTGAGTATGGCTGGCACTGATTAGTGTATTTCGGCAGTTAGTTTAGCTATCAAGCTAGCTTGCCCATGTACTTTTTTTCAGCATCAACAATTTATTTAATAGTATTAGTGTTGTTCGTTTTGAGAGAAAGCTTCTAAGCTGATCAAGTAATATGATGATAATGATGATGATTAATTTGGTTCATGCAAAGATGTTGTTTATCTAATTCTCCTCCTAGATGTGTTATGAAAAGAATAAATAAAAGATGCTCTCTTCTCTTTTTTACTCTCAGCTATGTACCTTTGTTTAATTAGTGGAGCCGGCTTCCAATGATTGATTATATATACTACTACAAATTCATATTTTAAAAAAGTGTATAGATAAAAGAGAAAGAAAATTGTTAACATAAGGGGTACAATTGAAAATAAAACAATATGATGGGTTAATTTGAGAAATGAGTTAGTACTATACACTACATGTTAGTGTATAATGTATGTTAGGTTTCAATTATGAAGTAGCCAGAATTGATTCTTGACGTATAGAATTGATTCTGATTTGTTTGGTTTCTCAAAAGTAGAATTGATTTTGTCTCCAGAATTGATTCTACTTGAAGCTAGAACTCGTAGCTTCTGATTCTAGAATTGATTTTTACATGTAAATTTTTCGTTAAATTTATTTTTGCATAAATATATCCAAACATAAACCACTTTAACTTAAAATCAATTTTACAGAATCAATTCTATCAAAATCAATTTTTACCACTGCGAAACCAAACACACTTAGTACTTTAGTCCAAAGTAAGAAAAAACTAATATTATGCTATAGTTTTGGTTCTATGCGATAAATTTAGTACTCACATATCTAATAAGATTATCTTCAACAGGATAGAATCTATGGAAAACAAACAAGAATATTTAAGGTTATAATTATATAGGATTAGGATAGCCCCAACCCACAATCACTTTTAATTAAGTTGAGTGGGAAATGAGAGCCAAGGCCTAAAGTAATGGCTTGAAGTTACTTAGCTTAAGACGCCAATGAGTCAATATAGCAGATATATGACAAAAAGTCTAGATGATAGGAGAGAAGTTCCAAGATTAAATTTAAAGGGTTTAATTTGCAATTTTTTGAACTAAAAAACAATAAATACTCAATGAAAGTTACAAATTAAACTTAACCAGAAGAGTTAGTACCTTAATTGAGTTCTCGCTCGTCACAATCTTCTTAGGCGTAGTGGATTTGAACAATGTCTTGTGTTTTTTTGGGCTGTTGTTTCGAAACCAATTAATGCCATTTGTTCGTTAATTTTGTGCCTTAGGTGGTTAGGATGAGATTTAACAATGCCCCTGAATCTACTACGTATTTTTGAAGTTGTTAGAAATTTTGGCGTAGGGTATTGACTATGATTTAACTTAAAATGGTTTGGTCAATTTGAAACCCCCATAATGGTGTCATACTCTTATGTGCGACTGATGAATTGGTAGATAGAATCAATTTTCTTATTAAAATTATAAGACTTCATATCGCTCTTGTACCTTATACGAGTGGAGGGTGACACATGTATTGTGCTTAGGCTGATAATTGTTTGTGATGCTGGTTACGGGTGCTTAGACCTCTTTGTTCGTTCGTCCTTTTGTAGGTTTCTCTATATGTTTGTATTTTTCTAAGGTGTTAATCCCTTGTAACGGTTCAAATTCAAGTACCATTAGTACTCTCAAATAGTAGTAATTTCTTGTATTAATCAACGTAGAGGGTTTAATCATGATGCTTAATCAAAATCAATTAAGCTTCCTGGTTCCAATCAAGCAGATAATTAAAAAATGATTAAGTAACATAGGATTCCATAACTTTACAAGCTTATGATATATTCCCTGGGTTTCCCCATTGACATGTTGGATTACGTTTAATAGCAACATTCATTGGTCAAAAGTAACCACAACTTCATTAGTGTCTGCTACTACACTCCATTATATAGCTTTTAACAAGATTCTCTAAATTCACTTTAGTCTAAGCTTTATGTTACTTCATATGCTTTGTTCAATCATGTGCTTTAGTGAAGTACCATTATGTGCTAGCTAGCTTGCTCAATCATGTGCTTTGGGGTTCCAAATTTTCATTACATTGCCATTCATTCCTCATCATTATATTTTGTTGTGGGAGTTGCATGCACTCATTACATGAAAGCATAAATCAAAAATCATATGCTAACAATTGATCTTGAAATCTATGTGACAAGGGGATTTCAAATTATTGTAACATCTATGTGATATAGTTACTGATGTCAATCGTCCAATCTTAATAAATGACGTCACTTAAAACTATATAATCTGAGTCATCCGATCTTAAATTAATGACTGAAATCGTTTACTGGGTGAAATTATGTGTGTGTTTGGTTATGCGTGGTAAGAATTAATTCTGTAAAATTGATTCTGGCTAAAATTGATTTTAAGTTAAAGTGATTTATGTTTTGATATATTCATGTAAAAGTGAGTTTAACGGAAAATTTGAATGTAAAAATCAATTCTAGAATCAGAAGCTACGATTTCTAGCTTCAAGTAGAATTAATTCTGGAGGCAGAATCATGAGAAACCAAACAAGTCAGAATCAATTCTACTTTTGAGAAACCAAACAAGTCAGAATCAATTCTACACGTCCAGAATCAATTCTGACCACTCCAGAATTGAAACCAAACATACATTAAGTGGAGTTCCAACTGCATTCAATTTTAATTCTAATAATTAGGGTGAGATTTTTGAGCTATATGAAAAAAAGTGTTGGAAATTTATTTATTTTTTCAACTTATAAGTTAAGTTTTCAAGTATAAATTTTCTTAACTAGAAATAGTATGCATGCATATATACTCTTTTTAATTTAGTGCTGTTTCTTTTGTGAGTGTTTGTGTGAGAATTTGTCTCTTACATAACAATCTAACAAAGACAAGACCTACCAAAGACCTTTCTTTGTTCATGAAAGCATAAAAAAACATCTTTAATCATGAGGATTTTGTAATGTCACATGGGTCCCTAAATGCCATTAAAACTCAACCTATACTGTGGTAGTCAAGGTTAGCAAAAATAAGAGGACTTTTTATCCAATTCAATGCACTAAAAATATGAGATAAACTTTCAAAAGCTTTAGTTTCCCTTTTCTTTTCTTTTCTTTTCAACCCAAGTAAGCATGTTTAAAGGCTTCTTTTTTCTTCCTTTAAAATAAATGGTTATAGCTTTGGTTTACAGGTCAAGCACACTACCTCTCTCAAAATAATACATTTATAATTGAGGTTCATATTATGTGCTATGTGGGATAAAGTAGGGAACATCATGTACCCAAACTCAATAAATAAAAGGAAAAAAGTACATAGATTAATAAACTTTTCTTTATTATTTTCATATATATTAACTTTAGCTACTCAAGTGAAACATGTACTTTTAGCTAGAACATAAGATAATATTTAATAAATAATGCATTTGATTTTTATAAAAGTAGATTTTGGAAACTCACTCAACAATAGCCTATATTTATATAGTTTGAGAGGAATTCTTAGATAGGCACAAACCTAAGAAAAATTTATTTAGGCACACATACATACTTAAGAAAAAATAAAAGTTAAAAAAATAGTCACATCAATAGCTATTAATGATTTTTTTTAACTTTAAATTTTTTGAAATTATGTGTGTGTGCCTAAATATATATGTGTTGGGGTTGTGCCCAAGGTAGAATTTTCCATAGTTTGGTTGAATACTTCATAATTTCAAACAATTTATAACACCAGAGAAAGAATGCTACTAACTTTTATCAAATATTGCTTTGTGCCAATGAACACCTATGGCTATATTCTTTTATTGGCATGTGAATTTAAAATTGAAGAAGTAAAATTTATAACATTTAACAAGACTAGAAAACCAAAGCTTCCATTTCTATGCAAGCTTTCTGTTTTAGAAAATAAAAAAGTAATTAAATATAAGCAAAACATGATTAGTTATAATTCTTTTAAATTAGAAACTATTCAAACCACTTCAACCTCTGCTCTACTCTTAGATTGAGACAAATTTAGTGATAAACTACTTTTTGGAAAGCAATTTTTGTGTGTAACCAATTTTCCGATACGCGACACGATACTGATATAATATGATATCGTTATTTAAAAATCTCTATCTGATATAATATAATATGATATCGATATGCCGATATGAGAAATTTTTTAAAAATCTCTATCTGATACTGCCGCGATACGTTATTTAAAAATTAAATTTAAAATTAAATATATATTTGCACAATATATAAACATGACTAAAATAAATAATATTAATAATGATAAATTTTTTTGAAAGACAAAAAATTATTATTATTATTATTATTATTATTATTATTATTATTATTATTATTATTATTAGTAGTAGTATTATAAACGTCAATAGTTCATTGTACAAGAAGTACAAACAAGTTAATAAGTTTGCACAAGAGCAAAACATTTTGAGGCTCAACATACAAGGGTCAAAATAAAGATTTAACTGATACTTTTTCGATACGAGTATCGGGACGTATCAGACGCGTATCGGATATTTTTTTTTATTTTAAAAATAAAAATTTAACCGATACTTTTTCGATACGAGTATCGGGATGTATCGGACGAGTATCGATATCAAATACGTATCGGACACGATACTTCACTATTTTTAGAGTACCGGAGCTTCGTGTATCGCAATTGAAGGCTGTTAATGCCGAGGTCATATGTAAGAAAGGTTCTTCTATAATAACAAATTTTTGCTTGTAAATTTGTTTTTATTGGTGACACTGGTGAGGATTTAAATTAAGACTCAAAGAAAATAAGTTAAGAACCTTTAGTAAAAAAAATAAATCATTTAATTGGAAATAAAAACATTCATGAAATAACAAGAGAATATATAATTTGTTGCTCTTGTGCAAGCTTATTGACCCTTACATCGGTTAAACCTTTATTGTAAAATTAAATAAACTTATAATAAGTATCTTTTGAAATTAGTTCTATAGCACGATAATTTAATTATTTCTTGTTAGAGAATAATGTAAAACTATTTTACACTATATTATACCCATTGAATTCTAATAAGAATATTTCCATAAAAAAGAACAATGTAGTTCAATACTCAATATTAAATATGGATAATATGTAAAAACAAATTATTTATGATAAAATTCCTAAGGGAAATAAAGGAATGAAAAACTAATCAGAAAAATAACTACTAAAATTGAATAGGGATAAATAGTTAGGGATCCTGAAGATTTGGTGTTTGTTGTGGCTATTGGACTTGGTGTTTGTGCCACTGGAAAATTTGGAGCATAACTTGGACCTAGTTCTGGTATGGGTTCTGAAGGGACTGATTGTGTTGGACTTTGGCTTCCAGAGACTTGACTTGGGACCAAATTATCCGCATCAATGGGAGAACCATTAGCAAGAAGATCTGCATCATAAATAAACATATGAAAATAATATTTACTGACTTTCAAACAAAAACAATACATGCAAAATTATAATTATTTAAATTTAAAATTAAACATATATAATAATAACTTACAGCCGTCGCATGGTGATGCTACCCCACAAACATTAGGTAGTGTCAAAGCTTTTGTGATATCGAACGGAAAAGAGTTGTTAATTGCCGCGGATTCGCAAAGGCAATAAGAATCGATCGAAATATATTTAATTTCTGAACAACATGAATCATCGGGTTGTGATTCATATCCAAAATAATATAATTGACACTCAGCAGTATTAACCATCCATGTTATACAATCTGGTCCATACGATATGAATTGAGCATTTGATACTGACATTTGAAAATATGCAAGTAAAATAAACACAAAGAAAACATTGACCATCTTGCTTCGCTAACAATTTTTTGTATATGTTCTTCTTCTCTTTTATGTGAAAAGTGTATATTTTCTTTGGTGAATAGGTCTATATATATTAGATGGGTTTATTGATTTATAACAAACTAAATGATTTGATAATTTGATAAAAAAAACAAACTTTAACAATAGATATCATTATCTATTAATAAGCATAAATTTTGAGAGAAACATTATATCTCTTTAAAAATTACTCCATTACAAGAAAACAAACCATACTACAAAAAAAACTACTAAAAGCAACACCTTAACATAATTAACACACAATTTATTGTATTGTCAATCCAATCTTTTTTTTTTGTCAAAAAATAATCTAATATTTTTTTTTATGGATTTGTCAACCTTATTTCAATTAACAATATATTATATCCGTTTCTTTTTAACTATCCGTTTAGAATAATAAAACCACGTTAAGAAAATGTATTTTTGCAACTTATCTTTCTATTATACCTTAATTTTAATTTACTAATAAATTTCTATTTTTTTGCACACACTTTTTCTTTTCAATAAATTTAATATATTATATACAAAAAAAAAATTAATATGTTATGTACCCAAAAAAAATTCTAAAAATAAATAATTTTCAAAATATATAGCATTATTAGTTTTATTAAAAAAAATAAGAGTAATTGACAAATGGTACAATTAACAAATCGTACTCTTAAAATACCAAATGGACAGTTAAATAAGAACGTTAAATCCGACATTTTTTTGACAGTTAAAAAGGAATAGATGAAGTATCTAATTAGTTTTAAAACAAAAAGAAATCACATCATATCAAAGATAATTATATGGTGGCAAAATCAATACAGTGGCAAGGAAATCATAAATTGATTTTTATTTTTAAATGATAATTTGGCATAAATATGACAACAAATATTTGTTAATTTTTTAAAATTGATTTTCTTCATATATATATATATATATATATATATATATATATATATATATATCTCGCGAAAAAAGAAGAAAAAAAAACAAACAAATTCAGTTTCTTTATGCAGCATAAATATCTTAAACTAAATATATCATACCTTTTTTATTATATCTTATCTCTAAAGCCTAATTTTTTTTAAAAAAAATTGCTTAAAGTATTTGTTACTTCTTTATCTTAATATTTCAATTCAAACTTTAACTATAAATAAAAGGATTTTCTCTAAAAAAAATTACTCATTTTGAGCACAAATAGAAATACACTTGTGATATTAATCTTTTCATTCTTCAGACTTTGTTTGGATAACTTAGAACTTATTTGACAATTAATGAAACATATGTTTTCGGGGGACTAAATTGAAAAATGTTTAATTAGATAACATTAATTAGAGAAATATATCTCTATGTTCTTCCAAATTGTTTCTTATAAAAAGGATCGAATGGAGTAGACACTAATTTAAATTACTTAAAAAGACAGAAACCTAGAGTCATACATGAGGTACTATCTCCGAACAAAATGAGATAGTACTTCAATGAAACTTAGAGTTTAAGATACCGGGAACCTATGTCTCATTTTCAATCTTATTTACAACTCTGAGAAACTTTTACATACCCGTAAAATACTGCGGAGTGCGGACAGTTGAGATGAATTTTGGATGGGGTAAGATTGAAATTTTTTGTAGTTTGTAGGGGGTAGTAAGAGTATGGGGTAAATTCTTCTAGTTATCAATCCACAAGTATTTCTTTGGACCAAATCGGCCCATAAAAGCTTTCTCCTAGGATGGCCTGTGTGCATTTGTTCCCTTAATTTTGGGCTTGTACCCTTGTTTGTTAAACAAAAAAAAATCATTACTTTAACCACCCTATGAATTTTGGGACGCGTCCTACGAAAAGATCAAAATATCTCTGTCCGTTCACGGACACCCCCTAAAAACACCATATTGGATTTTATTTTTATAACCCGCTACTTAAGTAACATCTGACAGTTTTCAAAAAAATAAAATTTCCTTCATCCGCTACTTAAGTAACGGAAGGATAAAATAGTCATTTCGAATGAAGTGCGAGTAACCCATAAAGCGGCAAAAGTACTTTTGAAAAAAATGACATTATGGGCCAAGTGTTTTCACTTATCTCTAATTATAGAGCGTAATTTCCCCCATTCCCAAAAATTTCCAAGTGTTTTCACACATTATCTTATTTGAAAATTTTAGTAAAACTTTTACATGAGTATTCATTACGAAATTTTCTTTCCCTAATCAGTTTTTATTAAGTGTCAAAATCCTGTTGTTTTGCCTCAACCTGGGATTTCTCTTCTTCCCTCCAAATAGATGGAGGAATCGCTGCTTCGTGCAGAAGTGTTCAATGCCATGTAGCAGCTAGCTGCAACCATCTCATGGTTGATATATCATACCAGCTTAAGTGGTATTGTTTTCAACAATCTTACTACATAATTATTTGATGCTCAACCAAATTCAGTATCAAAATAAACAACCAAAATCAACTAAAAACCAAAGGCTTTCAAGTGGACAACTTGTAAGGAATTGTAAATCACTTTCTAAACCAAAATTAAACTAAAGTAAAAAATGCAGATGATCAGTAATTTGTAGCTCCTACCAACTTAGAGTATAAGAAACTTGCAACGATAGTTATCAAGGAATTCTATTCCAGCAAGCATTGTTGCCGCGTAAATCATAACTATTTGATTGGTTAAACTTTTTTCACTTATCTCTGTGTATGGTAACTATCCATGGACTAACTGCAGTTTCATAACTATTTCATGCAAATCTATTTATATGCAATTGCAATTTTGATATGATACAACACACAAAATCACGAAACAATTCCAGTATAAATTGGTAATGATAATTACAATAATTATGAATTCAACAATGAAGGAACTTACTGCGAGTCAATTTAATGCTGTACAACTTGCAAGACAGAACAAACTGCTTGAAGTAAAGTGAGAACAAGGATTGCAATTCCAGCAATGGAAGCAGCAGTTTGCCAAGGACTATTGCAATAATCGCGCCTGAGAGTAGCCTTCAATTTATGCCAAGGATCACTACAAAAACCATTCAAGTCTTCACAAAGAACAGAATAATCAGAACTGAAATTCAAATGCGTAACATTTTTCCAGAGACTATTAAACAAGTTAGCCACAGAATCACTATCTCCAAGCCAATTAACAAATATTTTCTTCCGAACAAGTATATCCACATCCCTACCAGTATTAACAAGAAAATCCAAAACAGCAACATAATCAGTAATATAAGACTCATAAGGGTAATGACATTGCTCCAAAGCAACCATATTCCGAAACAAAATCTCAGTCCAATCCTCAACTTTCAATTGAGGTATTTCAAGAACTCGTCCTGAAAACCTCAAATCAAGTAAACACTCACTTTCAACATTCACTTTAAACCTAACCCCCGCTTCTAACAACTCAGTTACACTCGGAAGATGTTTCATCGGTTCATCAATCCTACGCGGGCGTCTTGTCAATGGATGTTGCAAATGGAATATCCTAATCAAATCAGTAAAATGCCTAATGCTAATGCTAATACCATTATTTTGAAAACCCAAATTTGATTTATTGTAATATGCAAAATAATCAAAAGTAAGTTCAAGAAAAGAAGGGATCTTAGTTTTAGGAGTAATACTAGTAGTAAATGAAAGATTGAAGATTTTCTCAATAACAAAAAAAGGTAATTGATTTTCAAGTAATAACAAATCTAATCTTATATTAGAAGCTAACCAAGGTTTTAAAAGAAAAGCATCATCTTGAGACCAATCATCATAAAAAGCTCTCCAAAAAAGCTCAATTATGAAACCAGAATCGATTAAGATTAATTGAACAAGTTCCTTATGGTTGGTGAAATCTAGGGTTTCGGAATAACAACGGTTGAAAATAGGTATGATAGATTCTACATAATTAACGAAGGTGTGTAAATCAGCACCGGTTCTTTGAAGGAATGCTTTGAAGTAAATGATTTTGTGACGTTCCATGTTTTGGAGGCGGTGGTGGTCGTCGTCACGGTGGTGGTGGTGGAAAGGGCCGATGGAAATGAGTTTGGGGGTGTATGCGTGATCGTTGAGTGTGCGAATAACAAAAGGTACTTTGTAGATAGAACATTCAGCGGTTAACGATGGTTCTGCTTTGTTGAGAGTTGTGTTAATATGATTCACCATGTCGTCGTGCTGATTCATGTTCATGATTGTTACTATGTTGAGAACAAGAAGAAGAAGAAGAAGAAGACTCGGTGAGAAAATTAAGAAACTGTTATTGTCTAATCAAATTTCATTTCAACCATTTTACTTACTACCGCGGCGAAGCTTCTTGTTGAGTGTTTATGTTTAGGGGAAATTGCAGTGTGGCCACAATCAAAATTTGTGCATGGGTGCACAAATTTTGAAGTTCAATTATTAGCCATTGATATAATGAATATAATAATCAATGGTTAGGATTAAGGACCAGAAAATTGTTGGTGACTTATTGTATGGAAGTGTTCCAAAAAACATTTATTCTTTTTATATTCTTTTTTGTTTGAAAAAACGTTTGTTGTGTTGTGGGTTGGTAATAATGGGTTTAGCATGCTAAACCCCAAGCCCAGAATTATGTATTAATTGATCATGGCGTATGGTAGATGTTAATAGATTTTTTTATATGTTATACTTACTTTTCGTGCGTTTTACGTGTTTTTTATTTTTGCGATTTTTTTTATCTTATTAATTTTTTCGCGCATTTTATAAATTTATTAAAATACTTTTTTTCGCTATTTAAATAGCGGATACTCCCTCCGTTATAATATATAAGTAAAAATTCACTTTCTAAATTCATTGTATAATTAATATATCTGAACAATATAATGTCTAGATATATTAATTATATAATGAATGTAGAATGTAAATTTTTATTTATATAGTGTAATGGACGTCCCAAAAACATCCTACCAATAGTGAGTGCATGTTTTTTAGCCTTATTATTTGTATTATTTAATAACCTTTTACTCCATGTAAGTGGATTAGTTTTATAATTTTGTTATTTAAAAAAAAATCTTTTATTGATTTTAATTTATGTATCTTAAACCTATTGTATACTATATTTTTAATGACTGACATATCATCATATCAGATATATATCGTATCCGATACTCTTATCCGTGTCTATGCTTCATAGAATTTGGAGGTTATTTATGAAATAATGGGTTTAGCATGCACAAATAATCATGTGGTCTGAATGTATTGCGCATGGATATATTTTGTAAATCCATATAATATAATAGATGAATGAAAATGAAAATTTTGATGATCGTACTATGAATATACATACTGATTTTAATAACTATGCGATTGGGTTTATCAAAAAAAAAAAAAAAAAACTATGCGATTGGAGGCCTAATTTTTATGAAAAGGTCGTGAAATTTGACTAAAACTATAGACTTTGACTGAAAAGGTCGTGATTTTAATAACTATGCGATTGATGGCGTACCTATTTTTTTATTTTTTGTTTTGCAACGGGTACACGTGTGGTACTCATGTGGTACGCGCGTGGTACTCCTGTGGTACACGAATCCAAAAAATATAATTTTTTTTCCTTTTTTTTATTCTGTTTTTTATTTATAGGAAGATTTGTGTTTTTTATTTGTTTATAATATAAAAGTAGCAGCTCTACTTGACCAAAAAAAAAGTAGCAACTCTACTAATAGCAATAACAAAGTAGTAGTTGAATTAATTCACTCATTCATTGAAAAGGAATAGACTCAATCTAATATTACTCATACAAATCTTCATCTGCTCTCGATAATTAGAAATATTAATACTTATAATGAAGGAGCAACAAAAATATGCGATATTAGTAGAGATAAATGTAATCTATTTGATGTAGCTGGTATTCTTGATGTTGTAAGTTTTTCTCACGAAGAATTTGAACTAGACGCCGCTCTTTTTAATGATGTAGGAGAGGGAAACAATTTAATTTTTTTTAGCTAATTGCTTTTGAATTACTTGTGTAGTATTTTTTATGTTTAATTATTTGTTTTAACAATATAGTTCCGTTATTTTTTTAATAATTTTATTTATATAATCATATTATAAACAAAAACGGACGTACCCGTATCATAGTTTTTCTAAAAATATCGTACCTCGTACCAGTACCCGTATCATAGTTTTAAAAAGCAATGAAGTTTGATTAAAACTACAACTTTGATCGGAGATTTCGGATTTTATCAATTCGACCATTCAATATCACCTAATTAGAATAACAAACGAATGACTATGAGAATTTTGATTATCGGAGTCCGAATGTATAAACCTATTGTAATAACAGTCTCATCGAAAAAATATTTTTTATGAAAAGGTCGTGAAGTTTGACTAAAATTACTGGTTTTGACTGAAGATTTTGATTTTTTTGAATTCGACCGTTTGATATCACCTAATTGGACTAACAAATGAATAACAATGAGAATTTTGATGACCGGACTCCGAATGTATAGAACGATTATAATAACAGTCTCATCGGAAACCTAGTTTTTATGAAAGGGCCAAAAAGTTTGACTAAAACTATCGATTTTGACTGGATATTTCAAATTTTATTAATTCGATTGTTTAATATCACCTAATTACACTGACAAGCGAACGGGAATGAGAATTTTGATGAACATAATTCAAATGCATAAACCGATTGTAATAGTTGTCTTACCAGAGACTTGGTTTATATGAAAGAGTTATGAAGTTTTACTAAAACTACCGACTTTGATTGAAGATTCCAAATTTTATCAATGTGACCGTTCATTATCACCTAATTAAACTGACAAACGAATTACGATGATAATTTTATTATAATTGATTCACATTTTAATTTAATTGATGACATTGAGTTTGATCTTAATCTAAGACAACTAAAATATTTTATTTTCCTTAAAAAATGTTTTGGATTCTACGGATACTTAATTTCAGTATATCCGAGGATAAAACTTCTTCAACCCTTCTTGCGGTACAAATACAATGATTTAATTTCATCAACGTATCTAACTCAAATGGACTAACAAATAAGAAGGACATTTTTTTATGATTACATTATGAATTTATCGATCGATTGGAATAACTGTCTCATCGAAGACCTAGTTTCTATGAGTGATTCATGAAGTTTGATTAAACCTATGGACTTTGACTAGAGATTTCAAATGTTATCAATTTGGTGGTTCAACATCACCTAATTGGACTAAAACGAATGAGAATGAGAATTCTGATAACCAGACTTGAAATGCACACACCAGTTGTAATAAACGTCTCACCGGAGACCTATTTTCTATGAAAGGATCATGAAATATTACTAAAACTACTGACATTGACCGAAGATTTCGAGTTTTATCAATCTGATCATTCAATATAACCTAATTGGACTATCAAACAAACGAGAATAATAATTTTGATTTTTGGATTCCAGATTTCTAGACTAATTGTAATAACTGTCTCATCAGAGATCTGGCTGTTATGAAATGGCCATGAAATTTGACTAAAACTATAGACTTTAATTGGAGAGTTTGAATTTCATCAATCAGATTATTTAATATCACCTAATTTAAACAATATATTTTTATGTCATTTTATATTTATCAACTAGTTGAACCGCTAATTTTATCAAATATTTCAATTGGTTTATCAACTATAAGCTATTATAATCCAATCAAATCCAAATAAAAACCGCAAACCGATCCAAAAAAATTGAAAACTGCAAAAAAACCGAATATTTTTGGATATGTTTGGATGTCCCTTTTGTAAAAACCACTGGATCCGATCGGATTTTGGATTGACTTTTCAAAACCTATCTAAATCGAACTAAACCGCATGCATATAAAATCGAACCAAATCGCAAATAAATTTATTTTTGAATCGGATGAATTTTTGTCTCAAAACCGAACAGCGAACACCCCTACCATTAGTTATCAGCTAGCTTATCAATTATCCGCTATTTTTACTTATGAGAATCAATGTCATACTTTCCTTTTATTTTTTTTAAATAAACTCACATGTATGCTTGCTTATGGCAAAATGGTCTGCCAACGTAATCAAACACCCACTATTATTATTATTAGGATAAATCATCATCTTGATTCTTGAAAGTGTAAATCACTATCATATTGATTTTTGAATGTATCGAAATTGCAAATACGTCCTTAGTCTTTCATTTGATAATAATATTTTAGACTAAATTGACTAACAAAAAATACATCTGAGGACTAAGTTAACTACTTAAAAACATATTCGATGACCAAAATGACTAATAAAAAAAGCATTTGTGAATCTATTTGCAATTTTAATACATTCAAAGATTAATATGATAGCGAGCTACACATTCGAAAACTAAAATGACTATTTGTTCTTTTAAAACAACCACTATTATTTAGATGAAGAATTTTTTTTAATAAAAATAAAAGAATTGACGGTGGTGCACAGTAAATGTGACTAGTTAGGAATGCTATAACAGCTTTTGTTTGTATTATTCTAATGTTGCAGTGCTAAGTTTTGATAAGTCATTGTCTAGTACTCTAGTAGTACTTTTTATTTTTTTCTTTAGAAAAATTAAATAACCAATGCTTGCCTCGCAAGAGAATAAAGTAGACCGTATACGAAGGTTTTTCAAAATTTTCCCAAATACAGTAGATATATTTTCTTTATTTTTTTTTTGAAATGTCCTCGTAGGTGACACACTAGACATAGTACAACTTTCAATATTCCAATTTTAAAGGTATTATTATACTTTTAAATAAAGTATCAAATCTTTAATCTACAATTTTTTTTTTTAAATGAAGTGGTACTTAACTATAATTAAACTCACGTACAATTGTAAAGTGTCGAGTCACGATGTCCGGCCTAGCAATTTCAGCATTTATCATTTAAGCTAGGGCTTTTAGATTTAATCTACAAATTTATACTAGTAAACATTTTATTTAGATATGTATCCATACAATTTTTTTAGGTTGAATTATAATTTTTTATATTTAAATTTATTTGTAAACCTATTAAAATTGTTCACCTAAGTAGTATATTGGTACATATTTAAATAAAAGATCAAGTTAACTAGTGTCTCATACACTAATTAAGGAAACTAAAAGAAACAAAATTTGTATAGAAAATAGCTCTTTTTTACATTTTTAGAAGTTGATTACAAAAGTACCAAAAAGAGTATTAACTAGTACTCCCTCCGATCTTATATATAAGAAACAATTTGCTTTTTAGATTCATTATAAAGTTCATGTATTTGGACAACATTATAGTCTAGATACATCAAGTTTATAATAAATCTAAAAAGTCAATTTTTTTTTATATATAGGACTAGAGGGAGTAGTTCTCAAGAGACATTAATTACTCCCTCCGGTCTTATATATAAGAAACAATTTGCTTTTTAGATTCATTATAAAGTTCATGTATTTGGAAAACATTATAGTCTAGATATATCAAGTTTATAATGTATTTAAAAAGTCAATTTTTTCTTATATATAGGACTAGAGGAAGTAACATTTTCTCTAAATAAAATCTGTATTAATCAATATATACAACTTTTTAAATTGTAAACCCATGACATGTGTTGTGGGCTTGTCATCTTTATGTCCACTTATCAAAATGTATGCAGAAGGTGTGACAGGTATAGAAAAATATAGCAAAAATACAATACAATGATTACAATCTATTAGACATAGGCCATAAACAAAGATTTTAATAAAAACAAATTCATCAGATAGTGTGACGCCTATAGTAAAATGTATAAACCAGTACTATTTTTTTTAACCAACCTAATCAACCTATCTGGAGAGTTTAGTATTGTTCTATAACTAAAAAACTTTTTAACTCATATTGTAATGGAAGATATTATTGATATAGAAGTTGAAGATGCAATTCCAATCAATGTTTCATCCCAGCTACCCAAATGGTTCCATTTAAACAAATAGGTAAATCTCATCAATTTGTAATGCAACAAATTTATGAAAAAAAATCTTACAGTTAGATAGAACAATCACCAAATAATTTGAAGATGAAGTTCAATTCAACAATATTGAAGACCACCTCTTGGAGTTAAACAAATTTCCTAGTGATGTTGATCACAATGACAATTATGAAGAAAAGAAGAAGAAACAATTGATGATGGATTTATGTAGGATTTATCTTGATAAGTTTTATTAATGGTTTTGTGTTATTAGTTGTGTCTATCCATGTCATCTATTATGCTTTCAATTAAGAATAAAAGGATTTAATCTTGTTTGAAGTTGTTTTCCTTTCCTTTGTTTCAATTATGCAGAGTTTTTTTACCAACATGTGAATCACCATTGAAAAAAAACTAGTTAAGTTGAGTACTTATGAGACCAAATGTACATACTGCTAATTCAACTTACATGCTTAAATGAAGGTTAATTAGCTAAACCAACATGGAAAAAACTCAACAATGATGTTTATAAAAGGCCTTCCACTAATCTTAGAAATATACACACTAATCAACTCATAGTAAAATCTACTAAAAATTCATCACAAACCAAAACATTTTACCATGGCCTCTTATAGTTCCTTCATTTTAGTAATTTTCATTGCTATTTCCTTCTCAAGCATGAACATTAGCCTAGCAGCTCAGGGTTAAAACAAGAAAAACAACTAATTATTTAATCTTCGAAGTGAAAGAAGGCTTTCCTTGTAAATTCCTATATTACAAATATATTGCTCTTCTTTAACACCAATCTCCTCAAAGGCTTTCCTTGTAAATTCCTATATTACAAATATATTGCTCTTCTTTAACACCAATCTCCTCAACTATTTGAGTGCTCAAATCAATCCAAACTAGTTCACCATCTTCTTTTACAAAGAAAATATATCCCTTCTTCCCAACTCCAATTGGCTATTATATATGTAGTGAGTAAAAAAAGACAAATAGAGAACAGAAAGTGATCTCATATCAATATCAACACTATATATCGAAATAAAAACAATCAAAATTAGCAGTAAACTCCCAAAAATGAACTTCATTGAAATTGTAACTACAATAAAAATTAGCCATTTATGCTAATGATGCCAATGCTTCACAATCACTAATTGTCTTCATTACTAGCACCAGCAGTAGTTCAGAGAATCATGTCCTCTGGTACAAGTTTTTTCAATCAAATTATAAGATCAAAATCACTTAAGCTCCAATATAAATATAGAAGCTAAATTCAATATGCTAGTATATTTGATCAATTATATAAACTGAAAAACACTTTAGGGCCAATGTAAATATAGAAGATGAGATAATGCAAATGAAATCACTTTCAATTAGAAAACTAATAATTTGTCACAGGTCAATAAATTAACCCAACAATCACCAAATTTATTTAAACGAAAACTTTCAACAAACATACCTTTCAGATTGAAAATAGTGTGCTGCCAAAATGCAAGGAGATTTGAATCCGGAGGTGACGTTGTTAAACACCAGATCCTCTTGCCGGGAGATTTGAATCGGAAACTTCTCCGTCACAGGTCGACGGCAAGTGAAGGTACTCGACCGGTGGTGGTTGGTGAAAACCGAAACAGAAGATGGGTTCGTGGAGCGGCGGTGGTCAACGATAGAGAAGATGGATTCGTTGTGGTTTTCTCAGAGGTTTAGGGGTAAAATAGTTACTTTTACACATCCAAAGGAGGTGGGGTTAATTAGCAAAAAATAATTTTAGTTTTATTTTTTTAAGTAACCGGTTACACATATAGAAAAGGGGACAGCTGTCATTTTTACAAACTTTGTGCATGGTGCACAAATTCTTCAATTTGTCCACCCTAAATGCCACCGTCCTAACTCACTTGACTTTTTTATGATCCATCCATTTGGTTTTATTTGTAGATAGTCAAGATTTATCGTTGAAATTTGTACATGTTAAAAAGTTTTTTTATGGGTGTACACGTTAAAAAGTTAAAAATAGTAAATTTGTATATTTTATATAAAATATATTGAATTTGGATTCTCATAATTTCCATCTATTTTAATTTTTCTTAACAATTAATTATAGTCGGAATATTTAATTTAACGGTAGAAAATCCTCTATAAATAGAAATACACCATAATAGAAAGAGTTAAATATGACCAATGTAGTGTGGCACAAGTGATAGATACTTGAGTCCCTTAACAATTTGATTCTGAGTTCGATCCCCAGCCAGTGCATATGGAGAAGCATTTGTTTGGAGAGGTCAACCCCCTTAAACCGATCTCAATTACTTCGAGGGGATTAGTCTCCGCAGATGCATGCGGATGATACCTTTGGTTTACAAAAAAAAAAAAGTTAAATATGTTTTTAGTCCCTATAAAGTTGTGACCATTGAAGTTTAGTCCCTATTTAATTTTTGGAAAATGCTAAACAATGCCTCGGGGCATTAGTTAAGCATATAAATATGAAAATTTTGTCTCGGTACTTGTGCATTCAATGCATTGAAAATGTAAAAAGTTATTTTATCAATATTAATTTTGTTTTTTATTTCTACTTTTGGTATGCTTAACAGGTGCCCACGGGGCACTGTTTAGCATGACCCTTAATTTTTATTATATTTTTAGTCCCTATAAAAAATTTCTCTTAGATAGTTTTAGTCCCTACTAAAACTAAATTTGTTTAATTATCATTAAATTCATAAATTTTTGAATGATTTCTTTGCATGTATGTTTAAAATATCATATAAAGCTTATTTACAAAAATTTAGAATTTTTTAACATGAGATGAATTAAATATAAATTTTTTAAATTGCATAAATTCAAGATAAAAAAAAATGAAAACCACGACAAAAAAATCAATTTTTGAGCTCATTTTTTTTGGAAGAACTTTCGATAATTTTCTAAACGAAATCATTCAAAAATACACATTGAATTAGTAGTAGGGACCAAAACTGAGTGCATGATAATTTTTCAATGGCTAAAAATATAATAAAAAGTTATCTGTTGGTGACTATTTAAAGACAACCTTCACATACTATCTTAATTCACCATGGTCATTTGCTTAACCTTAAATTTCATACGAAGTTCAGATTGCTATAATAAGGAAGAATCACTCTCATCCTATTGATAAATTATTCTCTGATTAGATATCAATATTTTCTGCTATAACTTAAATTTTCTCTCTGCTTTTGCATAACCCTTATCGCATACTATCTGAATTCACTATAGTCATTTAATCAATAGGATGCCAGTTGTTCACATTAATGTAAAAACTTTGATTTAGCGATTCTTTAAAAGAAACATAAAGTAGGTAATGTCTATCGTTTAAAGTAATCAAAATTTAAACAAAAGGAATTAGTAATAGACCTCAAATGCCACCGACATATAATTAAACTTCTCCTTGTTTGTCACTACAAAAAAATATAGAAGAGAAAAAAGTAAGATGAAAATATAGGTTAGAGATAACAACGTCAAAACATCGGTTCAATTCACAAAACATAGAAAATCACATGAACCCAACATATATCTCATACACAAATTAACAAAATAAATACAAAAGGTCAAAAAATCAAATTTCCTACAAAATTTAACAAACAAAAATTCCAAAATCTCACCTCAATGTTCAATGACTCTAAAGTAACTCAACATTCTAGACTGGCTTTTTGTACCATAGTTTCTAATGTTGATGAGAATCCACAAAAACATTTTATCAAACAGATGATGTGCATATATAAAATTGAAATAGAACAACATAAAATGATGAGTAAATTCTAACATCAAGAAACAAAGAAGAAGAAAAAGAAAAGCAACAACAACTACAAACTTCAGTTCCAAACGATGAAGGCATACCATTGACGAATATTTATAAGGTGATGCTGCGACGAAATGGAAGCATGAGAGGGAGAATAACAGTGATGATGAAGAAAGAATAGAATCAGAATCATTAATTTATAAAAAAGAATAGAATCAGAATATAAAAAAGAATAGAATGAGAATCTTACCTTCTGGTGATGCTAAGCTTGCGAACATAAACCAATTTAACCTTCTAACTCATCAAAATCAGTTTAATCAACAACTATGTAAAAATAAACGTTGAATTGTGTTACACTCCTGATAACAAACAAAAGCTGAATTCTATTTCTTCCTTATGTGAAGCGTATGGCCAACGGTCGGAAGATGTTCTAGACTAGCGTGACTGGAACCTCTTCCTTATTTCCCTGGCTTGAAAGATATTCACTCGCTTATCGGAATGAGCTACCCAGAGGCTAGGGGATATTTTCTAGTCTAACTAGAATAGTAGGGAATGATTGGTATCAAGAATGAATTTCCTACGGTCACTGGATCATCGAGTGACGTCACAACCATCCAAATAAAATAGAAAAAAGTTGAAGAGAGATGAACTTTAATGGTTGGAATTAATAATTGAGGATATACAATGAAAAATCCACCCCGAGGAGATCTATTCTCGTGTTAAACAAATGTTTGTGTGAGCCGTGTAATTTGTGTTGAATTAGGTGGAAGAAGATAGAAGGTTGATACGTGACTTTAACTTTAGGTATGAAAGAGAAATGTATCTGCAAAAATGTTGACACTCTAATGCTTAAGTCAGTATTTGAATGAGGAAAGATGTTAAAGAAATTGTGTACCTTAAGTGTTAAGGACATGTGTATATTTATAGACCAAACCTGGCATGAGTATGCATGGATAGTGGCAATTTTACTATGCTGAATTTTTATTGATCGAGGTCATGTGCTATAGTGATCGTCGTTGTCTTGTCTTGAGTGGTTACCTCATACTTGCTAACATGTATTAGGATTGTGCCTTTAGGCGTATTGAGTTTTAGTCCGGTTCGGAATAATGTCCTTTTTACGGAAAAAATCCCATTTGAATTATTTGAATTTTGCTCCCCTAAAATGAGTGAAAACTGAGATGTATGTTGAAAACATAAAGATTGTAATTTCAACAAATTCATGATTTGTTACAATATACATGCAATATCCACCTTAATTTCAACAAATTCTTTGGTGCCATTTTTCTTTCAAATCCACAACAATATGACATTGAATTTTGTTTGGTATCCAACAAAATTTTAAGGTGTGTTTGCTTTATGTATTCTGTAAAATCATCCCATCACATCTCATTTTAACTAGTTATATAGTCCTACCAACTAAATCAAACTCATTGAGACATTAATTATATGATACTAATATAGAAAAATGTTTGATTTCTACCTGATATATTTTTTTTTTACTTCTTGTACCTGATGTTAATGTTACTATAAAATTAATTTAATTAGTGGTGATGATGTGTATCCTCTAACCTCTTCAAAAAATATATTCTTCTTGTCTATAAAAGAAAGACCAACGTGTGTTGTCTTTCCACATCATTCACAAGCATTCTACACATAAAAGCGTTCTGTGTAAAAAGAGATACGGTTATAGTAACATCTTTGCTTATTTATTACTCAATAGTTTCAAACATGGCCAATTGTTTGTTGCAAAAAATGTTTCAGAATTGTTTCAACAAAGAAGAGAAAAGCAACCGCCACCAAGTTATAGGGACGGTTGTGTTGATGAAGAAGAGTGTGTTGGATTTCAACAACTTCACTGCTTCAATGCTTGATGGTCTTCATGAGCTCGTTGGTAAAGGAGTTTCTCTGCAACTCATTAGTGCTGTTAACACTGACCCAGGTTAGTTTATGTTCTTTCTTTGTTCTCTGTTTTTTTTTCTCATGATTCTTGCTCTGTTTTAATAGTATACTAATTATATTGTTCTTGATGGGAAAAAAAAACTAGAATCTTTCTGTCCAAGAAAAGAAGTAAATCACGACCTCTATAGTAATCAAGTTTAGTTTAGTTGTTTTTTTTGTTATAAATTTGAATAACCTTTTTCTTTATGTTTCAACGAAAGATTTTTTGATTTGTATGAAGAAAAAATATTATACTTATCAATCGGATTAAGTTTAACGGAATATGTTAGACTTACACATCGTATGAATGGGAATAAGACAGTAAGAAACTAAAAATAAGTATAATGTGACCGATCAGTGTCTCATTCCAATTCACATGATGTGTAAGTCCAACACATTCCGCTAAACTTAACCCGGTTGATAAGTGTAATATTTTTTCTTCAAATTAAATTACACTTACATCGATAGGTCACATTATATTTATTTTTAAAATTATATACAAATTTCATTATTTAGATTTTGTAAAATGTTTACATAAAAACAAATAAGTGAAAGTGTGTTGTTGATCATCTCGTGAAATAAATAAGTGTGTGGATGTTTTAATTTCATTTGGATGTAAAGAAGGTCCTGATGCTAATCTTTTTTTTAGCATTTTTTGACTCATATTAGACATTTAATTCTTACTAATGGTGTTGGGGTTGCTACTCCGCATCTAGTTGAAGTATAATTCTGTTTTCTCTGTGCTTCGGCCCTCTATTTATAAAAAAAATATATATATATTATTTACCGATGGATCAGCTACTTCTAATGTATCTTTATTTTTAGTCATGGTTCTTACTATTTATTTTTTATTATAAAATATATGCTTTCTTTTCTTTTTCTTTTTGGGTGGAATATGCTTTCATTTCTTTGTGCCCAAGAAAAGTATAGACATATGAAAAGTAAATCCTCATCTCTACTTAAGTTACTTTTTATTCTTAAGTCATTTTTGTATAAATTAATTTAAATAATCTTATTCTCATAGTTTCTAACTCCATGTAATGTAGTGATAAAAGTTTTGTAATTTTGTTAGTTTGTTTCACAAGACTCTTATCTTCTTGTAAGAATGGTCCTACAAAAGTGTCTAGAATAAATGGTTTCCCACTACTAGCAATGCACATATAGCAAACCGTGTTAGAAAGTAATCAAAGTATACCTAAAATTAAGGAACAAAAAGGGTACGCTCTCACATGGTATTAGAGAAAGCGATTGAAAGAAAATTAAAAATAAGTAACCATAAAAGGCATTCCTTCACTGATCAATGTTGTTGAATTCTAATCAAATTGGTAATACTACATTTAATACTATAATACTTAATACAGTAATTATATACTAGTATAATGTGTATTACTTATTTTGTGGTCTTGCAAAAAATAGTTAGTTGTCCCTTATCCACCCACAAATAAAACCGTCCAACCTTAATCAGGAAAAAAACAAAAACTAAGAAAAATGAAACACAATGAAATAAACACAGTTGTTGTGAACTGAACTTTGATGTACTGATGATGTTTACCGAAAGAAATATTAAGCTACTCACTATTTTGTTTTTTATTTAATTATAATAATATGAAAATATTATCTAAATTTAAATTGAATGCTTTGTCCTAAGTCCTAACCTTTATGTTCTCGTTTACCAAGTAATGTAAGCAACCAAAATTCAAACATATTATTTATTTGTTCTGGTACACCTAAAAAATTCCACATCACTTGGGAGTCAAGGTTAAGGGTAGTTAATATACAATATCCACACTCTTCAACCTGACGAGACGAGGCACCTTTTACAAAGGACAAAACCATGAGGGCTTACACACAATCCAAAGCGGACAATACCTCGGTGGTGTGGCATACTTGAGGGTGGAACGAAACATTGATGCTAGAAGGAGGGGGCATACACTACATTCCCTTTAGCTCCTTAGTCTCAACTCGAGTACAACTGTTCTAGTATACTTAAAAAGTCTCACGTCACTTGAGTGGCTAAGAGTAGTTTACATACAACACTCACACTTTTCAACCTAATGTGACACCTTTTACAAAGGACAAAACCGTGGGTCTCACACGCAGCCTAAAACGGACAATATCTGGGAACATGGTGTGGCGCACTTGAGGGTAGAGCGGAACACTACTTATGAATACTTTTTGTGTTGACTTGATTGTAACTTGCTAATGTTTTGATTAGTTGTGGCTATATTTTGTTTTCATTAATCATGACATGTGCTTTGGAAAATAAATCCAAAACACTACAGATAATTTTTTTCAAATATATATTTTGTTTTTAATCATCTATAACTTTGGTTTTTGGCATCTCAAATGTGAGTGATATTCTTAACAAACTTAATATTTGCAGAGAATGGATTGAAGGGGAAACTTGGGAAGCCTGCTAATTTGGATTGGATTAACACATCTACATCCACACCTCTAATAACAGGAGAATCAGCATTCAAGGTTACATTTGATTGGGATGAAGAGATAGGAACACCAGGAGCATTTTTAATAAGGAATAATCATGACAATGAGTTCTACCTCAAAAGCTTGACACTTAATGGTGTTCCTGGTCAAGATGTTATCCACTTTGTCTGCAACTCTTGGATTTACCCTACTAAAAAATATGAAAATGTTCGAGTTTTCTTCTCCAACGAGGTATAACTACAAATACAACCATATGTGCACGCGCACGTTTAAGTAATAGTAACTGTATTATAGTCATGCATTTGCAATGTATGCTACATATAATATGTTTTGTAATTTGTTTATGTAGACATATCTTCCAAGTGAAACACCAATGCCACTACTTAAGTATAGAGAAGAAGAATTAGAGATTTTAAGAGGTGAAGGAAAAGGCCAGCTTGAAAAGTGGGATAGGGTTTATGATTATGCATACTACAATGATTTGGCAAATCCTGATAAGGGTCCTGAACATGCTAGCCCTATTCTTGGAGGTTCTACCGAATATCCCTACCCTCGTAGAGGAAGAACCGGTAGACATCCTGCAAAATCAGGTTAGTCTTTTACATCCTGCACAAATACAAAGTCTTATAGCTTTACAACATCTGACAGGAATGTGACAATAGAAATCATATATCCCACACCAGCCCAAATTCTACATACAGTCACTTTTGCTTGATGGACACAAATAAACAGAATACAATCACACACCCCCAAATCATGATGCCACTACTACCTGTATAACTTACAAAAACCAAAATGCCTTGAATTCCATTCAACAGTGTATGCTAGAGAGCACAAAACCACCTGCAAACCTCTCCGCAATAGCAACAGGAACCATCCTACTATTGCATGCCACTCCACTAAACTTTTACTCAGTAGATTAGTTTGGACTTTGAGCTTAAGAAATGCAATTTAACTCATTAGGCTTAAACCACTTTTTCATTGCTATGTTGAGCTATTAATTAATATTGTTGCTATATTGCAGATCCTAATTATGAGAGTAGGCTGGATCTTGAGATGAGCTTAAATATCTATGTTCCGAGGGATGAAAGATTTGGCCACCTGAAAATGTCGGATTTTCTTGCTTATGCACTGAAATCCATAGTTCAAGTTCTCAAGCCTGAACTAGAGTCTCTATTTGATAGCACCCCCAATGAGTTTGACAGCTTTGAAGATGTACTCAAACTCTATGAGAGTGGAATTGATGTGCCTGAGGGTTTACTTAAGGAAGTTAGGGATAACATCCATGGGGAGATACTTAAGGAAATTTTGCGAACTGATGGAGAAAAGCTCCTCAAATTTCCCATGCCTCAAGTGATTGCAGGTACGGTAGAACATAGAAAATATTCTTGCATTTTACAAACTACAACATGATTTTCATGTATTTTGTAAAGCATTATTATTCAGTAGTAATGTTCTTAATGATATCGATTGGATTTTGGAGCAGCTGATAAAAATGCATGGAGAACAGATGAAGAGTTTGCTAGGGAGATGTTGGCCGGCATAAACCCCGTCATGATCTGTAGTCTTCAAGTAAGTTTGAGTATTTTCATTTTGTTGTTAATGACTGGATTAATCAAAAGAAAAAGACATCTCTTACAATTCTGTTAAAGTTTCTGAAATATTTTAGGATCAATATAATATGATCTTAATGAAGAATTGACTATGGCTTCTTTTTCCTCACAATCTCCTAAATAACTGCAGGAGTTCCCACTACAAAGCAAGTTGGATAAAAAAGTCTATGGTGATCAAACAAGTAAAATAGTCAAAGAACATATTGAAATCAATCTGGATGGGCTCACTATGGAAGATGTAATTTATGAAGCTTAATAGTTAGTGTCTTTTTTCCTTCTACTCAATGTTAAGAATTAAAATGCATAATATTTATTTGTTTTTGGTTGAATAGGCAATTAGAGAAAGGAAGTTGTTCGTATTAGATTACCATGACACAATGATGCCATACTTAAGGAGGATAAACTCCACCTCAACAAAGACATATGCTAGCAGGACTATTCTGTTCTTGCAAAAGAATGGGACTTTAAAGCCACTAGCCATTGAGTTGAGTTTGCCACATTCTGAAGGAGATCAATATGGTGCCATTAGTAAGGTTTACTTGCCTGCGGAGAACGGTGTTGAAAATTCTATTTGGCAATTAGCTAAAGCTTATGTTGCAGTTGTTGACTCAGGCTATCATCAACTTATCAGCCACTGGTATGATATGACTCTCAAGTCTAACTAAACACGGTCTTATATCGTACGTCATTGCAATTAATTTTCATTATTCTAATCTAATGTATGACAGGTTGCATACTCATGCCGTTGTTGAGCCGTTTATCATAGCTTCAAACAGACAGCTTAGTGTACTTCATCCTATTCATAAGTTATTGCATCCTCACTTTCGTGACACCATGAATATAAATGGACTTGCAAGACAGATCCTCATCAACGCAGGTGGTGCTCTAGAGTCAACTGTTTTTCCATCAAAGTATTCTATGGAGTTTTCATCCTTTCTTTATAAGGATTGGACTTTCCCCGAGCAATCACTGCCTGTCGATCTTGTTAAGAGGTAAAACCATTCAAGCAAAATATCATTGCTAATAACTATATGATTTTTATTTTTTTTGTTTTTCTTTCTTTTCATAATAAGACTGAATTCAATAGAACATATAAATTATAATATTAACGTAAAAAATAAGTATAACCGTAATAACTTGGGTTATATTGTGTTAAATTAGAAGTGAAATGAATTTTGATGTTGCTTCATCTTTCAGGGGAATGGCTGTTAAGGACTCAACTTCCCCACACGGTCTTCGATTATTAATCGAGGATTACCCATATGCAGTTGATGGACTAGAGATTTGGTTTGCCATTAAGACATGGGTTGAGGAATACTGCTCCATTTACTACAAAGATGATGACTCAATCAAGAAAGACTCAGAACTCCAATCATGGTGGAAGGAAATAATGGAAAAGGGTCATGGCGACAAGAAAGATGAGCCTTGGTGGCCAAAGATGCAAACTCTTGAAGAGCTGATTGAAAGTTGCACTATCATTATATGGATTGCTTCAGCTCTCCATGCTGCTGTCAACTTTGGACAGTATCCATACGGAGGCTATCCACCAAGCCGTCCTTCTATGAGTCGACGACTCATGCCTGAAAAAGGAACTCAAGAATACAATGAACTTGAGGAAAATCCCGACAAGGCTTTTTTGAAAACAATTACTTCACAGTTTCAAGCTGTTCTTGGCCTTTCACTTGTGGAAATCTTGTCCAGACATTCAAGTGATGAGGTCTACCTTGGACAGAGAGACACCCAACATTGGACTTCTGATATTAAGGCATTGGAGGCTTTTGAGAAGTTTGGAAATAAACTTGCTGAAATTGAGAAAAGCATTGTGATGAGGAACAATGATGAGAAACTAAGAAACAGGTTTGGTCCAGTGAAGGTGTCATACACTTTGCTTAAACCTACTAGTGAAGGTGGACTAACTGGCATGGGGATTCCTAATAGTATCTCAATTTAATACTGTTGAGGGTGACTTTAGTTATTTTATTTATTAAAAAAATAATAGTAGTGATGAACTTGGTAATTATGAGTTTTTATTTTTAGTTTTTATTAGGTCTCTTCATTATAGTGTGCAACTTGCTGTAGAGTGCCATATAATTTGCTTTATCCATGAATATTTGAATTATTATTTTGGTTAAGTGGTATAATATCTAACATTTACTCAGGGAAATCTTCAAGGGTGTCGCTCCCCCCCCACACACACACACAATCTATGTTTATTTTACACTAACTACAGTCATAGGACACCAAAAACACTTACTGAAGAGAGTTGCAAAGGTGTTAAGATAGAAACATAAGTTGTGTACGATTTTCTGATGTATATGCTACAAACTCTTCTATAGTGTTTGAAAGTTACATATGATCCGAACTAGTGAAGTTTTTAGTAACCTTAGACCCTTTTTAATGATAATTTACCGTGTATATATTGAACCACCAGCAAATATCAGTCGTTGGTTTCAATCCTATCCCTGCATGATTTCCACACGAAAAAAAAAGAGTAACAGTAGAATCCTTGTTTTGTATGCGTACACGAGCATTTAATGAATTTCGTGGCTATGACCTTTCGTGATGTTTATAGCACTCTATTAAAAAATTACATTGAACACTAATTTATCAAAGACCAACTAGATGAGCTCACTTTATTAGGTAGTTAAAATTCTTCCTCGTTTCTTTTTCCTTTTATAGGACTTATAAGTCAAAACCTTGTACTGATATAAAAACACCTTAGAGTATTATCTATGCTGGTATGAATAACCATTTTTATCAGTTACTTGAAGCCTGTTTGTAAAATTTGCCAAGAAGTTTTTTCTTTACCTTCTACAGATCAACAAGCTTACTCAATTAATAGTAATATTGTAAAATGAAAATTTAACAATTCTGGAAAAAAAAAAAAAAACTGAACTATGTCTATCTGTTCCAAAAGGAATTTGGGAGAAACACGTACAATTTTAACATGTCAAAATGAGAATCACTTATTTCAGCTTAGACTTTGATGAGCCCTTAAGAGGTTTAGCAGTGGACCGGACAGGGGCCGATCTAGCAGTAACTTTCTTCATATCATACTTTACGGACAAGAAGGCACATATCATTGCAAACACCATTGTTGGGTAGACGTAGACAGCTTTTGAAAGATCGGTATTTACTGGTTTCCCTAAAATCCCTTCTTTGACCAGTCCCCATATAACAAGAAGTGACCCAAATATGCTCATTCTCCCGGGTTTGAGAATACCAACAAGTGCTCCTGCCACTGAGAAGTAGCTTCCCGCAAGGACCTGATAAATAATTGATATATATTCAGATCAGATGAAAAGTACCAACAGAGACCTAATTGAAAATAGCTGAGATATCATAAAATAATGGTTGGAAGCTGACCTCCAAGCGTTGAAGATCAGTAACTGCAGAAGCTTCCTTAATAGTAGTCAAGTTATACAAATCAAACAAACTATTCCAACCAGGAACAGTCATGTTGTTGATAAGACCATTGAAAGCAGCACCTGGGTACAAAAGACCCTTAATAATTGGAACTGGAAATACCTCACTTGCAACTAACTGTGATGATGTAACATGTAAAGGGGTTGTACACACACCAGATCTACAAGTAACCCTGTTATCAAAGTAACATAAATTTCAATTCAAATTTGCTCAATTCTGCAATTTCCCTAGCATATTATTATAACTACAAAATACAAAGATATTACAACATATTCTGCAGAGTGAATAGGTATGAAAAGTAGTAGTAATAATTAGAAGGATTGGGAGTACCTGAAAAGAGGGACTTGAAAGATGATGAGGAGGAAGTAGATGGTCGCAGCAATTGAAGAAATGTTTTTGGTCCATGATTTGGATGAAGATGATGATGATCTCGATGATACCACCGGTGTTGCCATGGAGAAAGGAAGATCTGCTGTTTCTCGACGATGGAATTGGAATCAACCTCTTTCCAGTAACAACAGGAACAGAACAGGGTGTCCCCATCTCATTTTCTCTACTTTATTTTGGATTCACTCTATTTTTTATTCTTTTTCCAACAACTATCTTTTATTCGTTTTTATTTTATTTTACACAGTAATAATAATTTAAAATATTTTGTAAAAAATAAAATATAATAATGTCGAGCATAATTCAGTTGGTAGAAAATTATTAGATGCAATATGAAGGACCCAAGTTCAAACGTTTGTATTTCCCCTTACTAACCTTAAAATAGTGAATTTAGTATGAATTAAGTCTTTATATTTAACAACTTAAATATCAAGGACTTATTTGCAACAAAAAAAGATATATGGACTAAAACTAAAAAATCGTAAACATACAGAGACGAAAATTATATTTAAGCCTATTTAACAACTTAGTATGAATTTAGTCCTAGAATTTACTCACTTATTCTCAATTTAGTCCTTAATATATTTTTTAAAAAAAACTAATATGAATAAAGTTTAACAAAGTCAAAAAACTTTTAAAAATATTCATACAATCATGAACCTATTTAAAAGTTTCTTACATAGTCGTTGATTGATTTGATGGCTTACTAAATAATTAAACATGGAGCGGTCCTCATATGATATTTATAATTCATAGGAAAGGAGGGAGATCCTCTCCTGTGTGATTTTCCTCTTGTAGCATCGTAGACACTCATTTTATTTTTGTGGTCTATTGTTTATATCAACAAAAAAAATTGAATGGTTGAGATCTGCATTAGGTTGCCTCCGGTGAAAAATTCACTCCATAGGATTCAATCTCATGTGGTACATTTCAAGGCACAACTTGGGATCTTACCACTCAATTTTAGAAAAAGAAGATTTAGTAATTTGAAGTTCGGCCATAAATTAAGTAAAATTCGATGAAAAATTATTTTACTTAAAATCAAATTTGGATTCTTGACGCAATTCGCTCTTTGATGAAACTTATCAACCGTTTGAATGCATGCAATGTGTTGATTAATTTAAAGCGACAATGTATATTGTGAAAATTAAACTATATTTTTTTGTATTTAATTGTTTTTTTTTATTTTCTTAAGCAAATTTAATTGTTTTCTATGAACTTTTTCTTATTTGAATATGATTTATAATACATGATGACTTCTACCTACAATATATTAAAAGAAATTATTATAAAAAAAATTAATTTGTCCTCATCACTTTTAATAATATTTCAAAATTTCTGACTTTAAATTTTGGCAATATATTTATAACAAATTTATAAATATTTTATTTTAAATAAATTTGTATGTTAATTAACGACAAACTTAAATATTAAATAAATCAAAACTAGTTCTCATAAAAATAAAAACTTAGATATTCCTACATCATGGGATGGGAAGGCACTAAATAAATCAAAACTAGTTCTCATAAAAATAAAAACTTAGATATTCCTACATCATGGGATGGGAAGGCACTAATACTCACCAGTTCACGATTCAAAGTGCTTATCTTTTATAGCTTGGTGATATTCCTACGCATGAGGGAGATTTGAAGTCTTTATGGAATTGGAAATGACCTCATATGATACAAATTTTTATATGGTTGGTAGCTCAGGAGCGCTTCCTTGTGAATCTTCGGAGAAGCAAGTGGGGAGTTGGCATATCCCCTATTTTCACCAGATGTGGTAGATATGGTTGGGAATAGGTCATGTCATGTCATGCTTTGACAAGCCTGAGTCTGGCCTATGATTTTTCTTTAAGCCTAAGTCTGGCCTATGGCCTATTAAATGTTCTTTTTTTCGGTCTGGTCTGGCCTTGTAGCCTGTTTCAAAGTCTGTGTTAAATATAGGTGTCTATATAATATTTTTAAATATGCTAATTAAATAGGCCTTGAAGCCTATTTCACATTTAAATTTTCATAATATCTTCAACATTAAAAAAGGCTAGTAAAATGATTAGCACAATAATTAAAAGCTAATAAAATAACAAATATGATTACGACAAATAAATATTTTGTATTTATATAAATAATATTTATTTTTTATATAAGATGATATAAATAATTATAATAATATTATATAAATAATAGTGATTAAATATAAATAGGTCAGCCTAATAGGCTTTGTATGCTTTTTTAAAAGCCTAAGTCTGACTTATTTATGTAAATATGCTTTTTTCAAAACCTGAGCATGACATTTTTAATAAACAGGCCTGACCTGGCATGGCCTAAGTCATGCCATGCCATGCCGCATGCCTCTGGAGGCCGCCTGGCCTATTCCCAACCCTAGTGGTAGAGATGATGAGACTACAATTCATGTGCTTTGTGACTACATTTATGCTACCCAGGTATGGCTTCATTTAGTTCCTTCTAATTTTATCATTAATTTTTTTACCTTTGATTGCAGGAACTGGATATTCAATAACATCAACAAGCTCGAGTTTGGAGCTAACATTTCAAGTTGGAAAACAACTTTCATGACCACTTGCTGATTTTTGTGGAAGTGGAGAAACAAATCTATTTTTGAAGACGACTTTCAACAACCAAACAACCCTATTTTGGCAATTCATAATTTTACTAGAGGGTTTGATTTGTGTTCAACTCAATTACCTCATCAAAATATTCAAAAAAGGAGACGATCTACATCGGCTGGAAAAAGCCTCTGAAGGTTGGATAAAGCTCAACAATGATGGTGCTTGCAAAAGAGGTGGAGAGTCTTTAGGCTGTGGTGGCCTATTCCGCGACTCTGTCGGAAGATGGATGAAAGGCTACATTAAGAAGATTGGTGTGTGTGATGTCTTTTATGCTGAATCGTGGGGAATGTATCTTGGCTTGGATATGACTTGGAAGGAGTGCATTCCATAACTCACTGTGGAAAGTGATTATAAAATTCTGATTGATATCATTACGGATAATTACAAGTTCAGTTGAGTAGTTCCTACATTGGTGCAGCGTATTCGAAACCTTTTGGCTTTGAATTGGCGGGTCCAATTTTGTCATAATTGGAAGAAAGACAATCATTGTGCTGATTGGCTTGCTAACTTTAGCCTTTCTTTAAATTCTTTATTTTATGTTGTAATTGAGACTCCTCCAAGTGAACTTCATAAACTCATTTTTAACGATTTTTCTAGGATTTGTATGTCTAAAAATGTTCGTCTAGTTTCATAATTTCTTTTTTTGTCTTCTTGGGCTTCGGCCCTCTTTTGTTAAAAAAAAAAAACAAACTTAGATGATAAATTATCTGACCTTCAACCCCATCTTTTACTTTTGCGTCAAAACGAAAAACCTTAAACCCCATCTCCGCGGTGGTAACCGGTAAAAGAAGATATTCAGAGAAAAATGGCCGTAGCGATTCAAAATCCATCATGCGCTCGTTTCGTCACTTTCGGAGGAAACCGATATTCTCCTTTACAACGAAAACCTCTTCTTTTCTCCGTCACTCTTTCTTCTCCCTCTCGGAATCTCATTGTCACCGCCTCTTCCAAAAAGAAAAACAAAAAGGTTATTATCTTAAAATTTCAATTATATTCTTCAAAATTCAATACAAATTCATACTCAACAAAGTGCCTAATTTATATTATGCTTTTCATTCTTTTTTGCAGAAAAAATCGTCTCATTTCACCGCCTCTTCCAAAAACAAAAACAAAAACAAAACCAACAACACCACCAGCAACAACAACAACAACAACAAGGTTATTTCAATTTCGACATTATTGTTCCAATTCGAATTTGTTTTGTCATCTAAAAAGGTCTTGAACATATATAGTTGTTGGTGTACAAGGTGATGAATCAATGAAATAGTAAGGAGAGAACAAAGACAGCAGCCACAAATATGAAAGGAAGAATAAATGCATTGATAAAAGAGTAGCTATTTATACAAAGAGTAAAGTTTGCCACATAGGCCCTAAAATTGAAAAACTTAACAGACAAGTTCAAAAGTACTTAACATAGTAAATACTAAAATACCCTTAAATATAAATTACTTCTAACACCATCCCTTAATTTATATTTAGACAAAACTGACAACACCAATTCCATCCCTCAAACGAAGAAATTGATCAGTTTTGATAGCCTTTGTCAACACATCTGCCAGCTGCTTCTGAGTGCTACAGTGCACAACTTCAAGCACTCCATTCTGAACCTGATTCCTCAGAAAGTGATACTTGGTCTCAATATGCTTGCTTCTTCCGTGCAGCACTGGATTCTTGGCAAGATTGATTGCAGACTTGTTATCAATCATCAGCTTCAGAGGCTTGTTTACCTTGATCTTCAGATCCTGCAGTAAGTTCAGAAGCCACACAGCTTGGCATGCAGTCACAGCGCCTGCAATATATTCAGCTTCACAGGTTGATAGAGCAACAACAGGTTGCTTCTTGGAACACCACGAAATAGGACCTCCTAGAAATTTAAATAAATATCCAGAAGTGCTTCTTCTATCAACTCTGTCTCCACACCAATCAGAATCTGAATAACTCAGAAGTTCTGATTCAGTCCTTCCTTCAGAGGGAAATAGCACTCCATGCTTCAGAGTCCCCTTGATATACCTCAGAATCCTGACAGCAGCTTGGTAATGGGACCATTTTGGTTTACTCATAAATCTGCTAACCATTCCAACTGCAAAACAAATATCAGGTCTGGTATTACACAAATACCTCAGAGAACCAACCAACTGTTTGAAGGTTGTAGCATCCACATCCTCTCCATCAGAATCAGAATCCAACTTTTGATTCGTATCAGAGGGTGTGATAGCAACTTTGCAATTCTCCAGCTTAAATCTCTTCAGAAGCTCAAGTTCATACTTCAACTGATGCAAAATGATTCCTTTCTCAGAATATAGAAATTCCATCCCTAGAAAGTAACTCATTTTTCCAAGGTCTGTCATCTCAAACTCATTCATCGGAACCTTCTTGAACTTAGCTATCTCTTGTTCAGAACTTCCTGTCAACAATATATCATCAACATACAAACATACCAGAATCATATTGCCTTCTGAAGTGTGCTGAACATAAACACCATACTCCAACTCACATTTCTGAAACCCTTGTTTCTTGAAAAATGAATCAATCCTCATATTCCAGGCTCTGGGCGCTTGTTTCAATCCATAGAGGGCTTTATGCAATCTATACACCATCCCTTCCTGATTCTTTTTCTCAAAACCAGGAGGTTGTGACACATATACCTCTTCTTGTAATGGACCGTTCAGAAATGCAGATTTCACATCTAAATGCATCAGAGGCCAATTCCTGTTAGCAGCTATTGCAATTACCAGTCTAATTGTTTCGTGTCTTGCTACAGGTGCAAACACTTCAGAATAATCTAGTCCAGGTTTCTGCAGAAATCCTCTTGCTACTAACCTCGCTTTGTGTTTACCAATTGATCCATCTGGCTTTAGTTTATGCTTGAAAACCCATCTGACGCTGATGGCTTTCTTGCCTTTTGGAAGTTCTGAAAGCTTCCAAATCTTGTTCCTCTTTATAGCATCAAGTTCTTCTTTCATGGCCTGCAACCAGACTTGTTGCTTAAGAGCATCTTCTGTACTCACGGGTTCAGAATCTACTAACATTGCACACTGAATAATTTCTCCCTCAGAGTCTACTTCAGTGTCTTGCAACATTTCAAATCCTGCAAATCTTCTTGGGATGCTTCTGATTCTCTGTAGCCTCAGAACTTGTTCAGAAGCATCTTCAGAAGTTCTCTCTTTAGAAGCTTCACCTTCAGAAGCTCTTGCCTCTGAAGTGTTATCAGAAGTTCTTTCACCTTCAGAATTGTCTTCAGAATTCTGACCTTCAGAATTGACTTCAGAATTTTGACCTTCAGAATTGGCTTCAGAATTCTGACCTTCAGAATTGGCTTCAGAATTCTTACCTTCAGAATTGGCTTCAGAATTCTTACCTTCAGAATTGGCTTCAGAATTCTGACCTTCAGAATTGGCTTCAGAGTCAGAGTCAGATTCAGAATCACCATCAGACTCAGAGTCACCATCAGAGTCATCTCCATCTTCTGAATCATCTTCAGAGCCTTCAGATTCTGACTCACCTTCAGAGCCATCCTCTGAGATTCTCACATCAGAATTTGATTGAGACTTGTTCCAATCCCAAATTTCAGATTCCTTCACAATGACGTCTCTGCTGAATTCAATTTTATTAGTCTCTGGACAATAAAGCTTATACGCACCTGTACTGTGGTACCCCACCAGTAACATTACTTTGCTTCTATCATCCAGCTTCTGTCTTCTGGCTTCTGGAACATGTTTATAGCATACAGATCCAAACACCTTCAGATGACTAACACTTTGCTTCTCTCCAGTCCACTTCTGAATAGGAACTATTTCCTTCAGCTTCTTCGTTGGACATCTGTTGAGCACATATGTTGCAGTGGCAACAGCTTCTCCCCATAAGTGATGAGGAAGCTTCTTCTCTTTCAGCATGCTTCTCACCATATCAAGCAAAGTACGATTTCTTCTCTCAGCAAGACCATTGTGTTGAGGAGTATAAGGAGCTGTAACCTCATGCTCAATTCCATTCTCCTCACAGAAAGTTTTAAACTCATTAGAATTAAACTCACCACCACCATCAGTTCTGAGAATCTTCAGCTTCTGACCACTCTGTTTCTCAGCCTTCACCTTGAACTTCTGAAACTCAGCAAACACTTCATGCTTGAACTTGATGAGTGTTACCCATGTCATCCTTGTGAATTCATCAACAAAAGATACAAAATACTTGTTTCCTCCAAGTGAAGGTACTGGAAATGGTCCACACACATCAGAATGTACTACTCCCAAGGCATGTTTTGCTCTTGGAGCTACTTCTGATGCAAACGGCAGTCTTGGTTGCTTCCCTTTCATGCACACCTCGCATGATTTTTCAGGCTTCTTGATTATAGGAATTCCATGTACCAGATTCTTTGACTTCAGATGCCCCAAGCTTCTGAAATTCAGATGACCAAATCTTCTGTGCCACAACTCACTATCCTTCTCAACACTTGTTGCACTAAGACATTCAGAGTCTGCAGTTCTAACATTCACCTTGAATGTTCTGTTCCTTCCCTGTTCTGACTCCATAATCAACTTCTGATTACCGTCATACAGCTTCAGAAGATTGTCTTCAATAGTAACTGAAAAACCTTTCTCAATCAATTGACCCACACTCATCAGATTGCTTTTCATGCCTGGTACATACCACACGTTCTGAATCAATGCTGCTTTCCCATTGTTCAAAATGACTTTGACATTTCCCATACCTTCAGCGTTGAGGTATTTATCATCAGCACATCTGATCTTTGTACTCTTTCTAGAGTCAAAATCAACCAACCACTTCTTGTTTCCAGTAAGATGGTTTGAACACCCTGTATCCATATACCACCACTCTGAATTCACATCATCAGATTCAGAAGCCATTAGTAAAACAAATTCACTATCAGAGTCATCAGAACTTCTGGCTATATTTGCTTCTTCTGACTTTCTTTCTTTGTTTGACTTGCACTCAGATGCAAAATGGCCAAACTTCTGACAAGAGTAACACCGTACCTTTGTCTTGTCTTTTCCTTTCTGAGCATACTTCTGCTTTCCAGAAGTTGAGGTTTTTGGATTCTGAGCTCCATCAGATCTATTCTTGGCTTCTGACCAAGGCTTCTTCTGAAACTTCTTCTCAGAGGCTGCTTTCAGAGCCTGCTGCTCAACTTCTCTTTCAGAGTTTCTCTCAGTTGGACGCAACTCTTGTGCTTCTAGACTGCTCTGTAACTCTTCTATTCTCATGGTTTCCAAATCTTTGGAATGTTCAATAGATACAACAATGTAATCAAACTGAGGGGTAAGGGATCTCAATACCTTCTCAATGATTACTTGTTCTGAAAGAGTTTCTCCACAAGCTTTCATCTCATTAGTAATCAGAATTAGTCTGGAGATGTACTCACAAACCTTCTCATTGTTCTTCATGTTGAGATTCTCATACTGTTTTCTGAGGGTTTGAAGCTTTACCTTCTTTACTGACGCATCACCACCGTAACACCTTGTCAGAAGATCCCAAGCCTCCTTCGCCGTCAATGAATCAGCAATCTTCTCAAACACACTCTCATTCACACACTGATGAATGTAGAACAACGCCTTCTGATCCTTCTTTCTTGTAGCTTTCTGCGCCTCTTTCTGCTCCTCTGTTGCATCTGCTGCAACAGGAACGTATCCTTCAGTGACAAGCTCAAGCACACCTTGAGCACCGAACAATACAAGCATTTGTTTCATCCAACGATTCCAGTTTTTGCCATCAAACACTGGAAGCTTGGTACTCATGCCACCGTTTCCGTTCATCTTAAACCTTGTACAGTACACTCAAATCTCACTAACACTCGTGTTTCCCAATCCCACAAAATCAGAAAAAGTGATTCTGTTTAGATTTTTGTTCAAGATTCAACACAAATCAAGAACCAAAAATCAAACACACACAACTCACGTTTCACTCGTGTTTCCCGTGGATTCTAACCGGAGCTCTAGATACCAATTTGTTGGTGTACAAGGTGATGAATCAATGAAATAGTAAGGAGAGAACAAAGACAGCAGCCACAAATATGAAAGGAAGAATAAATGCATTGATAAAAGAGTAGCTATTTATACAAAGAGTAAAGTTTGCCACATAGGCCCTAAAATTGAAAAACTTAACAGACAAGTTCAAAAGTACTTAACATAGTAAATACTAAAATACCCTTAAATATAAATTACTTCTAACAATAGTAATTCATGCTTCAGAAATGCTTAATTTATATATTATGCTTTTTAATTTTTGTAGGAAAAAACATCTCATGTTACTAAAGGGAATGATAAAGAGGAGGATGCATTTGAGATGCTCTTCAAGCAATTCGAACAAGTTCTTAAAACCGATGATTTATCAAAAGATGATAGTGGTGATGATCATATAACTGAAGAAGAAATTGCTTTGTTTGGACGTGAATTAGAAGGTGTGTTGGGTGAGTTTGATACTGAATTGTTGAACTCGGATACCGGTGAAACACAAGCTGATAATGGTGCGGAAAAAAGCAGCGGTGGTGGAAATGAAAACTCACTGTTTGGACGAGAATTAGATGGCATGTTGGGTGAATTAGAAGGTTTGTTGGGTGAATTAGAAGGTGTGTTGGGTGAATTTGATGCTGAATTGTTAAACTCAGATAGCAGCGAAACACAAACTGATAATGATGCAGAAAAAAGCAGAGGTGATGGAAATGAAAACTCACTGTTTGAACGTGAATTAGAAGGCGTGTTCGGTGAATTTGATGCTGACTTGTTGAACTCGGATACCAGCGAAACACAGGTTGTTAATGACGCCAAAAATAGCAGTAGTGATGGAAATGAGAACTCACCGAAGCTTAGAACTTCGAAATTGAATAAATTGGTTAAAGCCTTGAAAACTAGACGCCGCAAAACAAGTGTAAGTGCTTTTGTTTCTGTATTTTCAGCCTAATTTGATTTTTTACTTGTCACAATGTTACATTTTACCTATCTTTCACTTTGTTAGTTTGTTCCAATTTCATTTCTTTACTTAAGTAGTTATGATATGAGTTTAATTTTGTTACTTTTAGCGTGAACAAGTTTAACAATGTCAGCAAATTACAACCAATCATATGTCTCGGTTTTCTTTGTGCCATAATTAAAGTGTATCAGATAATGGGATTGTTTGGTTATAGTTTGAAGAGGTTAAGTGCTCTATAGTTTATTCCCTACTTGAAATACCTGTATGATAGTTATTTGAGATATGAAGTACTGACATGATGCAGACACGGACATGTTGACATTTGAGTTGAAGAGGTTATGCTTTGTATTATTTTTTTTATGCAGAAAGATTTGTCTCATGTTACCGAGGGGAATGATAAAGAGGAGGATGCATTTGAGATGCTCTTAAAGCAACTCGAAGAAGTTCTCAAAAACTATGATTTATCAAAGGATGGTAGCGGTGATGATGATATGACTGAAGAAGAAATTGCTTTGTTTAAACGTAAGTTAAAAGGCATGTTGGGTGATTTCGATGCTGGATTATTAAACTCCGATAGTAGTGAAACACAAGCTGATAATGATGCTGAAAAAAGCAGTGGTGATGGATATGAGAATTCACTGAAGCTTAGAACTTGGCTTTCATCGATTTCATTTTCTCTTTTTGGTGAATGTTTTTGACCAATTTCTTTCAAAGAGCCAAACATTACAATTGCATGCCATTATGAATATCAGAATATGTATGCCATGGGCTGTCCAATGGTATGTAATTCCCATGCTTTGAATTACAATTTACTTATCTGTTACCAGGAATTAGGTACTAATCAAAAGCTTATCTTGAAAAACTGTATTTTGAAGCATTAAGCAACTTTACACGGAATCATGATTAAGCACTTAATCTTGTCCAAAACCTCATTGTCAACACTGTACACCAAAAAACACATACTGAAGAGAGTTACAAAGGTGTTGAGACAGAAACGTAAGTTGTATACGAATTTCTGATGTATATATTTGAGCTACAAACCCCTCTACAGTGTTTGGAAGTTGCATATTATCCGAACCAGTTATGTATTCTGAAATTTTTTTAGGTGAACTAAGAGTATAATGACATCAAAGAGCCTAGAAAGCATCCCAACTATGTTGACACTCCTTGTAGACTCTAATCCTATGCCAAGTACTCATAATAATATACTCCCTCCGTTCCTTTTTACTTGTCTTTTAGGGCTAGATTTAGCGTTCCTATTTAGTTGTCCTTTTAGTATTTTACGGGTATGATTTGTCAATTATACCCTTCATTAATTGGTCTTATCTTTTTCAATAAAAACAAATTAAAATAAAGTTTTTTTTTAATAAACAAATTAAAACGAAGTTTATCTCTTATTATATTCAAATTGAAACCAAAGTTTGTTACACATGATAATTGTTTCATAATGAATTAAAATTCTTAATAAAATATTATGCACCAAATAGCATCATAATAAATTAGGCTAAGCATGTCACTCGTTTTCGATAGCGGTTCATAAAATTTATTTAGGCATAAATAGCAATAACAAAGATTTCAATAACAGTCAAATTTAAGAATTTAGGTCAAATCCAAAATGAGATACAAGAACAAGATTTAGAAATTTGACAATAGTTTGTTACGGGAGAAAGATAGTAACTAACAATTGTTTGTTACGTGAGAAAAATATTTTTTTAAAATATTATATTAAATTTAATAGAAAGAGTGCAAAAAAATAGGAATTTATTGGTGAATTAAATCAAGGGTATATTAGGAAAATAAAGTGCAAAAACAAATTTTCTTAATTTAGTGTTACTATTCTAAAAAGATAAGTAAAAAGGAATGGAGGGAGTATATAAAAAAGGGAAAAAAATATGTACAAAATGGGGGGTAGCACCAAACCCATGATAGAAACAAATACAAAACAACAACTAAAAACCCCGGGCTTGAAACACAATCAAGTGGCCCGAAAAAATGTGTAACCGGTACGATCAAAAAAGAATTCCCAATAAGCATTAAGCAAAACTAGGCAAGGTAGACCACCAGAGAAAACCGATGGATTGAATAACCATTCATTTTTATTAGTTGCTTGAAGCTTGTTTGTAAAATTTGCCAATATGTATTTTCTTTACCTTCTACGGATCAGCAAGCTGAACCAATTAATAGTAATGATTTGTAAAATGAAAATTTAACAATTCTGGGAAAAAAATGAACTATGCCTGCCTATCTGTTCCAAAAGGAATTTGGGAGAAACGTATACAAGTTTAATATGTCAAAATGAGAATCACTTGTTTCAGCTTAGACTTTGATGAGCTCTTAAGAGGTTTAGCAGCAACCTTCTTCACATGTCATACTTTAAAGACGAGAAAGCACATATCATGGCAAACAACATTTTTGAGGAAAAACTTATTTTAACTCTTTGAAATTTTAAATGTCTTGGTTTATTTTTTCAATCCATTGTCCCGGTTTAATTTTTATATTTTTGTCTAGTAATATAGTGGTTAAATTCTCGAGAAGTGGAAATTCGATCTTCGAACTTTGACCCCTCCAATCTCTCCAATAATGTCCTAGTATCATCTAAGTTACTCTTATGAAAATCATGCCATTTGTTCTTGGTCAATTAGTCTATTAGAACCAGGGGGGATCTATAATTTTTTTCTGTGTGGTCAAAATTTATAAGCATCAAAAGTTTTAAATGACATGTTAAATTTAAGCACGAAATATATACTTTATCTGTCTCAAATTTTTTGTTATTTTAGAGTTTCACACATTAAGAAATAATAAATATTAAAATGTTATGTTATTTTTACTCTTACTTTTTAAAAGAACTAAAATTTTAGGACAAAAATAAAAGCTAAAAAAACAAAAAATTAGAAACATAAGAAATATTATAAGTTTAATATTCTCTTCAACATATTTAACATTGAACTTTTTTTATTTGACACAGATTTAACATTAAACTTATGGCTTATAAAAAAAAACATTATACTTATGCAAGTGAAAATTTACAACATTAAATAAGTGTACTTCTCTTTTATTTACCATTTTTTGACATGACATGTATTTAAATATGAATTTTTAAAAATGACAACAATTCGTGACAAAAGTAATGAAATTTATGATCCAAAAATTAAATATTTTTTGTTCGCTTTTTCTAGATGAACTTTTTTTAAACATACCTACAAAATAATCATTCGAAAATACAAGTTTTTTTAACAGTAGAGATCAAAATTGAGTACATGATAATTTTTTAGGGATTAAATTTAATAAAAATTAAGTAAAGCCTAAATTTAAAATGTCACTATTTTATAGAGACTAAAAACATATTTAACTCATTTTTTTTTGGTCTAGTAGCCCAATGAATATATATACACACATATAAATTTTAAAAATTTGGTGTGGTCATGGCCACACTTGGCCTTAACATACATCCGTCCTCGGTCGATATTTCCTCCATAAAAAGTGCTTTTGTTGGTCCAACTCGCATATCACCTTAAGGTGGATAAGTGAAATGTTTGAAATTCGAGCTTCGGTTCATTCATATAAAATACGATGTCCCTAAAATATTTATTCAGAGAGATCAACTGGGATCTCAGGTTTTTTCTGAGGAGCCATTTTAGGTTTCACTTTAAAATAAGCCAAAAGCATCCAAGGGTCTTCTAAATTTCACATTTATTAGCTAATAGTAGTAAATAGATCCTTTAAATTTTTAACTTGTTATATTGTTACATATTTTCCAATTGAATTTCGACTGTTCGAGTCTCGTAGTTTACATCAAATTGAGTCTCAAACTCATTACAGTTGATATCATTTTTTTACAATATCATAGATAATATCACTTCAAAAAAAAAAAAAAAAATATCAAAATTAACGCCTACATTAGTATTTTTGTAAACATATGGCAACAGAAAAGATAACATTACAATAAATTAGAAATTTAAAAGATTTATTTATTATATGAAAAATTTAAATAGCATAATAAGAATTATAAAAGTAAAAGTTAAAAACCCTTAAATTAATTTGGCCTCTAAAATATTGTATCAATTAAACTACTTTTTTAAGGGAAAGTACACGATTTTTTATATATATTCAATTGTTTTTATGAATTTTTTGTTTATTTAGTTTTTTTTATTACATTTATTTAAATTTCATTTATAATAGTTAATGATAGATTATCTAAAGTACCAAAAAAGAGAAAAAATTTCTAAAGCTTGAAAGTTGAACCTCATCCCCGCGGTGGTAACTGGTAAAAGAAGATAGATAGATATTCAAACAAAAATGGCAGTGGCGATTCAATGTCTATCATGTGCTCGTTTCGTCACTGTCGGAGGAAATTGTTCCTTTCCACTGCAACGAAAACCTCTTCTCTTCTCTACCACTCTTTCTTCTCGCTCTCAGAATCTCTACTCCTCCTCAATTGTCACCGCCTCTTCCAAAAAGAAAAGCAATAAGGTTATCTCTATTTCAATAATATTCTTCAAAATTCAATACAATTCATAATACTTCAAATTTTTGCAGAAAAAATTATCTCATGTTACCGAAGGGAACGATGAAGAAGAGGAAGACGCATTTGAGTTGCTGTTCAAGCAACTCGAAGAAGATCTCAAAAACGATGATTCATCAAAAGACGACGACGACGATGATGATGATATAACTGAAGAAGAAATGGCTTTATTTGAACGTGAGTTAGAAGGTTTGTTAGGTGAATTGGATGATGAAGTGTCGAACTCAGATAGCAGTGAAACAGAAGAAGCTGATAATGATGCTGAAAAAACTAGTGCTGATGGAAATGATAATTTACCAAAGCTTAGAACTTGGCAATTGACTAGATTGGCTAAAGCCTTGAAAACTGGACGCCGCAAAATAAGTGTAAGCGTTTTCATTAAGTGATTTTAGCTTAATTTGTTTTTTTCACTTGTTACCAGATTAGATTTTACTACATATCTTTCACTTTGTTAGGGTATAAAGTTTAACAATGTCAACTAATTATAAACTTATTATTGAAATCAAACATTGTTAATGATACGATACGAAGATTCTCATTGATAGATTAGCCAGGTTGGGTTTCTTGCTCTTGAATGACTTGTGACTGGTCCCAAATTAAGTCAAATATAATAGTTAATAGTAATTTGTGGAGAAACTCTTCGGTTAGTTTGCAAAAATCTTAACTTCAACTTGAATACATTTTTAAAATGTTTATATTAAGAATCTGAGACGGATTTTCCTCGAAAGGGGTGCAAGTTTGAAGGTAGTTATTATGTGTTCGTGGGACTAAAGAAATAAGGAAAGGGAGGGATCTTTGTATTGTTTGTCACATATACTCAACATGAAAGACCTGTGGCAGTTGCGATGTAATCCCAAATGTTGACTTTGGGATTCATTTCTCATTTTCATCTTTCCAATTTGTTGCAGATTAAAACCCTTGCTGCTGATCTCTGTCTTGATAGGCATCTTGTTCTTAATTTGCTCCGTAATCCTCCTCCGAATCTTCTGATGCTGAGTCTATCGATACCTGATGAACCCACACCATCAGCAATAGTACCTGAAACTACGCCTGGGGAGACTCTTTATAAAGAAACAAGTGCAGATAATGCAGATCATGCAGAATCTGAATCCAAGTCCAACTTACCTATTCATACCATGCAACAGAATTGGTCATCTCGAAAGAGATTGAAAAAGACCCAGATTGACACTCTTGAGAGAGTTTACATGAGATCAAAGCGGCCCACTGTAAGTAAAACTTGTCATGCTTCATTATCACAAGTTTTATGTTGCTAAATCATGACAAAGCTAGTAAAATCTTAATTGGCTTATTTTTAATGTACTCCATTTTTCTAGTCCGGTATCAATTACTTCTTAAATCAAAAGTTATGTTTGAGAACTTAAAAGTAAATGATGCTTGTGTTAGTATTCTGGTTTTTTGCAAAACAATTAAGATGCAAAGTTGTATCATCATGTATGCTTTTCACTGTGTTTCATGATTATTTGCTATACTCATACTTTATATGTCATATGATTATGTACTGCAATTATACTCTATGTCAACAAATCGAAGACTTGCAATAAAATTGCCAAAATGATGGTTAATCAATTGTTCTCATTCTCAGTCCTCAAGCTAACTACTCCCTCCATACCACAATATAAGTCACTTTGGCACTTTACGCATATTAAGAAATGTAATTAATGTTGTATGGAAAAGAGAAATTATGAGTTAGTTTACAAAATTGTTCTTCATTAATGTTATGGAAAAGATAAATCAAAGAATTGAAAGAAGAAAGAGAAATGAATAGTTAACGGTATAATAGGAAAAAAAATATTAAATGGTTCATTGGTAATATAAAGCGACTTATAATTTGGTACAAAAATTTTCTTTACGGTGATTTATATTTTGGTACAGAGGGAGTATTATACTTGAAATAAATGGGGTAAATATAAATAATATAGGGGACTTGTGATATATTTAGTATCGGTCGAGAGCATGTAATATAAGAGTTGCTAATTTTGATTATATAACCATATATATAATTGCCCAGTATTAGATTTATAGTCATCAAAAAACCATTCATAATTGGTCAGTATTAGATTTATAGTCATGTAATTAAGATTAACTCCTCTCACGATGTCAACTGTTACTTTATATGCTTCTTTGTGCATTTATTCTATTGAAAGTTATTAGAAACTATATGTATCCATTAGTCCATTACTACTATATATTACTACTATTATGCATTGATTAATAGTGACAAACATAAGTCTTGGTAGTTAATATAATCATTTTGCAATTCTACTTATTGCGTAATTCGTTAACTTCAATATCTTTATATGTTTGTCTTGAATTACAATGCAGAATGCAATGATTAGCAATATCGTCCATGTTACAAACATTCCGCGGAGAACAGTTATTAAGTGGTTTGAAGAAAAACGTGCCGAGGAGGGAGTTCCAGAACGGCGTCTTCCTTACCAACACTCTGCTCATGAAACTGGTTGAAGATTTGTTTTTAATGATGCAAGCTATGTGAGAAATCTTATAACTGTTATGGGAAAAAATGTTTCACCAGCCTTGGTCACGTCTAGTAATTACTGGTTTGATTGGTTATTACACCGACTATCAAAACTAAGATCCGGTCCATTGAAACTAATAGAGTGTACTACATTAGTTAATCTGTTAGTTTGTTTTTAGAGTTAGTTAGACGTAGTTTTCTACGTGTCACTATAAATAAGAGCACTGATTGCATTCAGTATCTTTTTAGTCAATCAACAATCAATTCTCTCAAAGTCTCAAACTAACGGGCTCTAGCCTATGTTCTATCACTCACATCACATCCTTAGAATACTGATATGGTATCAAAATTTCGAGGCTTCCGCAACTTTTGCTGCAATGGACCCATTTGATACTGTATGAGGCACAACCCATTTGATTCATTCTCTGCTTCCATGGGTCATATTTTCTGTGTAGTGCCAAAACGGTGATGAATCTTTCTACAACAACACGGAAAGACGATTGAATATCTCTGCCGCACCTTTGTTCTAAAGTGTAGCGGCTCATCACCATTGTTGCTTGTGTCAGGCTTTTACTTTGATCACAGAGTGTTACTGTTGTGCCTATGTCATCTCGGCTCATCTAAACAAAATTGTCCCTTATCCTCCAAGCGAACAAAGCTTGAAGACAATGCCACATCTCTTAGATCACTAGTTCTTGATTCTAGCAACCATTGAAGATCTTGAAAGCCTTTTTTAAGGTCATTAGTTTTTTTCACCTTTTTTTTATCCTTTTCTTTTGAATGAATAGCAAAATACCCCATGAAATTGCAAAAATCATCAAATATTCCCCTGAAATTTTTGCAATGTCAAATATCCCCTAAAATCGAATGCTCCCACCTTTGTTTACTCCCCTAAAATATTCGAAAACATAATGTTAATGTGAGTGGTGTGTAAATGGTGAGTTGGTGACCACTATTTCGTGTGAATGGGTTGAAAAGCAAATTGTCATCTCCACTTGCTTTCATGTTTTAGTGCGATTGTTTTTGGAATACTCATCAGACTAATTTTCGCGTGCTTGTTCACACTTAAGGTTACAATTAAATAAGACCAGGCAAAAGGGAAAGAACATCTCTTTAATGGAACATAATTTGTACAAGCACCTATTCAATATTAATAAATGGCTTATGGCAATTGTTATAAAAAATGGCAATGGCAGCCGGCTGGTGTGTGCTTAATTAGAAAAGAAGATGAAAATATTTTCTAATTATTTAATGGATATAACGCTAGTAACAATTTTAAGGAACTTAATATACAAAACATTCATTTTAAATAATGCTTTTTTTTAGAAGGTAGCCTAGTGGCTAGAAATTCCACCTATAAGGTGAATAAGTGGGATGACCGTAGTTCTAACCCTGACCTCTGCATATATAATGTATTTGTCATACCAATTGAGCTAAGCTCACGAGATAAATCATGCATTTAACTCGTCTAAAAGTTAACTTTTTTAATTTCAATATTTGAGGATTCTCATAAGCACGGCTCAATTGGATGAAACATTTTTTATTTTATATGCGATAATCAGAGTTTAAATATAAAATTCTACATTTATTTACGGATGAATTTCTAATCATTAAACTACAAATAAAAAAGTTTTAACTTTTTGAATTCTTTAACAATTAGTTCCCGACCATTATTTAATTTGTAGCAAATAGACAGAACAAAGAAGCACATGATTCACACCTTAGAGTTTAGAAGCTCGTTAATCTTGTCTAATTTAGGGTCTATTTGTTATACATTTTTTGAAAATAGATTCTTATAGACAATATAATTTTTTGTAAAAAAAATTTACAAAGAAATTTTTTTTTATAAAAGTTTCAAATGAAAATTTTGTTTGAATAGTTATTCTTAAAATGTCATTTTAGGCATTTCATCATTTTATTGAAATTTTTTTATGATATCAAAATTTCAAAAAAATTACTCTTTTGAAGCTATTTCAAATTGATTTTTATAAAAATCATTTTTGAAATACAACTTTTTATAAAAATTGAGATTTTGATTATGTTTTGATCTTTAATAATGTACGTTTATGTTATATAATGTCAAAATTAATAACTGAATTTAGAAAAAACAAATATAAAAAAAAAACTTATAATATTTTGAAAAACAATTCTATAAAATCTATTTTAAAAAATACAAAGAAAAAATCCTTTTTTTTAAAAGCTAAATGAAACTCACGCTAAATCCAATACTTATGCATTATTCATTCTTACATAAACACGTCATTTGTCACGTACGTAAAACTTAATAAAGCACACTTGTGGTGAGCTACCTTTTCGTTTCATACGATGATCAGGAAAAGGATTATATGCTGTTACTTTGTTAACGCAATGATGTATGCACATGCAACTTTGGTGATTGAATTTGCAATGTTACCAAATTGAAATGCATGAATTGTGTGGTACACCAGATTTCAATTTGAAGATACATTGTCTCTTTTCTTCTCCCCTTCTAACTATAGCCCTCGTGGTCACCACTTTCTTCTTCTCTTTAGTTTATCAAATAGGGTGATCTTTGGTCAAGTTTATACAACCAAAAAGTACTAGTATATTTTTATTTTGGTGGTGAAAAAGTACATAGAGGAATAACATTACTTTTTATTATTATACTACAACACTATAATATTATGACTACAAAAATATAGAAGGAAAAGGAACGGCTTTTGTGCTGGCTTTGTCGCTTACTAATTGAGAATAATTATGAGGATAAACACGTTGTTAAATTATTTCCTTTGATATATAAAAAGACCACCACCATTCTTTCTCCTGTTATTATTACTAGACTTTAAGGTCGTCTTTTGTTTTACTAAAACCAAGAAGGTTGAGATTTAGAGAGAGGGAGAGAATGGGTGGTGTAGGTGAACTTGAGAACTCACTGGAGTTCACTCCGACCTGGGTTATGGCCGGCGTTTTCGCCGTCTTTGCCATTATTTCCTACAGCGTGGAACATACTTCTCTTTTTTGTAGAACGTTATTCCGCAACCAAGGCGGCCAGGACAACAACCACCACAAACCGGGGCTGCTTTACAATGCTTTCCGAAAGATCATTAGCCGTCTGTCTTTCTTTCATTTCTTGTTTAAAAAATCATCATTAAGTTCAATTAAACTTAAATGTTTATATGTTGTGTTATCTGCAGAGTTCGCGGTCGTGGGTCTTTTTGCTCTTATTATGTATTTTTTTGAAAACTGCATTATCAAAATATGCATTCCGCCCTGTTTATTCGACTACATGCTTCCTTGTAGTCTCACGGATCGCCTCAAAGCAGAAGGAGAAAGACAAGCCGACGCCCATCCTACGACCACTTTCTGCTCTCGCAAGGTATGGAACATTTCGTATATTTTCTTTCATTTCCAATTCTCTATACTCACTAACTAGTAAATTTCCTTTATTGTCTCTCGACATGGTCTTGTTGCTTTTTCAGAACATGGTTCCTTTATTATCTGTTGAAGCTCTGCATCAGATCGACCTCTTTATTTTCCTCCTCGCCGTGGCGCACATCATATTGTCTGGTATTGTCACTGCTCTTGGAGAAATAAGAGTGAGCAGTCTTTTCTTTTTTCTTTAATTAATAATTTTTGTTTGTTTTGATAATTGATGGCCAATGTTGCGTCCGTAGTTGAGCAATTCACGGAGGGAGCTGTACCTAGAGACGCTCCGATGTTTAAGTCAGTTTAGAACAAAAGATACAAGTGAAAAAAGTGGTAAATAATAGAATGCACGACCCTCCTGTAGAAGAGGAGTTTTATAGAGAGCCCCTAGCGCTGGGTCAAAGATCCCCTTAATAGGTTGTGTCTGTAACACCCGAGGCTGAAGAGGACGGGGAGTGGTCGCCGGTTCACGCATGACAATGTGCGGCTCCTGGCAGCTTCTGGGCAAAAACCGAATTCGTATCGGAATGAGAGGAATCCTGAGGCTGTGCAGGTATGAGACTGCATGGTTGAAGGGAGACTTATAAGGATTGATTTGAACTACCTATACCAACAAGATGCATTTTCTTTTTGGTAGATCATTCTATAAGAACTTCACAGTTAAGCGTGCTTGATTTGGAGTATTCTTTGGATGGGTGACCTTCTGGGAAGTTTTCTGAAAAGCGTGCAAGTGAGGATAAAGCCCACTGAAAAGACTCGTGTTAGTTTAAAAAAATTATTACAAAAATAGTTTACTATATTTTTAAAGCAAAGTCCTATATAACAACTACGACTTTGCTATTTAAAATTAAAAAAAAAAAAGCCTAACTTCTAGTGACCGACAAAGTCTGTCATTAAAGAGAAATGCTATTTTGACACAAATATCATGACACAATACATACACATGAGAGAGAAATAAGGAAAAAAAAAGAAGATGAAGACTCAAAATATTACCAAAGTATCCCTGTGTAAGTATTGTGCCGTGATATTCGTGTTAAAATATCATTTCTCGTCATTAAATGTTAAACTGCCGCAAGTAGAAGTTTACGGCCGCAGTAGGTAGAAGTCTTTTGCAGTTAAAATTAAACTAAAAATCATGATCTATCAGTCAATTTTCACTATAAGTCAATTTTTTATACACCCTATACTATTTTAAATAACTTAGTTTGATGGCCAAAAATATATTCACATATCTTGTTTTAGAGAGACTTTTACCTAGGCACAACATTAAATAACACTTGTTGGGCACACACACACAAATTAGAAAAAAAATAATAATCAAACAAATTAGTCACATCACTTAATATTTACTCATCATTTTATCTTTAAATTTTTTAAATGCATGTGTGTGTGCCTAACAAGTGTAATTTAGTGTTGTGCCTAAGTAAGAATTATCCCTTGTTTTAATCTATTTTTTACAAATAAATAAAAAACAATTATATATATATAGGGTAGTGGTAATACACACCCACTTACTTTTGTGAAGGTGTGTATTAGCAACCACACCTTTGAATAAGACAAAGTGATTGTTGATTTTAATTTAATAAAACAAATAGAATTTGAGGATAGAAATGTAATTTTGATGTTGATTTCTCTCACTTATCAATTTTTCTTTCCAAATTATGCTTTAAATTTAATAAAAAAAAATAGAATTTATGAACTATTTGAGAGCAAAACACAACTGGTAAAGAATTAAATTCGTTCCACAAAATTTCGAAATTAAAATGGTTCTATCCAAGTTCTTTGTTGAATTTTTTTATTGAAATTTTTTCACTTGAAATCCAAAAAGTTGCTTATTTTGTATTTCAAATCAAAAAGTCTAATGAATGTTAAGGTTTTTTTTTTAAGATAAAGATTGAGAGTTAGATCTTGGTTTTAAGGTTTTTTTTTACCAAATGATGTTAAATTAATTAACAAGTAACAGGAAAAATGAAACAGTAACAAAGAAACAGGGAAAATGAGGAAAAATGGAGAAGTGAGAGGTGGTGGGAAGAAAAATAAGTGAGAGAAAACAACATAAAATTACACTTCTATCCCCAAATTTTATTTTTTATTGAATTAAAATCAACAAACTAACTAACAAATTAATTTCTTTTATTCATTTTGCTTCCCTATTATATTTCATCGTGTCTTTATTTATAGCATTAATACTCTAATAGAACATTCTAGAAAACTTGACTCATAACCTAAAGTTATCTAATACAACTTGGGCCGATTCTATTCTATTGGGCCTATATTGGATCATTACAATACGCTACTTAGGGCTCCATTAAATTTGATGTATTTTTAAACTTATGAAAATAATTTATACAAATAAATAAACTTTTATATTAATTCATAAGTTTTTATTAACAAAAGTTATATTTTTATAATCAATTTTCTCATAAACTATCTTAAAAAATTTATAATAAAACATTTAACTTATTCATTATTTGTTTCATGCACCTTTAACGCAGGTACACTAAATGAGAGGTTTTTTATAAAATAAAAATACGGTAACTATAAGAAATCACCATTGTAAAGTATATGAGTTGGCAAGTGGGTACATTAAGTTTCTATTCACATCAACTAATTAGTCAACGGCAACAAAGACCAAACAATGACCAAACAATTATTATTTTATTCATGGTAAAATTGAAGAATGCAACCAGACCACATATTTATTCAAATTGTTGTCTTAATAAAAATTACCAATTATTATTATTATTTTGTCAAAAAAAATTCTTATTATTATGTCAAAAAATTACTATTATTAAGTTAAAATATGTATAATAATTGTTGGAATTGCCTTTAAAATGAAAGAAAAAAAATGATTTATCCTGTCATGGGCGCAAGGTGTTGCACAGGTATATCCATCATGGTTCTATGAGTGACTGCGTTCACCCTCATGGTTCTATGAGCGTGAGACCTATATAAAAAATCTTTTTTAAGTATTATTGTTATTTAATTTGTATTATTTTAATATTTATTTTTTGTCAATTTTTTTTAATATTTTTATGCATATTAATTAAAATAATTAAATCAATGTAATTTTGAATCAAAACTAATTATAAATAAAAAATATAAACATGTGGGGTTAGGATTTGGTTCTTTATAGCTAACCACCATTAAAGTAAAAACTACTCAAATCAACTATAAAATTCTTAAATCCTACACATCACTTTGGGCCCACAAAAAACAACTTAGTTTACTCACTTAGTTTACTCCCACTAAAGTTGCTCTAAGATAATCCTTATTTCACTACCTCTGTCATTTTATAGATCTGACATTATTATTGTATTTATTATTCTATAATAACAGATACTACACTTGGAAAAATATGGTAACGGCAAAGCTCAAAGTGATTACGAAAGAGGTAACTATATACATAAACATAACAACTTTTTATCCCTTCTCTAGATCTCTTTCTTCAATTCTTTTAAGGTCACCATAAATATCCCTATGAAAATGTTATCTTGTGATAAAATATTGTTTTAAAAAAAATGGGTGTATGAATTCATGGAGGGTGTGTATGAAATTTCCCTAATTAATTTGCCAACCCTCAAATCCGTCAAAAAAATTATATAACTCATATTTTTCATTTTACTCTTTCCTCACTACTTCTTGCCTGCATTTCGCTTTCTCTTCATTGCAGCTATGAAAGCAAACTTGACAAATTTCCGAGCAGCACACAATGGTCAGCTTTTCCGTTTAAGGGTTTTTTGTGTAAGTTAATTACCAATTTTTTAATGCTCTAGAATTGGAATTTTGAAAACGGAACATATACGCTTGTGATGGTAAATTTGTTAGTAAAATTCATTTAAAGATTTAAATATTATGACTCTCATTATACTATGAAATTATGTAAGAGAGTAAGAAAACATACACTAATCTATGATATAAATTTCCTCTAATGTTCTTGATTATTTTTCGCAATTGTTATTGTCTTGTCTTTCTGCCTTCTATTTTTTAAAAAGTGAACCATATGGGCTTTTATAGCTACGTTCAATGTTATAAGTTATAACCAAAGGATCGGATACTCAATGCATTATATTATCGGTTAAATATGTTTTTGATCCCTATAGTTTTTTAGAATTTTGTTTTTAGTTTTTGAAATTTTATTTTTACACTTGTTAGTCCTTGAAGTTTTTTCTGTCAATGTTTTTAATCCCTACTTTTCATTCAAATCGTGCATATCAATCGAAATTTTAATATTTTTTCCGCGATCATGTTTATTACATTATATGAATCTCTCTTACAAAAATTTAAATTTTTTTACAAGAGATGAATTAAATATGAATTTTTTGCACATAAATAATTCATCTTTTGTTAAAAAATTCTAAATTTTTATCGAAGATGTTCTTATAATATTATAAATGGTTAAATATGTTTTTAGTCCCTACATTTTGCCTTGTAATCAAGAATAATCCCTATATTTTTTTATGATTTAAAAAAACCCTACAAGTTTTTCCGTAATCAAAATTGATCCCCGCCGTTAATTTTTTTTAACAGAATGCTGACGTGGCACAAATAGCCAATAACATGGTGACATGTGTCTTTTTCCATCAGATTTATTGTGCACCTTTCCACACAAAATCTTTCTTTCTACATTTCTTCCTCCAACACAACTTCATCTTCATCACCACAAACTCAACCAAAACCGCAACAACAACCCAAACTGAAGCCATGATAAAAGACATGTGTCATCATGTTATTGGCTAATTGCACCTCATCAGCGTTCTGTTAAAAAAAATTAACGGCGGGGACCAATTTTGATTATGAAAAAAATTGTAGGGTTTTGTTAAACTATAAAAAAAAGGTATAAACTATTCTTGACTATAAGACAAATTATAGGGACTAAAAACATATTTAACCCTGTTATAAACATGAATACAAAAAATCATTCAAAAATGTGAAAATATACAAGAGTTTGATTAAAAGTAGGGACTAAAAATACTGACAGAAAAAACTTGAGGGACTAAAAATTGCAAAAAAAAATCTTCATGGACTAAAAATGAAATTATGAGAAACTATAGGGATCAAAAACATATTTAACTCTTATATTATTATTCATTACAAGGGTTATAAATATACATGTGCCAACGTATATATGTTTGTTTTGGCAACTAAGTAATTACAAATAATTACAAATTGATTGTAATGATATTGTAAATGATATTATAATAAATGTGATAGCAATTGACATGGTTAGCTAGTTAATACTCCTACACGAGTACACGCCCCCTCAAGATAGAGGTATCCTCGATAACTCCAATCTTGTCTTTGAGAAAGTGATGCCGTGTTGATGATAACGACTTTGTAAGTAGATCAGCTAGTTGATGACTTATTAGGACATGTGAAACTTGAAGCTTCTTGGCAGCGACAAGGTCACGAACAAAATGATAACCTATGGCAATATGTTGCATTCTAGAGTGAAAAACTGGATTTGCACATAGATAGGTCGCTCCGATGTTATCTCAGAATAATGTTGGAGTAGTTGATGTAATATGAAGTTCTTGTAATAAGTTTTGAATCCAAATTAACTCTCGAGTAGTGGTTGCGATAGTACGATATTCGGCTTCGGTCGACGATTTTGCTACTGTGGGTTGCTTCTTGCATGACCAAGAGATGATATTGGGGCCGAAATAAATTAAAGGGTTAATAGGTGTTTACCCCCTGCAAAGTAGGCGAGTTTTGTTTTACCCTCCCTGTAATTTATTTTTTTGAGAAAACCCCCTATAATGTTTTATTTATTTTTTTCGTAGTTCATTTTACCCCCGGGGTAAAACAAAACAACATTACAGGGGGTAAATTACACTACGAACAAAAAAATAAAACATTACAGGGGGATGTTCTCAAAAAAATAAATTACAGGGGGTAAAACAAAATTCGCCTACTTTGCAGGGGGGTAAACACCTATTAACCCTAAATTAAATAAGCACCTGTTGATTTTCTGTCGTTTGTGTCTCCAGCCCAGTCTGCATCACAAAAACTGGTGAGGCTTGTATTTGATGATCTTGTAAGATGGATACCATTAGAGATAGTGAATTTGAGATAACGAAGTACTCTCTTCAAGGCTTGCATGTTTGTCGTAGTAGGAGCTTGCGTCTGTTGTGCTAGTTTATTAACTTGGGAATGCTATGTTTGGGCGTGTGATTGAAAGATAGTGCAAGGCACCGAGTATACTGCAAAGTTCCTTACTGTCACACGACGTGGAGTCGGGTTTAGGTTGTGAGCAGTAAGAAGTGGCCATGGGGGTGGACATTGTTTTGCAATCACCCATGTTGGCTCGAAGGAGAATATCTCTGATATAATGATGTTGTGTAAGGAATAAACCAGTCTTTATTGGTATGATTTCAACTCCAAGAAAGTGGCTTGGTTGACCCAAATCTTTGAGAGAAAATTGGTCTGCAAGCGCCTGTTTGAATTGATCTAAAAAAGTAGAGTTGTTCCCACATAGTAATAAATCATCAACATACACTAGAAAATAGGCAATTGTGGAACTATAGTTGTAAATAAACAGGGACGTGTTACTCTTGGCATTAGTAAAACCATATTGTAGTAGAAATGTTTTGAGGGCATTGAACCAAACTCGTGGTGCTTGCTTGAGACCATATAATGCTTTATTTAATTTGCAAACATAATTTGGAAATGATGAGTGAATAAAGCCGGCTGGTTGAGACATGTAAACATCTTCACTTATTGTTCCACACAAGAAAGCGTTGTTTACGTCCATTTGTGTGAGAGACCATCCTTTTGAGAGAGCAATGCAAATAACAATCTTGATTGTTTGAGGTTTGATGACGGGGGTGAAGGTGTCTCTGAAATCAATACCCGGCCTTTGATGAAATCCTTTGGCTACAAGTCTTGCTTTGTAGCGAGAGATAGAGCCATCAAGATTGCGTCCATGCACCATTACGCATGAGAGCAATAAATGCATCGGTCGTCGCTTGTTGCCATTCGGCAGACTTTACTGCCTGAGATACACATGTTGGTTCAATTGGATTAGGTAGCGGATATTTGGTGGTGAGGTTTAATTGTTTTGGTTTGAAAATTCTATGTTTAGCTCTTGTTTGCAATGGGTGATTAGTGATTATTGATTTGAATTTAAGTTTGATCGGAGGATTTGTAACCGTCGGAGCATGCCTAGGTGGAGATATTAAAGTTGTAGGGGAGTTGTTTAGTGGTTGATTTGTGGGGGAATTATGAATATTTTGTGGTATTATGGACTCATGATTATCAGGTGGAATAATGGTTTCATGGTTATCTAAGTTTGTAGGTGAAGATAATTGTTGGGTGGGTTGGGTACGTGGCAAAGGTGAGGATGAGTTACTGGTGAAAGTTTGTTGAGGGGGACATGAGATTTGATGAGATAAATTAGGAGTTAATGTAGGAATGGGGTGGTTTATGGTCAAAGGTAATAAATAATTGAGATTTGTATTATTGGAATTTAAGTGAGGCGAATGGGTATGCTCCTGTGATGAATTTGCAGAATATGGAAAAATATTTTCAACAAATTGAACATGTCTAGAATTGTACAATTTATTAGTTTTATAATTATAACCTATGAAGCACGGACACAGACACGGACACCGGACACGACACGGACACTGACACGTCGACACCGATAATAATTTGAGAAAATGACATAATTCAATGTAATCGTACGTGTCGGTGTCGTGTCAGACACTGACACGGACACGCCTGATTCGAGAAGTGTCGGTGCTTCATAGATTATAACATATAGGCACTTTGAGACAAACTATAACCAAAAAATATGCAAGGTTTAGATCGTGGTTGAAATTTGTGAGAAATATATGGCTTTAGCCAAGGAAAACAAAGGCACCCAAAAGACCGGAGTTTGTTGTAATTAGGTTGAGTTTTAAATAAAGTAGAAAATGGCGAGCGCATATTTAACGTAGGTGTCGGAAGGTGATTTATGATATATATGCGGCTGTTTGAGCTGCAAATGACCAAACATTAGGTGGAAGTGATGCTTGATGAAGTAAGCATCTTGTGGCTTCAAGTAAATTACGGTGTTTTCGTTCACAAAGGTCATTATGTTGTGGGGTATGAGGTGGAGTGGTTAAATGTTGAATTCCATTGTTTTGAAAATATGATTTGAGTTTGATGAATTCTCCACCATTATCAAGGTAAAAACTTTTGATTTTGCAATTGAATTGATTTTCCAAAAGGTTTTTAAAGATAGGAAAGATGGTTGACACATCCGATTTAAACTTTAAAGGATACAACCACACATATTTGGAATAATTATCAATAAAAATAACATAATATTTGAAGTTATCAATGGAAATAAAGGGGGAAGGTCCCCAAACATCTGAATAAATAATTTCTAATGGACTAGAACTAGAAATAGTAGATTTATGAAAAGACAACTTGTGGCTCTTATCGGCCATACAATAATTGCAGTTATTGAAATGAACTTTGATAGAGATATTATTTTATTTGAGAATGTGATGAAAAATTGAAGATGATGGATGACCAAGTCGATTGTGCCAACACAGAGGTGAAGGGGTGGAAGCGGTAGAGTAGGCACGAGAAGATGTGAATGTTGGTAGTTTGTAGACATTTGGATCATTCGGACCTTGAAGAAGACACGCCCCTGTGGTCAAATCCTTTACCTTAAAGAAAGTAGGGAAAAATTCAATAGAGACATTGTTAATGTTGCATGGTTGAGAGACAGATACAAGGTTTTGGGTGACATCAGGAGCATAGAGAACATTATTAAGGACAAATTTATGGTTAAGTTTGGATGAATTAAGTGTTGTAGAACCAACATGTGTAATAGGAAGAGTTATACCGTTAGCAAAATGGAGATGATCATCACCATTATAATCGCCATATAAAGAGAGATTATTTAAATCATTGGTAATGTGATGGGAGGCGCCGGAGTCGAAGAGCCATTCCGGTGGCGCAATCGTAGCGTGGGCTGCATAGGCTGCTGGCGGAGACGACTGCTTTTTGGTACACGTAAACTTTTTGCAATTTGGTGCTTCATGTCCTTTTATGGAGCACAACAGACATGTGACATTTGAGCGTTTAGACCTCTGTTGTGGAGGAAGAAGATGGGATAGTGGCCATTTTTGGATAAAGGAGAATTGTTTTCTTTTGCTGTTAAGCAGTAGGCGATACTGATACCATAAAGCATTGGATACTCAATGCATTATATTATTATTCATTACAAGGGGATAAATATACAACATGTGCCAACGTGTATATATGTTTGTTTTGGCAACTAAGTAATTACAAATAATTACAAATTGATAACAATGATATTGTAATGATTGTAAATGATATTATAATAAATAAATGTGATAGCAATTGACTTTGTTAGCTAGTTAATACTCCTATAATAACTTGGGAGAGAGATATACCACTTATTTTAAATTTCAAAATATATAAGACCACATTGGCTTTAGTTACATGAGCCACACTTAGAGATTATTAAAAGAATGCGACAAAATTTCCCCCGCTCTTGTTTCTTTAATATTCCTGCTGATTGTATGTGTGCACCCGTTATGTCATGTATATATGTACATCTTCTACAAAGTCAAATCTAAGTGAGTTGTTCCTGCTCCTCGGATGATTTTCTTTAACTTTTATTTTTACTAATCCTGTTTATACTTTCAGCGATCTATTTTCCGTTCTGTGACAGAATCAGATTATTTGATATTAAAATATGGTTTCTGTAAGGTAAGGTTCTGTTGTACCATATTTGTTGTCAAATAATCTCTCAATTTGCTTTTATCTGGTGCCTCCAATAAATGAATCATGCATATATCCTTTTCTATTTCTTCCTTGTAGGCCCATGGCACCTACGTAAACACAGGGCTTTATTTTTATCGCTGCATGGTTCGTGCTATTATAAAGTATTTCAAGCAAATTGCTGTCATAAGGTAAGTGTGCTCTTCTGTAGAATAAGCAAACTGCAAGTCCTCACACTACTTGCTAATTGCTATTATCTTTCAACTGTCTAAATCATTTTACACTATCCAGCGACATCCTAAATTAAAAGGAAAATGATATTTGGTACGACGTTAGATTCGTCGGAACCACACGAATAGGCTATTAGACTTTGATAGTTTTCATTTGATCTCATCTAAAACTGCAATCCACTTCTTACTACCTAAACTAACCCAAAATAACATGAATCATTAGCAAACAGCCAATTCCACCGTTTTAACAAGCACCCTAAAGTCTATGATAGTTTTGAATGTATCCATGTGTAAGCATTTGCCACCTCTTGTTGTTCCCTTGCACATAGTGCTAGTATTGCAAGGATTCAATCCAAGAAGCTTTGTCGGTTTTGATATACTAGAGTATAGCACACAAGTGGTGTGTTTTTAATGTCAACTGCGTTCAATATCCTCCATTCGTGCCTTTTACGCGACAAATTGGTGTCGTACCATTTAGCAATACTCAAATTAAAACTACCACCTCAAATACTAGCTAACACTATACATACTCACATGTATACATCAACATCAGTTTAGTTGTCAAGAATACTTTATGATTTTATCATCTCATTGCATTAAGTGTTGTTGATTCCTTTAATAGCAATTCTACTTCATGGTTGCAGTTTGTATCTTTGGGTCTTTGGGGTCTTCTACTTGTTGCTAAATGTAAATGGTATGCTTTGAGACATACAGCTATGATTCATGCTAATATATATATATATATATTGCTTGTCATTTTTAAATATATCATATTTTCATGTCATCATTTAATTGGCTCTTACATGGGTAAAGGGCATAACACGACACTTATGTGAAATGACAATAAATATATATATATATATATATACACACACACACATAGAAGGGATCCATCGATGGTCACTTCCAAAATGAAAGTTTCACTTTTGTAACTAAAGATTCAACAGAAACAGTTTCAAGTTTCAACAGCACTTTCTGTAATGATAAAGGAAGAGAATCTTAAGAATTTTTGTGAATTGGCTATGAGTTTCAAGAATGATGGCCATTTTTGTACAAGGACTCGTCATTTCTTTTGGTTTTGCTTGTTTTCTTTGAATCTCACAATTAAGATATCTGCTTTACTCTTTTAGGTTGGCATGCATATTTCTGGATTGCTATAATACCTATTATTGTAAGTATTTTTGTTCATTCATGATCACACAATCCTAAACAAAATCTATTTACACACACATAAATAAAAAAGTATGAAGGAGAAAATAATTAATTAAATAATGTATTTTTATGAGATAATTAAATGATATGTATTTTACGAGTGTATGCCTAAACGATATTTATTTGGGGTTGTGACGCTATAAGTATTTCACCATCATAGTAAAAATGACATTGTTATTTATTGTATATATATTGGAATTTCTTTATAGTTTTTTCAGTTATGATTATTACTCTTGGTTATAGAAGAGTCACATGCTTTTTCCGGTGTTGTTCTTTCTATCACTTATTTATGGTTTCTTGTTAACCTTGTTTGCACATGGCAATATGGCATGTTTGTCAAGTTGCATAATTTTTTCATACAAATTGATGTGTTAATACTTAACAACCCTTAAATTCAGAATATCCTTTCTTTCTTGTATTTCAGCCTTTAAATTTTATGGGAGCTATTCTGGGGCATATAGTAACCCAACAAGCTCTTGAAATATCCGAAGATTATGTAAAAGGACTTAATAATAGACGGCATTTTGTTGCACCACTTATACCGCAAGAAGCAAAGGCCTATTGGTTTAATTGTCCCGACTTCATTCTCCGCTTGATTCACTTTATCATTTTCCAAACTGCTTTTGAGATAGCAACTTTTCTGTGGATAGGGGTAAGCAAATCACTTTTCATTTTCATATATAACTGCTTTTGTGACAGGGTTGAGAGGAGTTTTGAATATAATCTATTTGTATTCTCAGATTACACATGGATTTGATTCATGTATGATGGGACAACTTTATTTCACTGTTCCAAGGCTCTTTATTGGGTAACCGCAATATATACTTCTTTTTTCTTTTGACTATTTCTTTATTTGCTTGTAGTAAATTCTGAACTCTAGTCTCAACACCAATCTTTTTTCTCTCTTTGTTTTTTGTCCCTCTATGTTGGGGTATAGGGTATATACTCTGGGACTGTGTGGCTACAGCACCCTACCACTATACACAATTGTAACAGAGGTACACATTTCGCATGCATAACTATTCAAACTGAAACGCAGAATTATTTGATATTTTGTCCTCTTTAATTTGAATTTCGTTATTTTTTAATTGCAGATGGAAGGTGCAATTAATCGGGGAAAATTAGACAATGCTATCGAACAGGGCGGTCTACAATTATTAGATAGACTTATATGATAGATATGATATATTGGTGTGAGGAAATTTGGAGTGTCTAAAAACATGTTTTCTTCTATTCAGTAGCAATGTTATTTTGAATTTTCTGTCTGCACTTGCTTTTGCGTCTTGTATGTGAACCTGCTTTATTAATTAAGTTTGCTATTTCAAAAAAAAAAAAAAAAAAAGATAATCATACTAGTCAGTTAGTATATATGTATGTATGTATGTGACGAGTTAGATGTTTTGGATAATGTATCTGAGATTTTTAATTTTTTGAAAGAATAAATATGGTTTTAAATTATGGTCCGCATCCACAATTGCGGCCACAAATGCAATATTGCCGATGTGGTAGCTGCTGCAACTTCATGCGCAATTGTGAGATGTGATCTTCAATCACGCGTACAGTTGCATTGTAACCGCATTAGACGATTTCGACCATATTCATTCAAATCTTCTCACCAAAAATTAAAATTTATGAAACCCAAATTTCAATTTACATCAAATCTAATGTAAAAATCTTACACTTAATAGTCAGTCTCTTAATTGTGTATGTCAAGCACCTTATGACCATAGAGTTAAAAAAAATACAACCTGCATAATATAGCAGGGAAACAAACCCAAACACACCTTAGGCCACCCAAAAAGTAGCAAAGAACCAATCCCCTAGCAAATTGAAAGACAAAATCTACTAACAAGAACTAAAATACACACCAAAACAAACATAGTAGTGCATAAAAGGAGATTGCAACAGAAATGCAGCAACAGCACAGCAGAGGACCAAACCAAAAAAACACAGAATCCATCCAGAACTCAGAAACAAGTGAGCCCAAACCTGATAAACCAACACCATCAGCAATATTATCTTAAAAGCTTAAATTACACCCGAGTGACTCTTTATAAAAAAACGTGTAGATCATGCAGAATCTGTGGACTCAAGTCTAACTCACTCTATTGAAATTAAGTTATTAAACACTATTACTGTATGATATTTTGCATTAATTAATTGTGACATTATGAGGCTGCCACTGCTTTTGCTGCCATAATGGTATCAAAGCAAATAAGCAAATAACACATCTTAATTTAGAATACTATATGGTATCAAAGCAAATAAGCAATATTATGAGGCTGCCACTGCTTTTGCTGCCATGGATGTGAATCACAAGTTCCATTATGCAACAGATCCAAGCTATTGTATGAGGCAGGCACAGTTCATCATTTGATTCATTCTCTGCTTCCATTGGTCATCATATAAAAATTGAACCAACAATTAGTAAAAGACGGTTCCGTCCAAATGTCAAATTATACTAATTAACAATTGAATTTTGATTGAACTAAAAAAGTGTTTGGTGGAAGTCTCACTGTCGGTCATATAAAAATATAGTATAATCATTATAATCCAACCATTTCTTTTTATTTATTGTCCAAAAAGGACAAGATCTAGATTTAAAAAAATTGCCTTTCAATTTGTAACCATCGATTGTGGTAGCAAATACCAATTTTATTGTTCTTTTCTAAGTACAATATTTTTTTAAGTTCTACTATAATCCTTTGTCCTTGTTTTAGCTATATAAATGTATGTACTACAACTACAGGGATTGTTACGACTTACAAGCAAAACAAACAAGGAAAGACTTCACCTGCACGATAAGAATTGATGAAGGATTATATTATCACAAACAATAATATAGTACTATCTTTTTATCTATAAATCTAAGTACTGAAGGTAGAGTCGAAAAATTGATTCACAATTTGCTCAATACATACTATATGAAAACATTATGCATTTTTGTTTATCTATATCTTAATTTTACTAACTTAGTTATTCTTATTTCCTTTCATTTTTATTTCTGTAATTTTAATAGAAAAAAAAAATTAAATATTTATTTAACATATCTTTATATATCATTTTATATCTATAAGTTAATTCAACCGTTAATCTTATCAAATACTATAAATTTAATTAGCTATTTGCAGTTTTTTGTCAAAGGGTCATAAGTCATAACCAGTAAAAATATACTATAAGATAAAAAAATTATCAAACAACTTTTTTTTGCCATATTTATATACATATATTGTAAATTGTAAGCCCAAAATCTAACATATTATAGTGTTGATGGTTACAATAGCAAAAATACGGCAAACTAAAAAATCCCCTAAATTATTGTTTGAAATATTTCCAACAGAATTTAATTCAACATAGATTATACATTGTTTTTTTAGATCAAACATATATTACTCCTTGTTATGTATGAATCATGATGCATCATTTAAAAGTAGTCCACCACGGTAGTGTAGAGTACAACACAAGCAACATAAACATTCAATAGAAAATGAAATCTGTTTTTTTTTTTTGTTCAAATGAAAGATAGTTACTAGAATTCTGATAATAACAACTCTATCAGAAAAATGATACAGTCTCGATCCGAAATATCACACGGTAGTAGTAGTGTGGACTTGAAAAAGATTAAAAAATAATAATTAAATAATACAAATATTATTTCTGTTAATTGGATTATGACAGCAGGATTAATCGGTATAATAATAATAATTGGATCGATTATAAGCGTGTAATAAAAGGTCAATTATGTAATTTGACCATTGATAGAGTACATTTCAATAAACCCATTGGCACCGACAGCCACAGAGATCAAAACCGGAAGCAACCGGTATTACATCCGACAGCTGTTGCCACCTCAGAAAATATTCGGAATGCCAATAATCCACAAGCCTCGCATCTCTCTCAAAACCACCGACACGTGTTAAAACCCCATTGGATTCCCAATAATAAGTCAATCTAACACTGAGCTAAGCCGTAATAATTAGAGCTTAAACGGCTCATTAACAAAACCGGTAACCGATTCATCTGGTAAATAAAGAACCATAAATCAGACATATAGAAAAAACGCCAACACAACACTAGTTGTAGTTTGTAGCAGAGTGTGTGTGTTGTGTTGCAAAGTGCAAAGTGAAGAGAAAGAAAAAAAAATGGCGTGTTAAGCGGGGCGAAGATTTTCATGCTTTGCCACCAAATCTGAAACGCAGATCGTGAACTCTTCATCACTGATCTGCTTCACTCTCTGTCACAACACAACATGGAAGCTTCTTCCGGCATGGTTGCTGGCTCCCATAATCGTAACGAGCTTGTTCGGATTCGTCATGATTCTTCCGACAGCGGGGTTAGTTAGTTAGTTTAATTCTCAAACCTTAATAACAATGTTGTTCTGTTCAATTGATTGTGATTTTTTTTTTTTTTTTTAATTTAAAGTTTAGATCAGATCTGTGTGGTCATAGACTCAATTTGATCTTCAAGTTTTATGAGTAAATGATTGGTTAATTGGTATTTGATGTTATGATTCTAATTTTGATATATAAATGTCTAATTGATTACAGAAACCATTGAAGAATTTGAATGGACAAAACTGTCAAATATGTGGTGAGAATGTTGGATTGACAGCAACTGGTGATCTGTTTGTTGCTTGTAATGAGTGTGGTTATCCAGTTTGTCGTCCTTGTTATGATTATGAACGAAGAGATGGGAATCAATCTTGTCCTCAGTGCAAAACTAGATACAAAAGACACAAAGGTTTGTTTGTTTGTTTTTTTGGTTTGATCTTTTATGTGTTTTATATTTTGATTTGAAATTATATGAATCTGGATGTATTAGGGAGTGCTAGAGTGGATGGAGATGATGATGAAGAAGATGGTGATGATATAGAGAATGAATTCAATTACAAGAAAGGAAATACTAAATCGAGGACACAGTGGGACGATGATGCTGACCTTTCTTCATCTTCTAGACGCGATTATCAGCAACCGATTCCACTTCTCACTAATGGCCAGACGGTAATACATTCAATTGTTTTAGGATTCGTTACATGGTTTCCATTTTTGGATCTCACTTTCTATTTTATATGCAAATTGTCTTTATTCTTGAGCTGTAACGAAGAAATGAATAACAACCACTAAAAGATGTTAAGATGAACTTTTTCTTTATTCCATGTATTTAATGTTGTGTGTTCCTATCTACGGGTATATATGCTACTGTGTATTACATGAAATAATGCATATTTTTTTCATTTATCTTTCATTAACAATTAATATTGACAGATGTCTGGTGAGATCCCTACGCCCGATAATCAATCTGTCCGAACAACCTCAGGTCCTTTGGGCCCATCTGAGAAATCTCACTCACTTCCCTATATCGATCCAAGGCTACCAGGTATACTGTTAAGTTGAAGCTGTGCTATATTTTGTAGTTATTAGATTATCATGATTTTCCAATTGACTGTGTATTTGTTATTACAGTTCCGGTGAGAATTGTGGATCCATCGAAGGACTTAAATTCTTATGGTTTGGGAAATGTCGACTGGAAGGAAAGGGTTGAAGGTTGGAAGCTGAAGCACGAGAAAAATATGGTACAAATGACTGGTAGATATTCTGATGGGAAAAGTGGAGGAGGAGGAGACATTGAAGGGACTGGTTCTAATGGAGAAGAGCTTCAAATGTAAGCCATTTATGTCGTTTGTTTCGATGTTTAATCACTAGCTAATCATATTTGGGATGCGTCAGGGAGCAATCTTTGCTTGTTTATATGCTAAAGAAGTTTAATTTATTTTTCTGTTGAAAGCATTCAAATCGATTTTCATTTCGTCTCTGTTTTGTCAAGATCGTGATCTAAATCGTTAGATTGTATTGGTCTTGTCACCTCGTTAAGACTTGGATCACATGCGAAATCACAATTAGTAAGATCGGATTTTGCGATCCCAAAAAAGGGTAATTATTCAGGTTGGGATGTGCCTATTAGGATAATTATCCTCCGTAATATTGACATATATTTTGGGTGTTATGCGTATGAGTTTTCAGTTGAATTTACTTTAAATATTTACTCGGATTGAATTTCAATTCAAGTTAAAATGGTCCGTTGTTTCTGTTTTTGCAGGGTTGATGATGCTCGACAACCTATGAGTCGGATTGTACCTATCTCTTCATCTCAGCTGACCCCTTATCGTGTTGTTATCGTACTCCGGCTGATAATTCTTGGCTTTTTCTTACAATATCGTGTAACTCACCCAGTTAAAGATGCATACCCACTGTGGTTGACATCAGTTATCTGTGAGATTTGGTTTGCCTTATCTTGGATTTTGGATCAGTTTCCCAAATGGTCTCCCATTAATCGTGAGACTTATCTCGACAGGCTTGCTATAAGGTGTGGAATGTTCTGTTTCCTTTCACCATTGGACTTGGCTTGGTTTAACTAACTATGATCCGACATTTTCTGTTCCACTAATCTTAGTTTGTCTTGTGTAGATATGATCGTGAAGGAGAACCATCACAGCTGGCTCCTGTTGACATTTTTGTTAGTACAGTGGACCCTCTCAAAGAGCCGCCTCTTGTAACTGCAAATACTGTTTTGTCTATACTTGCTGTTGATTACCCTGTCGACAAGGTTTCCTGCTATGTATCAGACGATGGTTCAGCAATGTTGACTTTTGAAGCCTTATCTGAAACAGCCGAATTTGCAAAGTTGTGGGTGCCCTTTTGCAAAAAGCACAATATTGAGCCAAGAGCACCTGAATTTTATTTTGCTCAGAAGATTGATTACTTAAAGGACAAGATTCAACCCTCTTTTGTTAAGGAGCGACGTGCAATGAAGGTTGTTCTTAAGGCATCAATCACGTTTCAATTTCCAGTTCAATATTTATATATAGACATGTAGAAATATTAAATATGGATATTTGTGCATAACAGAGAGAATATGAAGAATTCAAAGTAAGGATCAATAGCTATGTGGCCAAAGCTCAGAAGACGCCAGAGGAAGGTTGGACAATGCAGGATGGAACTCCTTGGCCTGGAAATAATTCCAGGGATCATCCTGGAATGATTCAGGTATTAGAATTTTCTCTATAATGCACATAACCTATGCCGTTATTGATATATTCAGTTTAGTTATATTTATTTTGTGGTATGCAGGTGTTTTTAGGTCATAGTGGAGGACTTGATACAGATGGTAATGAGCTTCCTAGGCTTGTTTATGTTTCTCGTGAAAAGCGACCAGGTTTCCAACATCACAAGAAGGCTGGAGCTATGAATGCATTGGTTTGTCATACTGAAGCCTCTTATTTTATGTGTTTGATGGCATTGTTTGGTTTATTTTCTTCTTAGTGGCTGTGTCTTGTACCGTTTCTTGTTTTGTTCCCATTGAAAGATGACGTCAAAAAGCTGAATCTATATGAAAAATAACTTACAAAGTGGTGCCATGAGTCAACATAGTACAATGATTAACAATGTTTAACGTACAAAGTGGTTTATTTTCTTTAGGTTGTGAATGATGTTGCTAATCAATGATTGGGTACGATGGTTCTGCTTTTTATTTATTTATTAGAAATATAAGCTTTAGGATGTCAAAATGATGTTACTAGTCGATGGTTGAGTAGGATGGTTGTGCTGTTTTATTTATCAGAAAGATAGGTTTGAACATATCTAACCTTGGTTTATCTTGTGCAATGCAGATTCGAGTTTCTGCTGTCTTGACAAACGGTGCATATCTTTTGAATGTTGATTGTGATCACTACTTCAACAATAGCAAAGCTCTTAAAGAAGCAATGTGTTTCATGATGGATCCCGCTTATGGAAAGAAGACATGCTATGTACAATTTCCTCAGAGATTTGATGGCATTGATTTGCACGATCGATATGCCAATCGCAACATTGTCTTCTTCGATGTACGTCTTTATTCTTTTGTAATTTTTCCATTTTTTAACCTAGAAATTATCTTCTTTCCTTGCATAATTGCATTACTCTCCGCTGCTTTGGCTAAACTTCATGTTTTTTCATCCGTCAGATCAACATGAAAGGTCATGATGGTATTCAGGGTCCAGTCTATGTGGGAACTGGTTGTTGTTTCAATAGGCAAGCTTTGTATGGTTATGATCCTGTTTTGACTGAGGAAGATCTCGAACCTAACATTGTTGTGAAGAGTTGTTGGGGTTCTAGAAAGAAGGGAAGGGGTGGCAACAAAAAGTATGGTGACAAGAAAAGGGGAGTTAAAAGAACTGAATCCACAATTCCCATATTTAATATGGAGGACGACGAGGGTGTTGAAGGTATGCTAAACCACCAACGCATTTAGAATTTGAAATGTTAATTTCATGCAAGAAAATTGATTGATGTAACTTTTCAGATATTTATAGATTTGCCAAAAAAATGATAATTACAATTTCTTTTTGCAGGTTATGACGAGGAAAGGTCGCTTCTAATGTCTACGAAGAGCTTGGAGAAGCGTTTCGGACAGTCACCAGTTTTTATTGCTGCTACCTTATATGAGCAGGGTGGCATTCCACCTGCAACCAATCCTGCAACTCTTCTTAAGGAAGCAATCCACGTTATCAGTTGTGGTTATGAAGACAAGACTGAATGGGGCAAAGAGGTCAGCATGTCAATTTACACTGTTTTTAATTTTGATACACTGTCAATAAATCACAACGAACCATATGTGTGATTTTAAAAGAGTTATGGTTAATGTCAAATGTTTTTAATGATTTGAGGATTGTGATTGATTGACTGTGTAAAAAGTATTTGCACTGACAGTGTATGGATCTATGAGTAGCTTGTTTATTTAGCTATTAATTAACACACTTTCTTACCTCACCAGATTGGATGGATCTATGGTTCTGTGACTGAAGATATCTTGACTGGGTTTAAGATGCATGCGCGTGGGTGGATTTCCATCTATTGCATGCCACCTCGTCCAGCATTTAAGGGTTCTGCGCCCATCAATCTTTCTGATCGTCTCAATCAAGTGCTTCGGTGGGCCTTGGGTTCTATCGAGATTTTCCTTAGCAGGCATTGTCCCTTATGGTATGGCTACAATGGAAGGATGAAGCCTCTCATGAGGCTGGCCTATATCAACACAATTGTCTACCCCTTTACCTCAATCCCACTGATTGCGTACTGTACGCTACCTGCATTTTGTCTTATCACAAATAAATTTATTATTCCCGAGGTAAATGATTTCTTCTATCTCCCATTGATTGTGGATTTTGCTCTTGAAACTTTGGAAACTCATTGACATTTTGTCAATCTTATGCAGATAAGTAACTTTGCAAGTATGTGGTTTATTCTTCTCTTTATCTCCATTTTTACTACTTCGATCCTCGAGCTTAGGTGGAGTGGTGTCGGTATAGAAGACTGGTGGAGAAATGAACAGTTTTGGGTTATCGGTGGGACATCCGCACATCTTTTCGCTGTGTTCCAAGGTCTTCTCAAAGTACTTGCAGGTATCGACACAAATTTTACCGTTACATCAAAGGCATCAGATGAAGATGGGGACTTCGCCGAGCTTTATGTGTTCAAATGGACATCTCTTCTCATCCCTCCTACAACAGTGCTTATTGTAAATTTGATAGGTATTGTGGCTGGTGTATCCTATGCCATAAACAGTGGTTACCAATCTTGGGGTCCACTATTTGGAAAGCTCTTCTTTGCTATATGGGTCATTGCTCATTTATACCCTTTCTTGAAGGGTCTTTTGGGGAAATCAAATCGTACCCCGACTATCGTTATTGTCTGGTCTATTCTTCTTGCTTCAATATTCTCTTTGTTGTGGGTGAGGATTGACCCCTTCATCAAGGATCCCAACAAAGCATCATCCAATGGTCAATGTGGTATCAACTGTTAGTTTATCTTAAAGATTCATTTTGTGTATTAATATCCCCTTTTGATTGGAGACTTAAAGGTTGCACTAGTGTATATAAGCAAGAATTCAGTATGGAGTCCTATTTATGCATGATGAAAAATAGGATGGGGGATAAAATGTAAACTTTCATAGCATTCTTGTTTCTTTTGTTTATTTTATTTATTCCTCTTTGGTGTCCTTACAAGGATAGTTATGTTGAGATGTATTTCTATGTCGATGTTGTATTTTTTGTCCACATGATATAAAATTTGTTTATGACTTGACTATAATATATAGTGAAAGCAAACAAGGTGCAATTTGCATGAGATAATTTATATGTAATATTTTGTTGGTCAGAGTTTTTGTGTCGGTATCTCAAGTGATGAGGCATTTATCTAGAGAAGTTTTGATGTTTTAATAATTTACATGAATGTCACTAATCTTTCAGAACCTTTCCTTCTACTCCCTTTGAGATATTAGCCATTAACCTCAACATATATATGTATCAGAGGTTGTTGTTAATGGACCACTAGATTAAGAACATAGAATCTCATATATCAAAGGTTAATCCAATTGTTAGTTGGTTCAGTGGTGAATGACGTTGAACTTGGTAGGGAAGACTACGGTTCAATTTCCCGCAACTGCAATCGGGAGGGGGCTGAAACCACGTAATGTCAAAACTGACCCCCGAACCAGATTAAACTGGTGGTGAAAAAAAAAAGAAAATTAATCCAAAGTAACTAATCCAATTTTTTATTTTTGACTCCCTGAAAAATCCAACTTGAACTTTCACCAACTCATTGCACCCAGCTTCAAGAATATCTGTAAATATTTCCAGAAAAAAGACATGCACAATTTGTGAGAGATTGATTCCCCCTAACAACTAATCACTCTTCAAATAAGCTTTCACCAACACGTGTTCCCATTATGCAACATACTGTTCTCAACCAAACTTCAACAAAAGAAAATAATTTCATAAAATATGTTTGCACAATATAATCTAGAGAAAAAATGGCAATGTCATGCTCAACAAAAATTAACTTCATAAAATATGATTGGTTACAGTCAATTTCCAAGAAGAACAAAATTACAAAGTAGATTTTCAACTTGAAGATGTGCAGCCAAGACACAATGAAAAATCTGGCAGCAACAAAAATAAACAAAAAACCAACATTCCATTCTCAGATGCTTATAAATGTGATTTGTGAGGGTGAAAAAATCCAGTATAAAAGAGAAACCAGAATTAAGTTAACCAAATGTATAAAAAAAGTATGCAGCAGTTCCACATCTTGGCTTTGGTGGAAACAAAACACATGACTCGGCCTATTCCTCCTCGTCGTTATCTATCAATATCTTCTTGCATGCTTCATAACACATGAATGAGATTCCGGCGGCTGGTACTAACTTCATGCAACTAGGTCCAAGCCCTCTATATAGACCCTGGATCCCTTCTTGTTCAAGTATGCTAACAAGTGCATGAACCACATTTTTGTAAACCTGTCTTCCACTAAGAGCTCCAACTTGCATATGCTTGCGAGCCACCTCAAGTGGAAAAGTTGCAGTACTTGAAATAGCACCGGCTGCTGAACCTATCAAAAGGGTTTCGATGTTGCCAATCTTCTCTTGTTTAAAAAATTTTCGGTATGCTTTCCGTAGAGTATCATAAGCAAAGTAATTGGTAGCCGAATATGGAATGACTCCAATTAGACTAGGAGTCAGGCCTCTGTAAAGTTCTGCAGGACCCTCTTCTTTAATTATTTTTACGAATGCATCAACAAGACCATTGTAAACACCTCTCTGCAATATCACTAATCAAGTTTAAGTTTCACCTTCTATTTTCAAATATGATGCTAAAACATTATACGGGAAAGCAAACTATGTATTCAGCCTAGACCCTGTTTGAATAAACAATTTAATTAAGTGCATAAGCAGTTATTGTATAAGTGTTTATGTATAAGCTATTTCTATAACAAAAGATAAAATAAAGTCAATGTTTTCATAGGCTATCCTGGAGAGTTTATGGAAATAAGCTGAAAACGGCTTATGGACATGTCATATGCTGTTTCTATACACTTTTCCATAATCACAGGTACTTATGTCGATAGATAAACTCAAATATTATACTCCTTTGGTCTCGTATAGAAGCAACATTTTACTTTTTAAATTCATTTAATAATAGATGTATCTAGTCTAGTCTATAATACTGACTAAATTTATCAGTTATTGAATGAATCTAAAAAGTAAAAAATTGCTTATATATGAGACCGAAGGGAGTATCATTATATGTACATACCTGGATAGTTAGCCTAGTCTTCAGTAGTTCTAGGGGATACGTGCAAATAGTTGAACTCACTCCAGCACAAGCACCTGCAATCAATGATGCAGGAACTGGGAGTTTGGACTGCTCCCCAGGCTTTGCGGAAAGGTTCTTGTTTACCGTATCATAAGCAAATAGCTGCAGAAATAGGTGAAAATAAATTGAGATAAAGAGTTACAATGTAGACTACAGAACCATTTATCATGTTCATTTAATTACAGAGATTTGGCTGACCTGTCAGAAATTTAATTAAACAAGTTAACGAGACATACTTGCTCATTGACTTACCTGATGGGCCATTTATATATTTAAGACCCCCCCACCTAGAAACAAGAACAAAGCACCATCATATGAAAGCTCTCTAGCAATATAAATCAAAGAAACTTAAGCCCTAAAACTGCTAAGGAATTAAAAGAGGGCCAGGAAGATGTAAAGCATAAAACTTAAAGCTTAAGAAGTAACTAAATTCTAAGAGCGATAAAACCAACTATGTATATATGCTGTACTTCTGTTCAATGATGACCTATACGATTTTATAAAATTGATTAAAGATAAGCAAAGATATTAGAGAAAAGAGTTGGAGAAGCTATCCCGGCATGTATTCAAGCAAAATTTGACAGTCCCTTTGGTTAGTACCCTGGAGTGAGAGAACTGAACTAGCCAATCTAAAGATCTATTTGTTTCTCTAATGCTAATAGTCTAACAAAACTCCATACAGTCAAACACCATTGCTGCCTGAGGATGTTGTCTATGGCTCTAGATATATCATAGGGGTGACTATCATTGCAAATTTGCACACTTGTTCGATCATCTATATATCTACAAGGAGAATTAATTCCCAGCAAATCCTGCTTAAACTCACAATTCCTTCCTACCAGACTTTGGCATATTAAATTCATTTTAGGACTTACAAAAAGTATCTAAATAACTGTTTCTAAAACCATAAGAATTTTTGAGATATAAAGCCGGTAGTGACCGTCCTTAAAATCGTGGAAATTGTAGTCAGCAGATCATAGACTTTCAATATGGTGGATACATCTTTTAATAGATTCAAGACTCATGTAAGAATTTATTTGCAATGAAATTATGAATCGCTTCCTAAAACAAGTCCTGCCAAAAGTTGTAAATTCATGACATGACGTAATGCTCCAATCCAACAGAGAACAAAGTAGATAAATAAATGAAAAAGCCTAGACTCGGCATCATAATTAATGATTATTGATATGGATTGGGACACTGAATGAGTATTAAGAAAGAGGTCCACGGTTCGACGCCTACGACTAACAAATTCCCCTCCCCTAACATTTGCCTATAAAAAACGATTAAAAGCAACAAAAAAAAATCTATGTACAATCAGAGAAGCAATCATGTCATGTGGAGTAATTCAGTAACATTAACAAAAACGCCTTAAAAAACAACCAAGTATCAAGTACAATAATTTAGGGATAAATAATACAAAAGCCACAAAATGATATGATGCATTACCTCAATGGCTTTGCTAGGTGCAACCCGAATGACATTAACAAGATTACCCCTAAACAAACCCTTCCATCCATCAGTTTTCATAATATCTTGAAAAACCTCAGTAGTAGAATGACCACTACTTCCAACCATCAAATGAGTCCTAATAGTCTCCAAAGGTGCCACAGTAGTTCTAGAGATAGCTCCAGCAATAGCTCCACTACACAACCTCCTAATAGAAGGATTCCTTATCTTAATCTTGAGTTTAAACCCACCATTTTTATTCTTCACCTTAACAACTTCTTCACCTTCCCCATTCACATTCTTAACCCCATTTGGTTCAAATTTCCAGAGTGATTGAATATACTTAACATATAATTCATTGAAAGGAAGTTTAGGGTCATCACCATTTTGAGAAGAATCGGGAGGATTTGGCTGTTGAACACCAAAGCCTATTCCCATTTGACCAACGCTAGCAAACAAACCTCCAGGATAATAGTAATCTTCATGATGAGATTGAGACCCCAAATCTGAAACTGAGAAAAACCCATCTCTTTTGTCATCAAAAATTTGATTTTTATTCCTACCCATGAACCAAAAAGAGGTTGTGACTTTTTTGTTGTTCTACAGAGAGTGTAGTAGTAGTAGTAGCAGACACAGTAACTATAAGAGAGTCATGGTTTCATGGGATGAAATGGAATTGAATGTTTGGTTTGGTCCTCTAATTGGAGATGTTTTTTGAGGAATCTTACGTTAATTAACTAATTAACTAATGATGTTTAGTGCGGCTGTGGTGTGGCTGGGTGGCTCTTGCAGTGTGGAGAAGTTAGGTCGTATTCCATTCCTTTTTGTGTAGCGTTGCTGTGCCACTGCCACCGAATCCATACAATCTTTTTTTTTTTTTTTTTTATTTACCACTCATTAAATAAATAAAATTTGATAAACTTTTTTTAGGTAATCTAATTGTTAAAATTTAATTTTTTAAAGCGAAATAGAAAGAATATCAAAGCTCGAAATCTGATCTTATTTTATCAACTGAATTTCACGGAATAAAAATTTGATATTACACTACTAGTAGTAATATATAGTTTTTGTTTGTATGTGAAAAATGAGAGTGAAGTAGATAGATAGGTATAGGGGTGTAATTGGATCGGTTTGAATCGGTTTTTAAAAAATCTAAAGTCCGAACCAATGTGTACTTAATTGGTTCGGTTTGGATCGGTTTGTCCTGTTTTTAAAAAATAAAACCGAACCAAACTAATCGGTTTGGTTCGGATACTTTGATCAGTTTTGTAATTTTTTTTTTTTTTGCAATATTTTTCCTATTATTATTTTTTTTCACTATGATTTTTTCGACGATACGTAATCAAATATCATCATACACAATAAAAAAAAATCGCAGATCAAAACTTAAATTCACATAGTTATAAGCTTAAATTTAGGGCATACCAGATCAAGAAATGTACATAAACAAACAAACATATTGTTCTCTTTTTTTTTTATTCAAGCCAAACTATATTAGAAAAAACAAATCAAGTTGGCAACATGTATTTTTGTTCTCTTTTTAAAAATTTAAAAACTTAATATTTACCGTTCACACTATGTTTATATAACAATTACTTGAAAATCCAAAATTAAAATTAAATCAGGGCATGTTTGGTTGCTATTTTAATCAACCGTGTTCTCTTTTTAAAAAAAATTAAAAACTCAAAATTATTTTAAAACATGTTTTGAAAACCTAAAATCAAAACTAAATAAAAAACATGTTTGTTTGTTCACACTGTGTTTTTGGATTCAATGTTAAGGTTGCTGCGTGTTTTTGAATTCAGAATCCTAACAAATATTAAGGTTGGGCCGACTTAATGTTGACGTGGACTTATCACATATGGACTAAAATTGATTCTATTATAGGTATCGGTTTGGTTTGGTTAAATCTAATGGATTTGAAAACGGAACCGAGAACCAATCCAAATCACATTGGTTTTCAATTGGTTCGGTTCGGTTTTTGATCCGAACCAAAAAAATCGATTTTTTTTTATTTGGATTGAATTGAATCATCGGTTCAATTGGATTTTTTTATCCGCTTACACCGGTGTACCTTGAAGCTTCTAAATTTATATGGTAGTTGCTCAAGCTTCAATCAACCAAACACATGTTATTACGTGTTTGTTTTGTTTCATATATTCATGCATTTTATGGTAGTACTAGTAGTATTTTCAATGTGATGCTATTGACTTGAACCAAATGGTCTCATTTTCACGAATGAGATTGCATTTTGACGACATTTGCCTTCTCTTCTCTTACTCTTCTTCATATATTCTTGAATTTTTTTTTAACGTTAATAGGTCTTTACTCTCTGCAAATTAAGTGAGTTTTATTTTTTCTCATGTAATTATTTTTTTTTAGATTACCCTCGTAATGTTTTTTTTTCATAGTGTATTTTATCCCTGTCGAATTTATTTTTTAAACATAGAGGATAAAATACACAACGAAAAAATTTTAAAAACATTACAGGGGACAATCTCCAAAAAATTAATTACAAGAGGAAAAAATAAAACTCCTCTACTTTGCAGGGATAAACACTTATTAACCTTTTTTATTAGTGTTCCATCGGTAGGGGTGTAATTGGACCGGTTTGGATCGGTTTTTTATGAATCCAAAGTCCGAACCAATGTGTACTCAATTGGTTCGGTTTAGATCGGTTTGTTCTGTTTTTGAAAAATGAAACCGAACCAAAGCGATAGTTTGGATCGGATACTTTGATCGATTTTGCAGTGTTTTTTTTTTTTTGCAATATTTTCCCTACTATTATTTTTTATTCGATATCCTGCTATAATTTTTTTAATCACACATGTAATCAATTATCACCATACACCATACTTTAATTGGTTTTCAAACACATTTTAATTCAAATAAAGTTGACAAAATACAATCCATAGATTTTCAATACAAAATACAACCATAAAATTAAGTTAATAAGTTTAACATCAAGTAAAAAAAACAAACTAAATAAAATTTTAATTTTTTTCCCACTTGAATCGTCAATGCACCATCATGAAATAATAAATTGAAATATATATATATATATATATATATGAGGTGAGATCCGTTGACTCCAGCAGTAAGTCTACATCAACTTACTCCGCTTAATAACTCGATATCGGTATTATATTTCTTCAATCCGATTGTTGAATTCAAAGATCTCATTGAATATATCAACTCTACAAATTTTTATAAAAATTCAAAATCGTTTGATACTTTTTCTGATAACTTCAATTGAACGTACGACAAACTTTTTAAAAAACCGTTGAATTTCAATAGTCCAAATACATAACAACATTTTTTGAATTTTTATAAAATTTGTAGAGTTGATCTACTCAATGAGATCTTTGAATTCAACGGTCTGATTGAAGAAATATAATGCCGATATCGAGTTATTAAACGGAGTAAGTCGATGGAAACTTACTCCTGGAGTCAACGGATCCCCCTATATATATATATATATATATATATATATATATATATATATATATATAAGTAAATATATGGTTAATAATATACCTATTGGTCCGGTTCATCGGTTTTTAAAAATTGAATCCGAGAACCGAACCAAACCACGTCGGTTTTTAATTGGTTTGGTTCGGTTTTGAATCCGAACCATAAACATCGGTTTTTTTTTTGTTTGGATTGGTTTAATTGGGTTTTGAGGGTTTTGAATCCGAACCACGTCTGTTTAATTGGATTTTTTTGATCCGCTTACACCTCTATCCATCGGTCTCAAACTATACTCACATATATATATATATATATATATATATATATATATATATATATATATATATATATAGATAAGATCAGGATTTTAATAATTGGGGTCAAGATTATAACTTTTTTTTTATAAACAATAACTTATATCATTTCATTATTCAATAAAGGAGTAATACATAAGGTGTTGGATATGCCTTAAAATCTCAGTCACAAGAAGTCAGAAAATCCTTAAGAAGTCTGTCAGCTGCGCCGCGCGCAGGACAGGTGGCGCAGCGGTCCAGGAAGCCACTGGAAAGTGTGGTTTGGTTCTGTCGATGGCGCTGGGAGCAGGCGTGGTGGCGCCGGGCGCGGGGGCGTGTTTTTTGGAGATTTCTTTAGAAAATATATTTTCTTGGAGGATACTCTGATTTGGATTTGTTTTGTTTTAAAATAGATTGTGTTTGTTTTTAAATAGGATATATTTAAAAACAATATGAGATTTGGTTTTATTTTAAAGATTGTCTTTTAAAATAAGTAGGCATTTATTTTTCTATAAATAGAGATTGTCTTATTCATAGAAAAATTAAGAGAGAAAGAGAGCAACAAGATTTAGAGAGTCGGGGTTTGCCACCACAAAAGGCTAGGATTTTGAATCCTAGAGCAAACTACTTTTGGAATCATCTTGTGGGACACCTTGGGTAGTCTAGATCAAATTGAGTCTCTTGGCCACAGTAAGAGATTCGGGTTTTTGGTAGAATTAGGGTTGTTAAATCCTTGTACCCAATTGTGGAAATTTCTTGTAAAGTGGTGACTATTTGATTGTAGTAGAACGAAGATGTGCTATCTCCTCCAGAGTAGGTTATTTCGAACTGGGTAAACAAATTGATCGTGTGTTCTTTTCTTCTTGCCATGTTTATTGTTTGAATTATTGCATCATTGTCTCTATCGTCCTTATTGTTTGGTTGCTTGTTACGCTTGCCCCACACATCAAGTTTCTTATTGGTGTGAGTTATGTCGAATTCACAACAATTGGCGCCCATCGTGGGGCAAGGGGATCAGCCGATTCAAGTACCATGGGTTTGAAGGAGGATATTGAGAGGTTCATCGGGATTAACGACTAAGGGTTGTGGAAGGTGAAGATGAGGGCGGTGTTAATTCAGAACAAGGGTTGAGGCGTTGAAGGGAGAAGCACGATTGGAGAGGTCTTGCTTATTACAAGGAGATGGTTGGTGTACTTTGGTGGAAACTCAGTTTGAGGTAGAGTCTTCCAATAGTGGGAGATAGTCAACATTGACTCTCAGGTATCTAATCAGAGATAGGGAGGAGTGTGATTGTGTTGAGCCAAAGGGGAACCATGGAGACCTTGTGGGAATAGGGATGGCAGTTTCACCCAAACCCGATAGACCTACCCGAAACCAAACCCAAGTCAACGGGTGAAACCCTAGTTGACTGGGTTTGAGTTTGAGTTCGGGTGGCACCCGAAATTATGGGTGTGGGTTTGGGCAGTATGAAACTCACACCCGAAACCCATACACCCGCCTGTTTATATATATATTGTATTGTGGTTGTGAACAAAGTGAATTAAACTATGTTATTGCATTGGGAAAAAAATATGTTAAGTGGGAGAGACCAACGCGGTGGTTGAGTGGATAACCATCGATTTGAAGGCAAGGCGGAGAATTGTTGGATATGCCTTAAAATCTCGGTCACAAGAAGTCAGAAAATCCTGAAGAAGTCTGTCAGCTGTGTCGCGCGCAGGTTAGGTGGCGCCGCGCGCCAGGAAGCAACTGGAAAGTGTGGTTTGGTTCTGTCGATGGCGCTGGGCGCAGGGGTGGTGTTGGGTTTTAAGAGGGTTTTTTTAAAATTTTAATCCTCTTAGCGGAATAATCCCGATGAACGGATCTTGATTAAATCATTAATCACAAATCAAATAACATAAGTTTATGTGTTTACCTCTTAAAGCGCAAAACCTTTGAAACAGAAACAGTTTCTAATCACGAGCAAAGCAACCTAGCGATGCCTCTACTCAGTCCACACGAACAGTTCCTCCAATCGTAGTGCTAGCTAAAATTTGACTGAAGGCTTTTAGAGAGAGAATGAGGGTTTAGAAAATTAGGAGTATGAATTCTAAATTCGGTTTTTGGTTAAGAATATCCTCTACACAAGAGTTCTATTTAAAGAGTCTCTTGTGTGATCAGCAAGTCATACTTACTCGTCCTTATTGACTGGGTTCTGGCAAGTGGACCAGTTTGTCGTCGAGTAATAATTCACACTCTAGGTGTCTAGAATGAGTTCGTATCCACAGGGATCGTGTCAAACCTTTGCTAGTGCTATTCTAGTTTGTTTGTTTTTGCATTCGCTTTGGTTTTTAGGAAAAATATTTTTAATTTTATAAAAAGAGCGATATGCTTTGCAAGAAATAAAAGATTTGATTCAGAAACATAGAGGATAGATATGGTGGTTGAACTTACTCCCTCCCTCATACTTGGCATAATCGGTGTATAACATAGTCATTCGTACTATTATCGGGCATCGATTCTATCCTTGTTTTAGTAGCACCTTACTGCTACCCTATGTAAGCAAAGTCCCACTACTTTTGCAACTAAGGTACCTATGAGAGCCTAACCTCACTTTGTCACATACCCTAAATTACTAGGTAGAGTTATTTACAAACATGCATTATGACCACCGACCATCCAATACCCCTAGATCTTAGTTACGGTTATTTAGTTCTAATTGTTTTTACAACTAGTTCCTGATTCTTCCACTAATTATTAAGACATAACTAGTTCAAGATTGTTGTGCCGTTCCTTTAACCTGTGTTATTTATTACTAGTTCCGGACAAATAATAGAGAGAACCCTAATGTGCTACGATTAAAGTAAACCCTAATTATTTATTCTAAGACGTCGCCGTTTATCCGGCCACGGCTAACTATATTAAAGCAAGAAAACAAATAACAAATAATAATTTATAAAGACGATTTATTATAACTTTGACTCAATTACATGACCCAAGTATTCATCGGGGAGTTCATCTTCTCCACTACAACCTAAAGAAATTATTACAAAAGACTAAACATAATTAAATTACAAGAACCTAATAGAAAAGCCTAAAGATTCATACCTTGCTGAGTTAGTTTTCCCGTAAGGGGAGAAAATTATGCCCTTAGAGCTCCTCCGAACTTCTCTCCAAAAGGAATAGAAAGTTCTTCTATTTCTGAATGAAAAATAATGAATTTTGGAGGCTCTATTTATACTTTTCGTAATGGGCCTCAGCAAGCCATCGTGGCACGCTAAGTCCATCGTGCCACGATGAGCAGATTCAGTTTAAAATTATAACTGATCCTGTGCGTTTGATCTGCGTGATCTCAATGCAAAGCCATCGTATTGCGCTGTGAGCCATCGTGATACGATGCTAAGATTCTTTCCAAAAATATAATTGATTCTGTCTTGGCGAGCAAGCATCTCTCATCGTCTTTTGCATATCTTCACCTTGTCTTGAAGCTTTTTCTCGATTCTTCGGGTTTTTGTTGATATTTGGGCTTGTTTTGGTCATTTTAATACTAATAATACTACCTAAAACACTGCAGAAATTCCTATCATCACTTATCCTAATTTTCATCCCACTAAAATGTGCATAATTATCCACTATGATTATTCCGTAATTATCTAACTACCAATGTAACACCCCTTTTTCATAACTTGAGAAAGAGCGTCACCTTTAAATACAACGAACGATTTCCTCCTATTTTATCTTTCTTGAGATATATCTCATTAATTAATTTTATTTTATCGTTCGTTGTATTTAAATGTGACGCTTTTTCTCAAGTGACGAAAAAGGGGTGTTACAATAGTGGTATCAGAGCTCGGTTCGAGTCTTTTGGGAAAATTATGAGAATAGTTGATTTATTATATTTTGGTAGCGATAATTCTATCTTAAATAGACTAATCAATTTTTCCTTTTAGGAACCCAATGACTGGTAGAACTAATCAATTGGAAACGGAAAATGGCGGCTATACCAATCCAGGAGGAAGTATGGATAGAGCTATCCAAGTTATGACGAATGTGGCAACAACCATCGCAGAACAAACTACAGCGAAGAATGAAAGAGATATTCGAAAACAACAAAGGGAGGAACGGAACGCGGAATCTAAAGGATTGGTGGACTTTAGACGACATGATCCTCCACAATTTCTTGGAGAGACGGAACCAGAGAAGGCTGACTTATGGCTCCAAAAAATGGAAAAGATCTTCAACGTTTTAGGATGCACCGATAGGGCAAAGGTCAACTATGCATCTTACTTACTTCTGGGAGATGCTGAATATTGGTGGAAGGGAACTCGCTTGATGATTGAAGCTGATAATCAAGAGATTATTTGGGAATTATTTCGTACTAAATTTCTTGATAAATATTTTCCTAGAAGTGCTAGAACTAATAAGGAACAAGAATTTCTCCTCTTAAAACAAGGAGGAATGACAATAGGAGAATATGTAGCCAAGTTTGAATCCTTGTCCAAATACTTTCGTTTTTTTCAAGATCGAATTGATGAAGATTGGTTGTGCAAAAGATTTGAGGGAGGACTCAGACTTAGCATCAAGGAATCAGTGTTACCACTAGAAATTCGACAATTCCAACCTTTAGTAGAAAAATGCAGGAAGATGAAAAAGATGAAAGAAAGCGGAATCAATCGAGGTAATGTGGTAGAACAATCTAGATGGAAGCATTCATCTCAAGGGTGGAATCAAAAAGGAAAACAACCACAAAGGAAACCTTACTCCCGACCCTCAGGGAATAACCGTGATCAACAACCTTACTGCCCGATCGCATCTTCTATTGGAGGAGGACAAGTAAAGAACCAACCCAGAGATTTTGTTTGAAAGTGTTTCAAATGCAGGAGCCCAGACCATTTTGCGAATGTTTGTCCAGTGAAGGGATTGATATGTTACCAATGCATGAAACCTGGGCATATGGTTAGAGATTGTCCACAGCAAGAAACTAAACCAAAAATGAACAACGTAAAGGCATCCAGACCAACTGTCAAAGGAAGAGTTTATACTCTCAATGGTGGTGAAGCTTCTCGATCAGAAGATCTCATACAGGGTAGTTGCGATATGTCAGGTAATCTTTTAATAGTACTATTTGATTCAGGAGCAACTCATTCATTTATTTCTATGGATCGTGTGAAACAATTAAATTTACCAATTACTTCATTGCCTTTTGATTTAATTGTCTCTACCCCAACTGCTGAACCTATTTATGCGCACTCTGTTTGTCAAAATTGTCCTATTATTATTCAGGACAAGAAATTTCTCGCTAACTTGATATGTTTACCCTTAACACAACTAGATGTAATTTTAGGCATGAACTGGTTATCTTCTAACCATATTCTTTTAGATTGTGCACGTAAGGTCTTGAGTTTTCATAACCATGAGGTTTCTGGATTTAAGTCTACCCGTCAAAAACAAACTTTTAAGGAAGGAGTTCTAGGGAATATGCTTTTATCTTCTTTAAAAATCGAGAGTGAGCTAGTGTTAGACCATGTACCTATTGCGCAAGATTTCCCAGACGTATTTTCAGAAGATGTTCCCGGTTTACCCCCAACTAGAGATATCGAATTTTCGATAGATTTAATGCCAGGATCAGGTCCAATTTCTACCGCACCATATAGAATGGCCCCAACCGAACTAGCTGAACTAAAGACGCAATTGGAAGACTTATTGTCAAAACAATTCATTAGACCAAGTGTTTCGCCATGGGGAGCTCCAGTATTGTTGGTGAAAAAGAAAGATTGAGGCTCAAGACTTTGTGTGGATTACGGACAACTCAACAAAGCAACAATCAAGATTAGGTATCCATTGCCTCGCATAGATTACTTGATGGATCAACTGCGGGGAGCTTCTATTTTCTCAAAAATTGATCTAAGGACGGGTTATCACCAGATTAGAGTGAAAATGGAGGATGTGTCAAAAACCACGTTTAGGACTCGATATGGACATTATGAGTATCTCGTAATGCCATTTGGAGTAACCAATGCCCCTGCGATTTTCATGGATTACATGAACCGAATCTTTAATCCTTTTCTCGATAAGTTCGTAGTTGTGTTCATTGACGATATTCTTATCTACTCTAAAAGCTACAAGGAACACAAAGATCATCTGCGTCAAGTTTTACAGATACTCTGTGAAAAGAAATTATACGCGAAGTTATCAAAGTGTGAGTTCTGGCTAGAAGAAGTAAAATTCTTGGGCCACGTTATTTCAAAGGAAGGCATTGATGTCAATCCGACAAAGGTGGAGACTGTACTTTCATGGGAGCAGCCAAAGTCCGTGACAGAGATTAGAAGTTTTGTTGGTTTGGCTGGGTACTATCGGAGATTTATCGAAGGATTTGCAAAGATAGTAGCCCCATTGACTCAACTCACGAGGAAGGATCAACCTTCTATCTGGACCCAGAAGTGTGAAGATAGTTTTCAAACAATGAAGGAGCAACTAACAACATCCCCAGTATTGGTTTTACCTCAACCCGACGAACCATACGAAGTATATTGCGATGCTTCTCATCAAGGATTAGGTTGTGTGCTCATGCAACATAAGAGGGCAGTGGCATATGCATCCAGACAACTGAAGAACCATGAAAAGAATTACCCTACACATGATTTAGAATTAGCTGCAGTGGTGTTTGCATTAAAAATCTGGAGACACCATTTGTACGGAGCAAAATTTGAAGTGTTCAGCGATCACAAGAGTTTGAAATACTTATTTGATCAGAAAGAACTCAACATGAGGCAGAGACGGTGGATTGAATTTCTCAAAGATTATGACTTCACCTTGTTGTATCATCCAGGAAAAGCAAACGTCGTAGCGGATGCCTTGAGTTGTAAAACCATTCATATCTCCGCAATGATGATAAGGGAAATAAAACTGATGGAAAGTTTTCGAGACCTAACGATTCATCTAGGGATGGTTAAGATATCAAATGGATTGATAGATGCAATTAGAGAACAACAAGCAACAGATGAGCATCTTCAAGAGAAGAGAAAGTTGATTGAGGAACGAATGGTAACAGAGTTCAGTTTGTGAATGGATGGAATTATACGCTGTAATAACAGAATTTGTGTTCCGAATAATTTGGAAATGAGAAAGATGATTTTGGACGAAGCACACCAAAGCAAGCTAAGCATCCACCCAGGAGCAACAAAAATGTACCAAGATTTAAAACAAAAGTTTTGGTGGCCAGGAATGAAAAAGCAAGTCGCAGAATACGTAGCATCATGTCTGACTTGTCAAAAAGCAAAGGTGGAACATCAACGTCCGGCAGGCATGCTTCAATCTCTCGACATACCGGAATGGAAGTAGGAGAGCATTTCCATGGACTTTGTCGTAGGATTACCAAAAACTAGGAATAATTTTGATTCGATTTGGGTCATTGTTGACCGATTGACCAAATCTGCCCATTTCTTACCTGTAAACATTAACTATGATGTGGAAAGACTAACCCAGATCTATGTCAAGGAAATCATCAGACTACATGGAGTGCCTTCAAGTATCGTGTCAAATAGAGATCCAAAATTCACCTCGCATTTCTGGAGAAGTTTACAAAAATCCTTAGGGACAAGGTTAAGGCTAAGTTCCGCTTATCATCCCCAAACAGATGGTCAGACAGAGAGGACAATTCAGTCTCTAGAGGATTTATTGAGAGCTTGTGTTTTAGACAATCGAGGAAGTTGGGATAATTTATTACCATTGATTGAATTCACATACAATAATAGTTTCCACTCAAGCATAGGAATGGCACCTTATGAAGCTCTGTATGGGAGAAAATGCCAGACACCATTGTGTTGGTACCAGGATGGAGAAAGCGTTATTTTGGGACCTGAGATCGTACAACAGACAACTGAAAAAGTCAAACAAATTCGCGAGAAGATGCGTACCACTCAAAGCAGGCAAAAAAGTTACACTGACAAACGGCGAAGGCCTCTCGAATTCGAAGAAGGTGATCACGTATTTCGAAGAGTCGCTTCGACGACTGGGTAGGTAGAGCTATTAAGTCCAGAAAATTCACTCCTAAATTCATTGGACCATATCAAATTCTCCGTCGTATTGGCCCAGTGGCCTATCAAATTGCTTTACCCCCTTTTCTTTCAAAAATCCACAATGTTTTTCATGTTTCACAATTAAGGAAATATATTTCCGATCCATCGCATATAATTGAGCCTGACATAGTACCATTAAAAGATAATTTGTCATATGAATCATCACCTATAAAAATTGATGATCAAAGGATAAAACAACTTAGAGGCAAGACAATTTCGTTGGTTAAGGTAGTGTGGGATCAAGCGACGGGAGACACTACATGGGAGCTAGAGGATTAAATGAGATTACAATATCCTGAACTTTTTGAAGGTATGCGAATTTCGATGACGAATTTTTTTTTGTAGGGTAGTAATGTAACACCCTAAAATTTTAGTATTATTATCCACCTAATTGTTTAGATTTTATTATACTTTAGAAAAAAATAGAAATAATAATGATATTTTTTAGGAATAAAAATGTATTTATACGAGTAAAAATTATAAAGAAAGAAAAGGTTTATTGTAACAAACTTTGATATTTTAAGCAAGCTATTGAATAAAAAAAAAAAAAGAGACAAAAAAAAAAGAGGAAAAAGAAAAGAAATAAGTTACAGCTGGTTTAAGTAAGATATTTTAGAAAAAAAAAAAATAGAAAATAATGATAAAACAAATAAGTAAATCCACCTACACCCTTCAAAGTCTCTATAAAATAAACATAAGTCCCAGCAGTAAAGGATAGAAATCGCTTCCAAAAAACACCTGAGAAACACAAAGCTTCCAAGGTCAGTGTTTCTTCTCTAAATTCTTTATTCTACTTCCATGTCGTTTTCCTCCTTTTTGTCCCCTATTTTATGATAAAGAAACCCTTTCTTTCTACCTAAAGACAAAGCTATAAAGATTCAAACTTTTTAAAATCCCAAGAAAACTTATTTTCATAGAAAACTAAGGTTCATGAGATCTGTTACAAAGAGAAAGAAAAAGTTAAATTTCGGTTTAAACTTTTGAAAACCCTGACATCAATTGAGAGATTTTGAAGTTGTATTGGTTGATTCTTCTGATTTCTATCTCAAATGAATATTCAGACCAACTCATAGTAACAAAAATAAAATAAAAATATGCTCTTTTTCTGAATTAAATTTCTCTAGAGGACTTAATAAAAACTAGGGTAAATAGGTCTTTCCCCACTGCAATATAGGCGACATTTGCAATACCCCTTAGAAAAAAATAATTAAGATTCCCACCTTGCAAATTTTTTTTAATTTGTCTTACCCCCCTTGCCCAACACATGGCAGCTTAGTTGGCTGGAATCTCCACGTGACACCACTAGATTGTGTCATGTGAAAATTAATAAAATTAAAAATTAAATTAAATTCCACATGAATTGCCATGTCATTAAAAACGCCACATCATTATATTTTATTAAAATATTATTTAATTTTTGTAAATAAAAAAATAATAATATCAGTTTCTTTTAATCTTATTATTATTACTATTTTGCTTTTTGTATTTTTATTTCATTATCTTTTTTTCCAAATTGGTCCAAGTATACCAATCTGATCTCATTCAATTCACACGCTACTCACACAGTAAACTCCAGCCAAGCAACCACCATTCACAACCATGAAATCAGGATCAAACCATGAGTGAAACAAAATTTCAAAGAACCAACCACAACTCCAATCAACCATCAACCCATAAAAACCATCGCTCCATTTTTCCCACAAACATTAACACCACATCACCGTTCAAAATCAAAAGCCACAAACTCACAACCGGTTTTCTTTTTCATAGAACAAGATCGCAAAAACTGTAACCCAGAAATCCAGAAATCCCCACTGTAACCTAGAACAAGATCGCCCACTGTAACCCAGAAATCCCACCTCTATCGCAAAAACTTACCTCAGTACCAAAGTAACATCACTCACGAAAAAGAAAAGAAACAAAAAAAGGAAAAGAATCAAGAAGAAAAAGAAAAGAAATCGAGGGAGAAGAGAAAGAATCGAATAAGATCCGAAACAGAAAGAGAAATTGCCAAATGTTGTCTGGATCTTTTTTTTTTCTTTGATTTCTGATTGTTTTTCGTATTTTGATTTCTGATTGAGAAAAGATTTTTTTTTGAAAGTTTTTTTTAGGTTGTTAGGGTTTCGGTGGTGGCGCCGCCGCACACCACCACCGGAATTTGGAAATATTGGCCGAAAATTGGGTAGAGTAAGAACATTGATGTTCTTGAATGAGTGGGAGAGAAAGAGAATACGGGAGAGAGAAGGAACAAAAGAGAGAGAAAATACCTGGGAAGATGAAAGTTGCGTTGGTGGGAGTGGGAGCATATATTAACGCTGAGAAATTCTAACATAGGCACAAACACAAATAATAAGTGTTGGGCAAACTCACACAACTCAAAAAAAATAAAAGAAAAAAGAAATAAAATGATATTGATTGATGTGACAATATTATTTTTATTTTAAATTTTTGGATTTGTGTATGTGTGCCCAAATATATATTATTTGGGTTTGTGTCTATGGAAGTCTTTCTCATTAACCCTTTAACTTTTGCAATTCATGTTTACCATTGACATTTCTTTTCTTTTTAAAATTTAATTTTTTAAAATATAATAACTCAGATTTTAAAAAACAAAAAAATTATTTCATTTGAAATTATGTGGATTTTTTCTTTTTTTTAATTTTATTAATTTCCACGTGGCACAATTTGGTGGTGCCATGTGGAGATTCCAGCCAACTAAGCTGCCATGTGTTGGGCAAGGGGAGTAAGGCAAATTAAAAAAAATTTGCAAGGTGGGAATCCAATTTTTTTTTTCTAGGAGTATTACAAATCTCGCCTATATTGCAGGGGAAAAGACCTATTTACCCTAAAAACTATTAAAAAAAAATCTTTAAGAACATATTTTTATTTTATTCTTGTTACTGTGAGTTGGTCTGAATATTCATTTGAGATAGAAATCAGAAGAATCAACCAATACAACTTCAAAATCTCTCAATTGATGTCAGGGTTTTCAAAAGTTTAAACCGAAATTTAACTTTTTCTTTCTCTTTGTAACAAATCTCATGAACCCTAGTTTTCTATGAAAATAAGTTTTCTTAGGATTTTAGAAAGTTTGAATCTTTATAGCTTTGTCTTTAGGTAGAAAGAAATGGTTTCTTTATCATAAAATAGGGGACAAAAAGGGGGGAAACGACATGGAAGTAGAATAGAGAATTTAGAGAAGAAACACTGACCTTGGAAGCTTTGTGTGTTCTCAGGTGGTTTTTTGGAAGCGCTTTCTATCCTTTACTGTTGGGTCCTATGTTTGTTTTATAGAGACTTTGAAGGGTGTAGGTGGATTTACTTATTTGTTTTATCATTATTTTCTTTATTTTTTTCTTTCTAAAATATCTTACTTAAACCAGCTGTAATTTATTTCTTTTCTTTTTCCCTTTTTTTTGTCTTTTTTTATTTATTCAACAGGTTGCTTAAAATATTAAAGTTTGTTACAATAAATCTTTTCTTTCTTTATAATTCTTACTCAAGATATTGTGTATAAATACATTTTTATTCCTAAAAAATATCATTATTATTTCTATTTTTTTTCTAAAGTATAATAAAATCTAAACAATTAAGTGGATAATAATACTAAAATTTTAGGGTGTTACAACCAATAAGTCACACTTAATAAATCATATTTATTTACTACATAATTATCCGTTATAATTATTTCGTAGTTATCTAATTGATATATAATAAGTCCCACTTATTATCCTATAAATAAATCTTATTTATTTATCTTATAGATAAGTCCAACTTATTTATTTCTCTCATATATCTGTTCTATGTGTGTGACTATGTAGGTTCTCGTAACATTGGTAATAATATTAAATCATATATTTAATATTATAAACAACGGTTAGCATCTAACAATACGCCGTTGTCATCTAATGACGAGAATGTCATGTGATCTAACGAAACCTTTTTGTGATAACGAACTTGTGTATAATTATCTCTTTGCCCTTTATATCTATATTGAACCCAATGCGTAGATTGTGTCACCTTTGTATGGTTCAATATCTTGAAGAAATCAGGAAGTGCGAAAAGAAATTCTCACTTTAGAATACATACATACGTTGAATCTTGTTAGATTAAAAGAAAAGTAGCACTAATTAGTAGTAGTCAGTAATGGAGCTGAATCACGCACGAAGAGAAGAGAAGATGGTCTTGCTTTCTCATATTCCATTAACATCTCAGTGCTCAGTACAGAATATTCCTTTCAAACTCGTGCAGCGCCGCATTCTAGTATTTTCACAACCACGATACTAATTGAATATGAATACTTACATATCTAATCTGTGTATTTCGAACTACAATTGGCTTAACCAACATCATCCTATAAACTTAATTTGGATTGCTACTTAATTGGCAGGGTCAAATGATATTAATTAGAACACGTGACAATTATAATCCCACAACGCTCATTTAGAAGTTAGTTTTTATAATCAATTTTATTTTAATCATGCATGAACTACTTGAATGATTATCACATTCACATGACATGATTTCCATTGCTAAAAGTACAGTAACGATTAATTAATTTGACTTAAAATGTGAAAACATACATAGTGGTGATAAACATGAAAATTAATATAGCTTAATATATACACTAAGATGCTGTAATGAATATAAGTCCAATAGAATATAATAGGCCCAAGTTGAATTAGGTAATATTTAGGTTATGATTCATGTTTTTTTAGAATGTTCTAGTAGGATATCAATCCTATAAATAAGGACATTGTGAAATGTAATCATCAAGCAAAATGAATGAAAAAAATTAGTTTGTTAGTTTAGTATAGTTTTTAGTCTTTTTTAACTTTATTCTCTTCAATTTATGAACAAATAAAAAGTTGTTCATAACAATTGGTGTTTTCATTGCCATGGATTCACCTCCCATTTCTACTCCCATTAGTACTATTGAGATTGGATCCCTTATCAATCAACTTTTACAGTTCCAACTTTTTAGTAAATATGGAGATATACCTGACTTTGTTACAAATCCAGCGGCAGTAGAAACACGACCCTTAGTATTTTCTGCTTTGTTATTGGAAGTAGATTTGTCTTTTGGGTGCCAATCTGGATAGCCATGAAGTTTAAAACACGCATCCACTAAATGATTATCTGCATTACAGTGGGTACACTTGTGAACTCCTTTCTTAGGATACTTCTTGACAACAAGGGCAGACCCCTCGGAAGACTCACTATCGAGCATAGCTTCTTGGCGATTTGCCTCAGCACAAACAATTGCATAAACAGCTTGAATGCTTAGGAGTGGAGTTGTAGCAAGAACACGACCACGAACAACATCCAAGTGTGAATCCAAACCAGCCAAAAAAATATAAACACGTTGAGAATTAATAGTGTTGTTATACTTCTCAACATCTTTAGTGCATTCCATGGTACAATTTGCATTGGCATCATACTCTTGCCACAACCTTTTTAACTTTCCAAAATAGATAATCACAGAGCCTCCATTTTGATTAGTAGAAATTACCTCATGGTATAATTGATATGCCCTAGATGCATCTTGGTCGACTGAATATGTCTCGTTCACAGTGTCCCCTATTTCCTTCGTCGTAGCCAAACGAATGAAGAGTGATCTGATGTCTTTGGTCATAGAGTCAAGAAGCCATGACTTAACCAAACAATTTTCATCCTTCGATGTTTCATACTCCTCAGATTTCACATCCTTTGGTGCAACCTTTGTTCCAGAGACATAACCCCAATGTTTTCTGCCTTGGATCTTGCTATGGGCGTTTAGCTACCACTGTCGTAGTTGGTGCCGTCAAGTCGTTCTGGTGTAAGTGCGGAAGAAAATTCCCGTAGATGGAGAGTAGTCCCAGAATCCGAATTAGATTTATCATTACCGGAAGATTCCATCATAAATTACTCAAAGAAACCAAGTAACCGATTCCTATATTAGGGATTTCGGCTAGGCTCGCGATACCATATAGAAAGGTTTCAACCAGATAATTCTGATTTCTGATATGAATTTCATTCACAGAGGGCATAATAATATATAGGGATAAATGTGTTGTTGGTCCCTGTAAATATTCACAGTTTTGTTTTTATTCCCCCGAAAAAATTTCTTCGAATATTAGTCCCTCAAAAATTTTCAATTAACATTTTTAGTCCCTACTTTAAAATCAAATCATGTGTAGACTTCATATTTTTTAATGAAATTTTTCAGAAAAGTGTAGAATATTTTAACAATCACTTCTAAAAAAATTATCTATTTACAATATATTAAAAGAAACTACTACTAAAAAACCAATTTTGTCCTTAACACGTTTAATAATATTTCACCGTTTATGCCCTTAAATGTAATTTTAACTCTAAAGTAAACTGAAAAAAACAATATATGAACAAAAAAAAAACAAAAAAGATAAGCATAAAACAAATATACTCATAAAGAAAAGGTACAAAACAAAAATAACAAAAAAATTCCAAAAATAAGACTAAAACAAATCTATTGATAAAAAAAATTAATTTAAAAAAAAAAAGAGAATAAAATAAATATACTCATAAAAATAGCAATAGAAAACACTTTTGTTAGAGTGTTTACTCTTATATAAAAAATACATGAGAAGTGTATTATTGATGAATATAAATTATACTTCATCTGTTCCTTTTTACTTGTCTTTTTAGAATAGTAACACCAAATTAAGGAAGTGTATATTTACATTTTATCTTCCTATTATACCCTCGTTTTAATCCACCAATAAATTCCTATTTTTTTTCACACACTTTCGCTTTCCAATAAATTTAATATATTATGTTAAAAAAAAAATTAATATGTTATGTTCCAAAAAAAAAGATTTTGTTTTTCAAATATATAGCATTAATTGGTTTTATTGAAAAAGATAAGAGCAATTAACAAAGGTATAATTGACATATCATACCCGTAAAATATCAAAAGGACAATTAAATATAAACGCTAAATCAAACCCTAAAAGACAAGTAAAAAGGAACGGAGGGAGTAATAAATAATTAGGGGTAAATATATATTATAGTAACACACACGGGAGAATTGTTTTAATAAAAAAAAATTAATCTTACACGGGACAATTGTTTTAATCTGCTCTATTTTTGTTTACTCTTATATAAAAAATACATGAGAAGTGTATTATTGATGAATATATATTATAATAAATAATTAGGGGTAAACATATATTATAGTAACACACACGGGAGAATTGTTTTAATAAAAAAAATAATTTAATCTTACACGGGACAATTGTTTTTTAAAAAAAGAGAATAACATAAATATACACATAAAAATATCAATAGAAAACACTTTTGAAGATAAGCATAAAAAAATATGCTCTATTTTTGTTTACTCTTATATAAAAAATACATGAGAAGTGTATTATTGATGAATATATACTATAATAAATAATTAGGGGTAAATATATATTATAATAACACACACGGCAGAATTGTTTTAATAAAAAAAAAAATTAATCTTACATGGGACAATTGTTTTAATAAAAAAAAATTGAATAATATATTATAATAATACATGGAACAATTGTTGATGAATATATATTATAATAATACACGGGACAATTGTTTTAATAAAAAAAATTAATCATACACGGGACAATTGCTTTAATAAAAAAAGAATTGAATAATAAATATTTGTTATTATTAATTATAGTTTATTATACAAAAATCATACACGGGACAATTGTTTTAATAAAAATAATTACTTAATTTAATAACTTTTATAAAAAAAATAGCAGAATAACGTCACTTATTATTTTTATTTTTTTTGTACACGACGTCACTTATATTTTGACAATATTTTATAAATAAAAGTCAATAAACCCGTACGAATGCACGGGTCTCAAAACTAGTAATTTTATAACAAAACATGAATTAAATAGAAATTTTTAAACTCTAAAAATACAAAAAATCATATTTAATTTATGCTTTTTCAAAAAATTCTAAATTTTTTTGGGAGAGATTGTTATAACATGATAAGGACATCGTCCCCTCTAAAGCCCAACATGTTTTGGCGAGTGCCATTTTTTATAAGATTGTTCATGACATGAAAGTTGATTTTAACATGATAATAAGACCATGTACAATAAGGAGTTGAATATGGTGTTGAATTGAATTTCAACAAAGCAATGTTCTCCAATAAGAGTGTTAAAAGTGACATGGAGGAGAGAGAAATTGAGAACTTTCAACACGGTTGAAACACATCCGGGGGACACTTGTCTTGCTCTGATTGGCTTCTCGAATTTTTATCCAATTATTACTTTGAACTCAATTATTTCATTGGAAAGTAATTTTTTTGTTTTTTTACCAAAATTCATAAAAAAAATTTCTCTATAAATAGAGACGTGATTTATTTGATTTGGACACAAAAAAAAATATCACAGTTTTCACTATCTTAATTTTGATGGGATAGAGTGTTGAATGAAAAAACCATTGGAGAGGATAAAAGTTGAATGAGTGTTGAATTATTAGGTGGAAGAGATAGAAGATGATGTAAAGCGTAAAAATAAGTGTTGAGTGTTGAAACCATTGTACATGGTCTAAACATTCATAAAAAATGTCATTAAAAGATATGAAGTCTATACATGAGTTGATTTAAAAGTATGTATTAAAAGTGTTAATTGAAAAATTTTTGGGACCAATATTCGAAAAAAAATTTCAAAAAACTAAAAATAAAACTTTAAATATTTACAGCGATATGAAACATATTTATCCGTAATATATACAACTTCTCTTCCTAATGTTTCTCCTTAATAATAGAAGGCTTTAAAACTAAAAAAAATAAATCACAGCTATACAATACTAAAAGTATCTCTTTCTAGAATAACAATAGTTGACTTATTTCAACAAAAATTAATATAAGATGTCATTAGCTTGATGATGCCTATAAATTGAGGGTGTGCACGCAGCATCAAAGCAAAGAATCCTCCTATATCATATTTTGTCTTGGCTGAAAAAAATAATGAGGCTATATACTCTAGTATCAATAATTTCAAGCCTATTGCTCATACAGATGAGCTTAATTCTTGCAGATGTTGGTACTGCTTCTTCTTATGGACCTCCATATATACGTGAGTGAATCAACAATTTATTAGTATTTTATCTTTTCTCCATATTAATTACATTGACTCATTATGTGCATATCATGTGTACATTAAACTGGTTGATTGTGCAGCTACTGCTTGTGATGGAAATAGGAGAGAGCAATTTCCTCCTGGAAATATATTTGTGGCAGTGAATGAAGGGTTATGGGATAATGGTGCAGCATGTGGAAGAAGATACAGAATAAGGTGTGTGAGTGGAATCAATAAGCCATGCAAAGGTGGTACTAGTATTGATGTTAAAGTTGTTGATTCTATTTCTTGTACAAAATCCTCTTCATGCCCCCACACTTTTCACATGTCAACTGAAGCCTTTGCAGCTATCTCTCGTTTTCCTCATGCAAATATCAATATTGAATATATTCAGTAAGTTTATACATTTCATTATTAATTCATGATGTTTTTCTTAATAAAAATATGCAATTAACCTCCTCATCTAGTTAATTAATCCTCTGCTGTATGTTCATGCAGGATATGATATGACATTCCATTAAGAGATCATTGCTAAATTGTTGCAGATAGCTCCAGAGTAGAGGAATGTGTAAACACAATACACAAATGTGTAAGCTCCTTTTTGTCACTATTATAAATAAATTCGACTTTTTTGATACATTGAAAAAGTGATGTATCTGGTTTATATATGTATCAGATACATTTCTTAATATACTAAAAAAGTCAAATTTATTTACAATAGTGACCAAAAAGAAATACGTACGTAGTATGAGAATTGATCAATAAATATACACAATATGTTTGTAATTAATACACTGTTGTTTAATGGTGACTAAAGTTACAATTTCATCCGGAGATTGTTTAATATAATAACATGTTTTACATGGTAAATTCAATTAGTATTTGCTAAGAGGGTTGAAATAGCTAGCTTACATCTAATTAACTAGAATGAGTTTTTAGAAACCAAAAGTAAAAATTTGATTAGAAAAGAAACTATAATGAGTTTTGACCATGAAGTGGTCACACATGATAAGACTTAATATATAATTAATTAAATGATAAGGCTTAATTAGTTTAAAAAAATGATAAGGCTTAATTAAATCATTTCCACTCAGTCAACTCAATTTTAGAAAGGTTTTGACCAATTATGATGAGTGTGTGAATATTAATTAATTACACTTAATGTAAATGGATCATTGCAAAGTTCAGTTCAACATGCAGTATCATGGATACATGATACATCCTCCACTAAGTTGATAATCTAGCAGATCTTATAGTATAAGTTGAATATTAATTATAAGCACACAAGAAGAAAGTGGTGTGGAACTCATCAAGGGCTGCCATATTATATATACATATAATCAGCTTAGTAATAATTAATACAGCTTATAATACCTTTCTTTATTCTGCACAGTTAAGCACGATATATTGAAAAAGCTCGTACCTATGTGCCATACTAGAGTTCAGAATTTGACTCTCCACATATAAGAGAGGTGGATTTCATACTACACATAGTATACTACTTACCAATTGAAATTTTAATAACTGTTTTATCACAATTTTAAGTGTTAATTTTTCAACCAACATAAGCAAGTAAATAATCCAATTAAGAGCTTTGGTGTATGAGGCATCATACACAGCTGAAGTGAAAGTTTATTGGCAAGACGCAAGAGTTTCGTACCAATTAAGTGAACTGGGATGTTTCGGTAGGAATTCAACTCAGATCTCACAAGAATTTGGATTTGAATCTTCCTGCCAACACGAGAACTTTGTTGATGGATTATAGCTCATTTGTGAGCTCATCAGACTTGACTCATCTAAATTTTCAATATAAAATAAGGTATACCAAATAAAAATATATTTGAAATTTATCAACTAATCAAATCTATCACTTGATTTGTGCCAAACAATCTAATTAAAAAAAACATGTATATATAGACACAATCATATATAGGTACGGTTGAAATTAATTCATTGATGGGCCTTACCCATCATAGACATTTTTGCAGTCAGATTTGTGTTTTCTTCTACCCTGTTTGTTTGCCATTATACTTAATCCTCAACGGCTACCAACCATAGGCTTGTTTGTTACCTTTCCCTCTTCTAAGATCGTGATTGAGTGTCTTGTATTGCATGGCTCTCAAAATATATGAAGTATGGAGACAAACACCAGACGGTACATGAATAATAGTTTGAAAAAATGACATAATTTAATGTAACTATTGTGTTTGTGCCAAAGACACCAAAGCACACCTAATATGAAGAGCGTGTGTATTGGAAAAACTCTTTAGACCCACCCGTCATATTATCCACGAATCAAATCCAACACGTGAATGGTATATTGGAAAAACTCTTTAGACCCACCGGTAGAGCTTTCCGAGTCGGTTCCAAGTAAAGGGAGCGTAAGTGGGTTTGATTTAACCTATTGGCTAATTTACGTAGTAACCCTTGTAAAAATTTGGGAAGTGAGAGGTGCGTAGCGAGACTCTCAAATAGATTTCTGACTATAATCCAGTGACACAATGACATTTTCTTTAGTTATTGTAATTCTTGACCAAAAGTGAAGCAAGCAAGTAATCATTCCAAACCCTCGACATTTAGATTAGTCAAGTCCTTCATTAAAAAATACCGACTTTCAAAAGAATTTTTTAAGTAATTGAATTTAAATTTATATGGTTAATAAATTTCTTTCGGAATGAAAGAACACGAATTCAATTATCAAGACAAACAACTCTCAACCAAATTTCTTTCCCTAATTTTCAAAAAAAAAAAAAAAAACTTATTTTCCCTAAGAATCTCGGAAGGTTAAAATAAAAAGAGAGTATACCTCATCTTACGAATGATATAAACAAAACTATGTCTGCTCCCAGCTGTACCTCAAATCCATAGAGACAAAAAATATGAATACTTACAGTTACACGTGTTGATCAATCAATGGGTTAAAAGGAAAGTGGTACTACTATACTATCTTTAAAAATTGTCGGTTGCTGATTCAAACAGAGATGGGAGGACAAAAACTACAATTATGGTTTCAAATTATGGACAAAAACTATGGTCTAATTTCCACACAGATAGTAATAGATTATGTAAGAAACAGAACAAACTTTGCTAGATCACACTGCATAACAAGTCTATTAGGATATGCAACAGTTCAATATCACCGTTAAGAAAAGTAGTCCTTTTCAGCTTGTGGGAAAATCTATTGAGTAGATTTGCAGACAGAAAGTGAAAAGTTGTTCTTTGAGAACCAAATGTTAGTGGAATGGAAGTATCATGTCCCTATCAATTCTGAATTGTGATGTGGCAATTGTTTTCTACTAAGAGGAATAGAATAGGGCAGTGATAAGATTACATTGTCCACACCAGAACAATGCTGATCAGATCAGGTGCAATTGTAAAAACAGCAAAACTGGTTTGATATCAATCTAAAGGTCTTAAAGTATAGTTAAGAATTCAAAAATAACTCAATGACAGCAATGATAGAATTTCATATGGCCATGTTTGAGCCCAGTGATATTGGGTAAAAGAAAATCACCCAATATCATTATGGATTTATGGGTCTAGAACTATGCATGGAACCATAGAGCAGAATGGTTACTTGTTAACACTCAGATAAACTAGTGCATGTTGAGCTTAGCAAATTCAGTGTCTCAACGATTTTGTTAACGCTCTAAAGTGTAGTTATTATCAAAACTAAGCAGAACACCATATTTCTGTCATATTTACCGTCATTTCAAACATGCATTAAGAAACAGACGAGACAATGGACACACAGAACAGAAGCAGACTAATTCCGCAACATCTCGGCTAAGAAACCAAGTATGCATTCAATATCTCATCAAAGTTAAACCTCAACATCCAATTATTCTACTAGTACTCACCCAATTTTTCTATTAGTGATAACATAATCTTGTTATTATGCTATCAACTTTGAATGACAAGTAAAATTTGTCACACCAGACCAAAACAAATATGTTGTTGGTCATCTTTTAACACAAAATGCACAATACCAGAAAGCAACTACAAACACAGAATAGACATATACTGATATTCTGAATTAATAAGCATTTTAACTCAAAATACTGAGAATCCCTAAAACATTAACAACATAACATAAAAAAATAAAGGATTTGAGACATTTTACTCTAATAGTAACACATTATTGGCTCTACCAGCATCATACTCAAATGCAAATCTCAAATTCCAGATAATACTACTATATAGAAAGAAACAAAAAATTACTGAGTCTTGGTCATTTGCTCAGAGGATACAAACCTCCACAGATCTAATCACCAATTGCTCCTCTTCCTCTTGTTTTATTATTCTGTTGCATACTAGTATTTTTTTTTTCTGATAAGCTAAATGCAATGAAAATGAATTATGCTGATCATTTCTCTTCCCTTGATCCATCACCTTCCCTATCCTCAAGCAGCCTTCCAGTTTCTTCATCAGCCTGTGCAACCTTCTTCTGAGCTTCTTTAGCCTTAAGTGCCTGCAACTTTGAATGATTATAATAAGCCACACCCAAGAAAGCAAGTCCATACCCAAACAAATTAATCGGCGTAACGGTATCCTTAATCACACTCCATGAAAAAGCAATCAAAAGCCAATCTTTAACAACACCAGCCACATTCATTGTCAAAGCAGATGTTTTCCCAACAAGAAGAAAAACAGCAAGATTCAAAGCAAATGCACACAAAGAATTAGTCCCGAAAATAACAAAATCGAAATGAAAACTCGACGTCTCTTTCAAAATGGGATACTCAACAAGAATCCAAGGAACAGACAAGAAAACAAGACAACAAGGTGCAACATAATACAAAGAAGTAATCGGATTCAATGAAATTCCTTTAGAATTAAGCAAGATTTGAATCATAACCAATCTCGTCGCTTCGAATGCAACAGCACCAAGCTGTAGAATAACACCCCATGTATCAAACCTAGCTTCACCATAAGCAGCAACAGCAACACCCATTGAAATGGATAACATATTAAACATTGTATCATTTTTGTAAGATTCTTTTTTTAAAGCAACACCGATTGAATAAACAGCAACAGGCATAAGAGCTTTAAGCATTTGAATGAAAGAAACAGAGAGATAAATGTATGCGGAATTTGAAAGCCAGAGAGAAAGAGAGTAAAGTGCTCCGATTGGAACAACGGAAGAGAGATAAACTTCGCGAGACATTGAAACGGGCTCGACGAATTTGAAGACGCGAACGAGAAGAATAGCTAGGGTTGCACAAAAAGACATGTGAATCATTGTTAGAGAAATTGGGAATGGCCAATTGTACATCTTTTTGTCTAAGATGTATTTGTTGTAAACGATGACGGTGAAGGATAGAAAGATCCATATTGCTACGTATGTGTAAGAGAGAATGATCTTTTTCATTACTCCATCGCTAACAGATCCACCTTTCCCCATTGTTGTTGTTGTTGAAGCGAGAGGAAGAAGAAAGGGTCACAAGGTGTGAGAGAAAGAGAAAGAGTGTGTGTTATAACTGAATGAAGATTTTGCGATTAACAAGGATATTAATATAGTATATAAATAAATAAAGTTGAATTATTATTTATATAGTATTAATTTTGTTGGTAGTGATATTATTATAGGATTGTTTTTTTGACTGAAATTATTTTATTATATTAGTATTTTTATTTAATGAAAAAGAAAATATTTTTATTATTAGTATTCAAACTAGTATACAGTCATCATGAAGTGACGTGTTTGGCTTTATTTGGCATAATTAATTTACTTGGAATGTATTTATTGGTCAGTCAAGTTTTTTGTTTTATGAAAAAAATTATGCTATATTTTTTTTGGTCAGTATATTTTACTTTTTTTTTTGACAAACTGTATATTTAACTTTTAAAAAATAGATAAATGGGATGTCTAAAATTCGAACTCCAATCCACATATAAAATGTGATGATATTCATATCGATTAAGCTAAGCTCACATGAACAAAAAATTATGCTATCTTACTTGTAACCAATTGCATAATATAATATGCTTTAATTTTTTTTTATACATAATATAGCACTTTTTTAATGAATAAAGAGGACACAGTTAAAAAATAAAAATAAAAAAGTTACACGAATTCTAGAGTTCTTTAGGAAGAATTCTCGGAATTAACATCACATGAATTTTGATTAAAACTATGATCCGCTAATCAATTTGGGTACATGTTTTCTTCACACAAAATTTGTTCAAAAATCATGTGTCATTGTAAAATGTAATAACGTTTTATTTGTTCACAAATCATGTGTTATTGACAAAAAAGATATAATAACGTTTTATTTATTGATTAAGATGTTCTTTTATAGGAAAATGTAATAAATTTTTAGATTTTAGAAATGTGATTTCAACTTTGTTCATTATATAGGGTGTGTTTGATCTGCTAAAAAACAGAGGACTGGATTGGACAATTTTTGTTGCACTCTGTTTGATTCAGAAACTGGTTAAGAGATTAGACAAAAGAGGCAGTAAGGGACAGGACAAAAACAAGATTTTTTGTCCCCCACTAAATCACAGGACAACTTTTTGTCCATAGTACCACTATAAAAAATACGAAAATATTCATTTTATGTTCGAATATAAAAAATATTATCTCTCTATTTTTCTCCAGTACAATTTTGTCCCGTTCTGTATTCTCTTGTTCTGTGCTGTACTGTCTTGTACTGTCCTGTCCAGTACTTGCTAGTTTGCAAATCAAACGGATGATCAATAAAGTCTCATACTAAAAATAGTGATGTGTATGTATCAGTATTTGGGATTATAATTTTGAGTATTCGGTGGAACACACATTCAAATGTTTAGTATATCGATTGCGTGTGTTAAATCATTGACGTCAGTATTTAGGATCATAACTTTCAGCAGTTGGTGGAACACGCACTCATACCTTTAGTACATTGATTGTGTGCATTAAATCAGTGATAGTAGGGGATCCATTAGTATTTGGGATCGTAATTTTCGGTAGACAATGGAATACACACTCATACGTTTAATCCATTGATTGTGTGCATTAAATTAGTGACAGAAGGGGATCCATTAACATTTGGGATCGTAATTTTTAGCATTCGGTGGAATACACATTCATACGTTTAGTACATTGATTTGTGTGCATTAAATCAGTGACAGTAGGGGATTGATTAGTATTTGGGATTGTAACTTTCAACAGTCGGTGGAATACACATTCATACGCTTAGTACATTGATTGTGTGCATTAAATCAGTGACAATAGGGTATCCTATGTATTTAGGATCATAATTTTCAGCAGTCGGTGAAACCCAAATTCATACGTTTAATATATTGATTGTGTGCATTAAATCAGCGACAGTAGGGGATCGATTTTCAAGCAGATACCAATACTCCAAAAATGTATCCGATAAATATCAAGATTATTTTTTCTTACATTTTAGAAACACACTTTTTTAGTGAATATATATTTTCTTACATTTTAGAAAAATACTTTTTAAGTGAATATATGTGAAATATAAAGTTAAATTCGGAGCCATAAAATATTTAATAGGGGGCTATAATATATAAAGCTAAAGTCGAAGAAAAAATTGGTTTATGTGAAAATTGCAAAAAGATGTCCTCTTATAACTTGTTGCCTCTTTTTTTTTAACCCTTTAATTTTCAATGAAAAGGAGCTCAATAATTTAGAGTTTGGCCATGAGACAAGTAAAATCCGGCCAAAAAAATTTACTTGCTACCTCTATCTTTATAATTTCGCATCCATTTTCTATGTTTAATAAAATTGCAAATACGAGAATTTGTTAATTTGAGGAATTTTCTTTTGTCATCCTATCTATTTTCTCGCATGCCCTACAAATTTACCAAAATACCTCTCTCCGCTATTTAATAGCGGATACACCCAAAAAACATCATACCTTAATTGTTTTCTATAACGTCTGCAACTTAACTAACAGAAACATTTTACAAAAAATTATCATTTTCATAACATCTATTACTTAAATAATGAAAATATAAAAATGAAAACATGTAAGACCTTCGAGAAGAAGGTAGGACGGGGAAAACACATCTTAAAATTTGATAATCACCTAACTTTATACTACTACAGTACCACTACATTTCGTCAGCCCATTCAAAGAAGTAAAACAACCATTAATTCATTTCATGACTTAATCAACGAGGCGTGAAGGCAAGGAAGGTAGCAAATACGCACAAAGAAATTAACACAATCAATAAGTTTGTGAAGACTAGAAAGAGATAAGAGATAGAGTCCCTAGTTGACCTTCAAACAATACAAAATAATATTCAAGTGTAGTGCAATGCATCGTTTAATTTCTTTTCTTAAACACTAGCTTAAAAAAAAGTAACTTCAAGCTTCTATATACTGCATTCACAACACTCATCATTAAGGCTTAATTGATTTTTTGGTTCCTGTATGTTTGCGAATGTTTGGTTTTAGTCATTCTATCTTGTTTTGTTGCAAATAAGTCATGAATGTATAAAAAATTTGGTTTTAGTTCCTAAAGTCAAAATCCGCAGGAAAATCTGAAGGAAAATCTCCACGAAAAATTGCGGATTTTTCTGCGGATTTTGACTTTAAAGACTAATACCAATTTTGTTTATACATTCAGGAACTTATTTGCAACAAAACAAGATACAAGAACTAAAACTAAAATTTCACAAACATTAAAACCTAAAAATCTATTAGGCCTTAATTAAAACACCACTAATTCCAATTTCTTTGCCAAACATCTAATGTCTACAGCATTGTTTACTTCATGTTTCTTCGAGTTAGGTTATGATGGATGACCCATCGTTTGTGTGGGGTTGGACCTCTCATAAAAGGCCATAGACTATACTCTTTGATGTTGACAATGTTACATGCCACACAACTTCTTCACTTCACTCCTAACTTTCTCAAATGAATGCACTATATTTTTGCGATTGAGTTTAGGTTTGCTGACTTTGTTCAATTTATTTATACTTATTATTTATTTATGAGAGAAATAAAAAAATTATAAATTAGTGAGACTCATCTTAATATATAGATCCATTAAACCATGAACAATAAATAGAGGGTAAATAAGTTGAACAAAATCAAACTTGTATAGTCAACGACGCTTATTTGAGATGTTGCAAATCTCTTTTAGTTTAATCAAGATTATGAATTTGATATCAAACTTGGGCATGCAACAACTCTTATTTAGGAAGAATTGACTGTTTATTTAAATTCTACAAAACTCGAATAATTAGTATTTGCAATTATGGACACAAATATCTAGTTTACGAAAAGGGGGAAAAATGAAACACATTTGACTCATTTTTACCCTTCTTTCAAGGTAATATGAAATTTCAATAGTTTTTATCATACTGAATTAATATTTGAAATATTGAATTGCTTTTCAAACAGGTTGTGCCTTTTTTATTAAGATTATTTCAACCGATGAAAATCAGAAGAGGAAATAAAAAACGGGAGACATGATTTTCAATTTTTTTTGGTTAAACATTTCCAAGTTTTCTACGCTACCTCTTTTCTACTTCATTTTGCTGCATTTTTTAACTGGATTTGGTCGAAAATTTTAGCTGTTTAATCGGTTACAAATAATTTAAGAAATATTTTTTCAGCTAAAAATGTAATAAAGTAGAGAAAAGAAAAGTATATCGAAAGAAAAGTGTAGATGTGTTAAGTATATGTTAAAAGTTTCATATTTAATATATGAGTTAATGTTAAACAATATATGAACAACATATGCACGGGGATATGCCAATGCACAATTTTGATTGCGAATATTTTTAATTGTCTAATTGTAAAAATTATAAAAATTTGATATTTTGAAAATACTCATCGAAACAAATCAAACAAGATCTTATATAATAATATTTACATTTATATATTTTTAGAAAAATACGATCAAAACAAGACATATAAATAGTGCATTTAGTCAAAACAGTTCTTATAAAATGGGACAGAGATAGTAATAAATAAGAATATACATATATCTAATGCCTTAAAGTTTAAATTTATTTATGTGATATTCTTAGAGCATCTTTAAAGTTAATACCGTAAGCAAGTTTTATAGACTAAAATGTCATTCTAGAGTTATTATCACCATTATTCTCACCATTATTCTCTTTATAGAATAATTAAACACACTGTCTAGAAGTCCTAGCTCAACTGCCAAATGCCGAAATTTCTAGGCCGGACGTCGTGACCCGGGACCTCACCGTGAGTTTAATTTTCAGTAGATTACCACTTCATCTAAAATAAAAAAAAATAAATTAAATACACCTTGTTTAAGCTACGGTTTCACAGAAAATTTAAGATCAATTTTATGCCTTTAATCAAATTACCAAAGATTACAAAATTAGTTTTATGCTTATTTAAGATACATTGATGCGGCTGCTTAATGTTTTTATCATTAGAGTAAAATATATAAGTTGTTTAAATATGATATAACATTGTGAAAACTATTTGGTGGTAGTGTATGTAAGATTGTAATCCAAAACCAACTTCACAAAAGTGCTAATTTGAGATGTTCTAAATATGACGATTCACTTTAGTGTAGGCTGTTTGGCTCTTGAATGAGTAACTTATGCTCATCTATACTCAGGGGCGGACCTACGTTAAGGCCTACTGTGGATTTTCTATTTTTAATAGGTATATAGGTATATACATTTTTTTTTTTTAACTGGTATATGATATATAGATATTACTGTCAATTTTATTCATAAGATTTCATGTGTCTTGGTGGCAAATAGTCGTTTGTTATGACGGAAGGGTGATGTGTTCGAATCCAGCTTGTTCCTACTTTTTCTTTTATTTGAATTTTTTTCAAAAAAATTGTTAAGGTGGTGCGCTGCTCTGTTGAGATTTTTACATGCTCCTTTCCATTTTTTTCTTGCTTCTCCTATAATAAATTGTTTGCTTATTCAACAAAAAAATAGTTGTGATCAAATACTATTTTTTTAAGAAATGGTCATTCGTACATGATATTAGAGAAAATAAATTGTATCGGTGACATTTTAATCATTATAAAATTTATTATTAAAATTGAAAATTTATTTCATCTAGATAAAATACATGTAAAATTTTACAGAAATTTAAAATAGCTCAATAACATGAAATTATTTTATGTTTTCTTAAGATTTTACATGATTATTTATGAATTTAAACGTTATTGAACGATAAAATATTATTCCAATGTTAATGGCTTATGAATTTTCTGATTGAATTTATCATTTCCAATCAAAACTTTGGTAACTAGAGGACTAAGTTTTTCAATAAAAAAATATTTGTCTTGTAACTTTTATAGAAAGAGGTATTCTTAAAACAATTAGCAATGGTGTTATTTTAGTTCATTTTCATGAAATGAATAATAGACGATTTTCATTGTAAATATATTGTATTAAACCATATTATTTCTTTTCTTTTTTTGACAAAAACAATATTATTTCTTATTTTTAATATAATATAATTTATATTTTCTTTTTGTAATAAAAATAATTATATTTCCTTTAACATTTGGCCACACCATTATTAAAAGTCTAGATCCGTCCGTGTCTATACTAGTAAGGTGGGAAGGAGATTTTCTCTTATGACATTTCACTCGTATGAAATCTCATCCATCAATTTTTTTACTAAATTTAATTTCCAATATTAAACAATCATGGAGGTGTGGATTTACACCGGTGCCCCTCAATTAAAATTTCACCAGAGAGAAACATCATCCTTTGGAACTACTTTTTTAACTAAAATTTTAAAACATTAGACTTATGAGTTCTCTCACTTATAAAGTAGATAATCTTCATTTTTTCAAGTAATGTGAAATTCAACTCACCTAACACTTGCGACAACAATTTCTCCCTCAAGTATGAGTCATTTATGCTCCTCAAGTGTAAGTCCTTTAATTCATTTATGTTCCTTCTTAAACACAAGGCTTTTTATCCAAACATTTACATCGTCGTTGCCGTTGCACTCAACGGACTACGCCGCCCAACAACTCTTGTCATGAAGACTCTGAATATAAAAAGTCGATCGAATCTTTCGCCGAACCATCAACTCTGATGCCCAGTAGCGGATGCAGGCATAAGGAATTAGGGGCTTGAGCCTCCACCAAAACAAATAATTTTTCTTTAATACTACTACTAGTATTAAATTTTTAAGCCCCCATGATTTGGTCTATTACTCACTCACCACAAATTTATTATTTTATTTTTTAATTTTTCACTACTTCAACCTTTTAATTTCCACACACTTTTTCTCTTAAATGTACTCTTCTACTCTCTTAATTTTATAGAATCATCAATTTCTTCTCTCCCAATTATTTTTTATCTCTTTCTCTTGTTTTTACTTCTCTTGAATGAAATTTATAGAATCATCAATTTCTTCTCTCCCAATTATTTTTTATCTCTTTCTCTTGTTTTTACTTCTCTTGAATGATAGTTTAGTTACATATATGAGGAGAGTGACAAATTTTATAATAATGGTAGTGAAAGTATCATCAAATATTTTCAAAATATGAAACCTCGTAGAAATAATTATAATTTATATAAACTTTTATATAATTGAGTTTTTTCTTTATCACTATAATTGTGTATTTTATAAGAGTTTAATTGCTATGTATTGACGGTGTAATTTGTTTTACACGTAAATCCAATCAAATCACACCATAATGTCATTTTCATAAGTTCTTAAAATATCTCTAAGAATATTTATATGGCATGATTTGATTGGAAGCATTAGTAAAAAAATTACACTGTTTGTGCACTTTAATTAAATTCATTTTATTAAAGTTTGTAATATATTTTTTAGTCAAAATATATACACTTTGTTTTAGCCCTCACAGACAAAAATTTATGAATCCGCCATTATTGAGAGAACCTTGAGGATCATCTATTCTAAATTTAAGAGCAATCATATAAGTAAGTTGGACACTATATTTTTATTCAAAATTTTAAAACATTAAATTTAAAGATCATTTGACTGATAAAATATTTGCCTTTATCCTAGCCTAACAAAGTTTGGTTTGGAAGACCTATACCATCGTATTTGAAAGACTTTTTTTTTTTTATAGTTTTATAATATTATATATGAATTTTAAGTGGTATTTATTTGTCACATTATTTATAGAATAAAAACATAAAAGTGACTTGAAGACTTTCTAAAGTGCTGTTGGAGGGTCATATCATAATTTTTTTTTTAAATTTTGTCATGGCCCCAATAATTGGCTAACTTGGAGATGAATAATTCAGCCAGGCCAGCCACCATTTAATTTCAACAATTGATGATCTTCTTTAGATAAGGACAACAAAAGACCCACTACAATCACAAAGAGGAGGGAGTTGTTGGTGGAAAAAGAAACACCCTAGTTTAAGTGTGTGTTTGGTGTTTTGAAAAACTTGTTAAATTTGTTCATGCAATCTTCAACATCTTCGTTGTCATCACCGTCCCTTTCATTCTATGATACCATGCCATTTTTTAGTCCCTGACTAAAAAGCTGGTTTTTTAAAAAAAGATTAAAATTTTATTTAATTTAAAATACAAGAAATAAATTGACATTTAAGCCAAAAATAAAAAAAGCTTAAATTAGTAATTCAAATTTAAACAGTTTAATATTAGTTTGTCTAAATATTTTAATATAGAAGTTTGCTAATTTAGACTCACTTAAAAACATGTTGGTTTAAATTAGCAAGGTGCACATTTTCACTTTGGACAAGAAATTTTTAATATTAGTTAGGCAAATTTTATTAAATGATGTACACCCACTTTACTAATTTATACTTATTTAATCTTAAATATATGCAATCTAAATAAACAACTTAAGAAATAAAAAAAAAAAGTAAAAATATATATAATCCAAACTTACAAATCTGGATATTCAAGTTCATGGCTTAATATATTTATTTTACTAAAGTTCATGCCTTAATTAAAGCCGGTGATTCACGTTAACTAAATTATAACCTGCACCATCACAGCTTAAGTGATTAAAAAGTTGAAATCATTAGGTCGAAGATCGTGAAACTCCACCTCAGTGAATTTATTATATCTTGACATAACCGATTTATTATATCTTGCTTTCTTTAAAGAACGCAAATGCATATCTAATCTTCTATGTGAACACACCTGATTTCTTTTTTCATCATTCTGACAATATTTACCTCATTTATCATTACTTTGTTTCTGCACATGATTGATTTTATATTTTTTAACACCCAATTCATCATCTGTCCTTGTTCTTGATCAGTGATCATGACTATCAAAAGAATATTATTGGTTGGAATGGTACATCTTAACTCACTATCTTCTATGAGAGATGTCTTAAACATCCGAAATTTAATAGAAAAGCGTTATGATTTTAGAAGTGAGAATATATACATAATGTTAGATACAAACTATAACATTTCATGCGGAATGCCGACCGAGTACAATATACTTCCTCCGTCCCAATTTATTTGAGTCATTTAGAATGTATGCATTATTCATGTATATTATTTTGACCATATTTTTCTCTCAATAAATAAATATAAACATTAGCATATAAGATGTCGTTGGATTCATCTCGACGAGTATTTTCAAAATATCAAATTTTTATAATTTTTACTATTATACAATTAAAAATATTAATCGTTAAAGTTGTGCATTGACATGCGTGTTGAAGTCAACTGGCTCAAATAAATTGGAACGGAGGGAGTACCTAACAAACTATATGATTCCATTCAAAAATTAAAGGCTGGAGACACGTTATTGGTATATTTTACGGGGCCCGAAAACCGGACCGAATACAAATAATACGAACTTCATTGAAAAGTACGTACATCAATAGATTTGTTATTTCCATATTTCCACCATATGCCATATATAATCAAATATCAATTGAAAAGTACATATATCAATAGATTTATTATTTTGACATAACCGATATCGTATGTTGGACATTATATGCAATATACTTCAAGCTAATACTTTTTAATTTCAGAAAAAATAAAACAATAAATAAAAAACATTTTCAATACATTAATTTTGTAAGAAAAATATTCTACGTCAATACAATTATAAAGACGATTGAGAAATGAATTTGAAAACAATAGAAGTAGCAATTTCAAATGCAAGATATTAAAAGAGAGAAAGAGAGATAATCACTTTATTATAGAATTGTATTTGAGCCTCAAAAGTACAAAAATGTACTTTATTATATGGATTTGTTAAGTGGGAATCAAAACCATATCGTCACACACAATAATGAATTATGAGAAAAATAAGAATTGTTCTCCACTCGTGATTGATATAAAAACCATACCCCAATTTTCATATTTCCACCATATATCAAATATCAATTGAAAAATACATACATCAATATATTTGACACAACCGATATTGTATGTTGGACATTATACGCAATATACTTCAAGTTAGTGCTTTTTTTATTTGGGAAGAAAAATGTTCTACATCAATACAATCATAAAGACGATTGAAAAATGAATTTGCAAACAATAAAAGTACCAATTTCAAATGCAAGATTTTATGAGAGAGAAAGAGAGATAATCACTTTATTATAGAATTGTGTATTGAGCCTTACATGTGTAATACCATATGTGTAACATTTTACACTCAAAAGTACAAAAATGTACTTTAGTAAACAAAAAAAAAATAAAGTAAGGAAAATGTATGTTTTAATTTGACCCCCTCTTTAAAAAATAACTTGTAAATTGTATTTCTCTCGTATTTTTTCTCTCTCAAAACTCGAAAGTAATATATAATTTAGTCTCGTCGCTCATATTTACGAGCCCAAATATGCTTTCTGTTGAAAGTAAATTTTGCAACCCGTCTTCCGTTTAAAATTATGTCAAGTGTCTCCAAATTATTGACGACCATAGTTGCATCCAAGACTTGACCATTTGATTTTCTTCTCCCCATATGCATTACCTTGATACAATAAACTCCATAATTGATTGTAAAAAAATATTTCACTTCTTCTCTACTAACCGGGAAACCTTTAGAAAATGTTAAGAATAGAGTTTTATCTTCATCTACCACATCATCAAATAATGGTTTGTTTTTCCATATCAGTTGACCAAATAAATCACAATCAAATTCCCCATTATTTATTGGTGGGAATTTACCAAATAATGGATGAGGGAATTTGGGAATTTTAATCATGGGTCGATAATAAGGGTAAGGTGGTACTAACCTACTAACATAAGTCGTACCCAAAACACGTAGTAAAATATCATCGAAAATTCTAGCACATGTTTCATTTAGCACACTTTTTACACCATATATGATACTATACCTTCTCAGTTTGAAAAGTTGGAGAGAAATTTCCATATTCAATATAGCTGTGGTTATAAGCAAACCACCATTATTTGGGATAGGAAAATTTTCTAACTCCAAACACATCAAGCAAGATTCAGCTTCTTGAGCAACATCATTGATGGTATTGAGAGAAATACCAACCAATTTCGAAATAAGGCTCGGATAACCGATGCTTTCTAGCCAAAGCCACAAGGCCATGACAAGGAGTGATAACGATGGGTTACGAGCTAATTGAATAACTAGCAACGAGAAAATTTTACGATCCATTCTATGAAATAAATGGAGTTGTTCAGTGGAAATCATAACCATATCGTCACAACCAATTACGAGTTATGAGAAAAATAAGAATTGTTCTCAGCTCGTGATTGGTATAAAAACTTTTTGTTCTTTTTCCATGTTTAGTAAATTTTATAGCATATAAATATCACCAAAATAAGTATTTAAAATATAACACTTTAGGAAAATAAAAATGTTAAAAAATAAATATTAACTTATATATTTTTTTTAACATATTTTCTGTTATTCTATTTTAGTTTTATTTTTAAATTAATATTATATGCATCACTCTCAAATTTAATGACATACTATAATAAATAAAAATAATTTATAAATTTATTATAATTTTTAATATATGTAAAATAATAAAAAGTGACACTCAATATAAGACTGAAGGAATAAGAGGTTAAATATAGTCCAATCCTTTGTCAAAAAAAAAAGTCCAATATCATAATTCTAGTAAATTATACTAGAAAATTGCAAATCAAAATTAACTCTTAAACGTATTTAGTTTCAGTAACTTTGTCAAAAAAAATATTTAGTTTTAGTAAGTAATGAAAGAAAAAATTGGTATAATTTTTTATGGTAAAATGTTAACCATTATAAGTACTTCTTAAAATATGAAAAATAAAAATATTTATTTAAAATTATAAATTTATAAATTATAAGTATACTTTATATTATTTGTTTTGGTCAAAGAGCTATTTATTTTTAAATAAATAATCAACCATCTTTAATGTCCTTCCTTATCTAAATATTATTATTATATTATTAAATTATCTTAATAATAAATTACTAAAATTTTAAATGCAATGATATTACTACTAATAATAAAAACAACAACAACAATTCCTCGTAAAAATATAATAATTCCGTATTGTTTTTACTTTTTTATCTAATAACATACTTATTGGTACGATGTTTCCGCCGCTGTTAGCGATGATTAATTTTTATCAAGAATTATGTGGGTATATTAAGTGAATTTTCTCCTATCAACCGAACTTTCTCCATACGCACATGTGCCGGAAATCGAACCTCTAATCATACATTTAAAAGGACCAAGATCCTTACCACACTTGGACCAATTTTATGTTAGGTCATGCTAAACAATGCCCCCGGGACACTTGTTAAGCATATTCAAAAAGAAAAATAAAATAAAAGTTAATATTTAAAAGTTGACTTTTTACAATTTCGATATATTAAATGCACAAATTACAAGAAAAAATTTCTTTATTAGTAAACTTAACTAGTGCCCTAGGCCACTATTTAGCATTTTTCATCATCATTGTTTAACACTATTTTTCGTTGTTGTTATGTGTACCTTAAAATCTCATTAGACGACACAAAATTGGTGTTTGGCACTATCAAGATCACAATGAGCATGGGAAAAGATGAAAGGCGCTTGAAAACTGCATTTTTGAGCAATTCTTCTTTGTCTCGGACACAAGGAGCAGTAGGACATGAGGCAATTCTTCCTTGTGTCATTTGTTGAGTATTAGTTCATTGGTGAGTGAAACTAAGATAGACAAAGAAAAGAAATTCATGAGGATCAATCTTAAACATAGAATGCTCTTTGGAGTTAATTTAAGCTTCGTTGAGCAAAAACTTTTTTATTATTTTTTATTAAATATTTTTAAAATTAATGTTGGCAGTTGGTCAATGTCGGAGCTCCGTCCGCATTCCGGTGACGGTGCTTGCTGGATTATATTAATATTTCTAATAAAAAAATTGATATTAAGTCATTTTTATAAATATATGCTTTAAATAATTAATATAAATTTTATTTTTTGTTTGCAATAATAATTCTTTTTCCTTTTAGAAAAACAATATTTTATTTCTAGTAAAAATATTTATGCTTTTTATAATAAGAAAATATGTAAAAATAGAAAAATTATATTGTTCTCGATTTTGTCACTAGAAAAATTAAATTTGCTTAATTTCAATAACAATATAAATAAAAATTAGTGATTCTTGTAGAATGAGTTGGATTCATCCATATTATTAAGTGGATGTGGATTAAATCTAATTTGTTAACAATTTTGTTGTGTGTAATTTTTTTAGTTAAAGTGATTTTTTTAGTGAGTAAACCTTGAGGAAAGATTACACATTTCAGCTATATTAATATCTCTATGAGGATGATTTCTCATCCCACCCCCCGTCATTCTTTTTCACCCCCCAGAAATCCAACTTTATCCTTGATTTTACCTCCAAAAAGTTCGGTACACGCGTACTGAACTTTTTCGATATTGAAAAATAGGTGTTTTACATCGTTAAAAAGTTCAGTACGCGTGTACTGAACTTTTTTTCAAGGGTTAAAAATGAAAACCCAGGGGGTGAAAAAGAAAGCTGGGGGGTGGGGAAAGAAATCTTCCTCTATGAGACCCATTCTATACCTCTTTCACTCAGACTGATGATCTTGTTGTCCGAGTAAAGAAGGATATTGAAACGGACTTTCCATAATGATATAGCTACAGCCTACGAATTAAATCACAGGTCTCAATTGCATAAAAGGTCGTATCTAGACACAAATATTTAAACACACATACATAAATAAATAAATAAAAAAAAAAATTTTCACATTAATCAATATCACTTTAACATTTTTCTCTTTAATTTTTTTTAACTTTTTGTAAGAGGGCCTAAGAAATAAATATTTGGGTTTGTACCCATATTAGCATTTCTCCCCAATCACATTCATCATAGATGCATTATATACAAGAAAAATACGTAAATGGTCAAATGTATTTAGAGCCACTATTTGATCACACTCACATAAAAATTTATATAGTTTTATTATTTCACATATACACACTATTTTATTATTTTCTCTTTTTATCTTTTATCAATTATGTATTTGGACTAATATTTTGACCAAAATCTTATGCCGACTTTTTCCGTGCATAATTTTCACCTCATGAATTCCCATCTTCGTAGCTCAAACAACAAGATCAGTATGCGTTGTAGCATAATTGAAGCAAAACAATACAATTGTTGAAGCATAATGATTGACATAATAAGAGAAGCAGCAATATATACCCAAAAGGGTCACCAACAAGAAGAAAAGCAACATGAGAAAGTTGAGCAAGAATATGGAATTTAGCGTATAGCTTTTCGAGGTTGAAGAGGCCGTGTGAGGAGTCAAGGAGAGACCAACAATGAGAAGTGAAGTGTATGCCTCCATGTAAACCTATTTTGCATTTTTGAATAGCTAGCTATTAAACTTTCACTGTGATATCTTTCTAGTCGCATAACCCAAAACTAGCATATTTTCTGCGACAACGCCCCGTGCTCATTCTTCCTCATAAACCTTACATAGGGAGATGATGGCGCACACGAACGACGGAACAAGGATGGGAGTTGACAGCGGCGAACAGTCCTAAACAGGCACAAGGGAGGACAAAGTAAAAGGTACTTTCGATTATTGGATTTTTTTTCCTGAATGTTATAAGGCCAATAGTTGAGAAATGGCGAGTTGCAAGTTTAGCATGTGAAATTCTCATCCCACCATACACACATCTCGGTGTAAATTTTGGTTAAATATGTTATTTGACTAGGTCAAATTTTAATTGATTTGGGTTGAATGTAAAACTTGTAATTTTTTATGTCTCATTCAAATAACTCAATCAAGCTATGAGCGGATTGGCTTAAGTAGGGTTGATTGTACCGATCATTGGATATAATGTTCTAAAATATTCTCAAGGATCCTCTCCATTTTTTGAACCAAACCACGTTAGTTTTTAATTGGTTCGGTTCGGTTTTGAATCCGAACCACAACCATTGACTTCATCATAACTTCTCTCGTCAATTTCACATCAAATTCATTATAATCTTCGTTTGTCAATTCATATTCAGACGTCAGCTTATTCTCCTTCTATATCACTCAACACATTTACCAAGCCTTTGTAATTCACATACCATACACAGTACAATCTCTATCTATGCCAACAGATATAATTCTAAGCTCAATCAAATAGACGGCTTAAACCTATCTACTTTTTAAACTCAATTACAACCAAAATATAACATGAATTCAAACAAGTGGGAGTAATGGAGTAAATAAACATGCCATTTTGTAGAGGAATGTGAATTGCAAACAAAGACGACGAATATGACAGAGCAAAGATGGTAGAGTTTTGGATTGGAAAAGATTTGATTTGTGGTGTGGGTCATTGCCGGTGGTGGTTTCTAGGTCGTCAACGATCTAATGGTTGTGTGGCACTGATGACGGGTGTAAAGGTGACCTTGTCTTTATTGCGAAGATTTTTTGCGATTATTTGCAAGCCTAACCCACACTAACAACACATGCACAATAACAACAAATAATCGCAAAAAATTCGGCAGAGTTTTCTTTTTTTGACATTTCCAAAATATATCTATTAAATGAGAACAATTAACAACCAGATTTTGTCCAACTTAATTTTCATAATACAGAGTATAGCCGCAGTATCACATACTAACGCAAAACACATAATGAAAACAGCAAGCACAGCACAATTAAGGCAATGTATAAGCTATCATACAAAATGTCTAACACCAATCAATGGTAAAGTAGCTTAGTTCAAGTAACAGGGCCTGACAAAATCATGGTTAAATCATCAAGCTGGCCCTTTTCAGAAAATTGTGACAAGGTTCAGGAGATGAGGGTACTCATACCATCCAAACAGCTCAAGTGTTGCCCCAAAGCAATATCCTCTAAGATGGCACTGCACATGGTTGAAACTAAGTCAGAAGAGACCAACAGCCAAATGCAGAACATATGTAGAATTAACAAAATAGTGCTTCAAACTAATTATGCAACTTGGCCCGCAATTATTTTAGCGAGTCAGAATTTTCTCATTCAAGAAAATTTGGGAACCAAAATACCTTATTATATTTAAGGGGATAAAAGTGCAATATTTTGTAAATATTGAATAATTTGCCAAGATTTAAAGGACAGAAAATGATTGGTAGTTCTTAACTCTAAAGTACAAAAGAAAAAAATGGCATTTCCATAACATCGTGAATCATAAGCATGTGCAACTAAGAAAACTAATACTGTATTTGGAAACACAAAATATAACAATTAGGTTTCAGAAACAGAAACCATTTACAGGAATTGAAATCAATGAATGAAAAAACACTCACTGTAGGTAGAGGTATCAATCTGCTCGGGAAGCTGCTTTATATCTATTTCAAACCTTGATTGAACCTGCAAATCACACCAAACAAGATTAGAAGTGATAATAGACAATAAAATATTGACAACAAAGTTAGTCGCTTACATTATTGAGAACATCAACATCACTAGAACAAGAAACAAATGTGATTGCAAGGCCTTTGGTACCAAATCTTCCAGCTCGGCCAACCTGAATATCCCTCCAAAAGAGTCAGACTACTTTTTTTTTAGTAACAATAGGACATTCTATTCGTGGGAACAATAAAGAAGCGTATGAATATACCCTGTGCAAGTATGTGTCTGCAGAATCAGGCATGTCATAATTTATAACAATGTTGACACGTTCAATGTCAATCCCTCTGCCAACCAAATCTGTTGCAACAAGAATCCTTGAATGCCCCTCCTTAAAACCTCTATAACGCTTTAACCTACAAATATAAATTTGTTCTTTCAAATCAAAAGTGGTCTTTGCTAATGCACTAGTACATTGAAAACCCTCATACCTCAGTCATGTCATGGCATTAACAATTAACAAATATCTTATATTCAAAAATCTCACACAAGTGCTATTTCCTTTTATTTTGTTATATAAACCTAGATACAATTAATGAGCTAGTGGTAAATTTTACATATAAGAATTCCAATACACTTCTCTGACATCCACTATATTGTGCGCTACAGATTTAGTGAAGGTCAATACATCTCTCTAACATCCACACAAAATCACCAAAAAATTTGAAAAAAAAAACATAACAAAACAAACAAATTTGGCCATTTGGATTGCGGTACATGATTAAAAAGAATTCCATAGCATCCACCGACATCTAATAAAACAAACCTTTCTTCTTGGGACATGCCAGAGTGAATGCATATTGATGGAAAATTGCACTCAATAAGTAGTCTGTCCAGCTCAGCTGCTCTACTGACACTTTTCACAAAGATAACAACTTGGTTGAAGTCTAGCGCATCAAGAAGATCATTCAACTTGCGGTTTTTCTCCTCCTCTTTCAGTTTGATGTAGTGCTGCCAAGACAGAGAATGTAAGTGGTATAGTAAGACATATTAAGAGGGAAAATTTTATAAAGATATAAGCAAATAATTTGCAAAAAGCCTACCTGCACAAGTCCATGAAGGGTTAACTTGGCTTCATCATCAACATAAATTTCCATAGGCTGAAAGGAACAAATTTGTCAATAAATCATGTTAGGGTCCATCCTCAAGCTAATCAAATCCACAACGAAATGAATGATGAATGCAGATCCCTTGAATCACAGTTTTTTTCCATTTGTGTTTGTCTCCTTGTCCGCCAAGCAAGTGCGCAGACATTGGACACTTGCACCAAAGAAAAATGGCAGCAACAAACCCAAAAGACCCCAAAATAATCCTCACCCCTCCTCGTCAAAGGAAAAGAACACCAAACACAGTGGAAAGCCCATATCCAACACTAGCATATATTAGAGACAAAACAAACTTCCAACATGAACAGAAAGAGAAAAGACAAAAGTACATAACACCGGGACTGTTCATGGTTCGGCTCAAGAAGACAACTAAACCATACTACAGTTCAGGAAAACCAAACCATAATAGTTCGGCCTGAACCAATGTTACAGTTCGGTGAACCAGTTCTTCATTTTCCCAAATTGTTACTTTTGTGAACCATTCCTTCTCTTTATTAGCCTAGTCTCCAATTTTTTAAATTTTCTTAACACAATGACATGAGTTTGCTTCTGTAAAATAATTTTCATATATATGACATCTCAAAAAACATCTTGATTCTTGATATAGGGAAGATAATGGTATTGTTATCATGATTTTGAACTTGCCATGTATTATCCACCTGTTGCAATTTGAACATCTAGTTGTTGTCAAACAATTGCAGGTGCAAAAGTGTCCTTCACTGCTTGGAATGCGATTGATATACATACACACTGCTCGGAATATCCTATGTATATCACTTTCACCGTGTCAGTGTCAGGAACCTTCTTAATTCTCCTCTTCCAAACAAATTGTGACTCATGACAGTGAGATTCTTCAGTTTGTGACTGAAATCGCAAATGGTTTAGGGATTTAGGTCCTTCAATTCGTGATTGAACTAGCAACGATTTAGGGGTTTAGGGTTCTTCAGTTTGTGAGGGGACTGAGGGTTCATATAGTTCTCATGTATGAAACTGAACATTAGAATAACTGAATTGTGAGGGGATTCTTATCGGTTCAGTTATTTGGAGTTCGACTCTGGTTAGTAAACTGTATGTGAAATATAGGTTTGGTTCTTAAACTTTTAACATAGGTTCGGTTAGTTCCAGTGCAGTTTGGTTCAGTGGTTTTTTTGAACAGGCCTAAACCCCACAGTCAGGAGCATTACTAAAAAAAACCACCCACATCCTCCACTCCAATCCAGTGTCAACGATGCTACACCTCACCGGCTGGTTGTTTAGTAAAAATTGGACAAATGAAAATGCAGTGCATAAACAGAAACCCTATCAGAAGTAAAGATTGATGAAACCACATCATTTGAGACAACTAAAAACGTCCCGGAGAATTTGGGCAGTATGAAAAAGAGACTTCAAATTCAAGGTACGGCCATGAGAGACATTACATCTTGCATAAATTTTTTGCAGACTGGACGGATTTCCTTGCTGAGTGTTGCTGAAAACATCATAACTTGCTTATCATGGGGAGTCAACTTGAAAATGTCTTGAACGTCTTTCCTCATGTCTGCAGAAAGTATTAAAAGAATAATAACGACTGTGCAGAATATAAGAGAATCCAGCTGTAATATTTAACTTAACAGAATGACTATTCGGCGCATACCAAGTGATTCGAGCATCTTGTCACATTCATCTAAAACAAAATGCCTAACATTCTTCAAAGAAAGATTCTTCTCCCTAGCCAATGCAAGTATTCTTCCAGGCGTTCCAACAACAATCTGAGGGCACTCATTTTTCAATAGATCCTTGTGAACTTTGATATTGACCCCGCCATAAAAGACAGCAACCTTCAGATCAGGTAAGTAGGTACTAAACCTCTCAAACTCGTGGCATATCTGAAAAGAAAAAGGTTGCACATCTTAAATCAAAAGATTCTAGTATGACGAATTCCATAACTTTCTTAGACCAAGTACCCAATAAATAAATACCTGGTAAGCTAGTTCTCTTGTATGACACAGAACAAGTGCAGAAACTTGGCCTGGAACAGGATCAATCTGCTGCAAAGTTGAGAGAACAAAGACAGCAGTCTTTCCCATTCCAGATTTAGCTTGACAAATCACATCCATTCCAAGGATTGCTTGAGGTATGCACTCATGTTGCACTGATGATGAAGCAAAGAAAAAAGGTCCGAAGGAACCAGCGGTAAGTAAAATAAACCATTCTGATGCTTTTAATTTGATTTGATAGTGTTACCAAAGCATGTTAGTTCTCCAGAACATGATTGCAATAGACATATTACCTGTAAATAAATGTTAAACAAAGGTGAGAGTTCAGTTAAATTTTCATTTCTATGAATTAACAGCATAGCATATTAGCATTCAATAACACTACATAAGAATAGATGGATGAAAAAACAGCCAGGCGTACAAAATGTACATAGTAAACTATTCTGCTAAAAACCTCCAAAATAAAAAATTCGAAAAGATAAAATGAAAGAGAAGGACTAAGGGCAAAGGGAATGAAAAATCAATAATTTATAAGCTAAAACCAGAATAATTCAACATAATAGATCATTTAAATAACCATTAAGTTTGTTAATACACATTAACCATCGCATTATCTGCGGCTTACATAAAGAGTAAACAGACATAATCATACTTTTAGTTCTTCTATGATATGTATGTGAGGTGTTATTTCAATTCTTCAACAAACTTTTGAATGAATCAAGTCCTCAAATTTTATAATTAAGTCCCACCACCACATAGGTATTCTTTTAAAAGTTCACATAAACAAAAACAACAATTTTATCTTCAAACCCTAATCACACCAGCTAAAACTACAATTAAAAGTTCATCAAAATTTGCAACTTAGGCCCTGTTTGTGAAGTTAGCTTATAAAAATAAAGTTTTGATTGGTGAGAACTTATAAATTAACATGAAACCTTATTTATTTGCATAAGTTGTTTTCTATAAGCTCAAAAATAAGCTAATCCAAACAAGCCCTTAATCAACTTCCCAAAATCATTTCATATCCCACATTCATCAGTAAAATGACAGGACCACAGTTGATTAATCATTAAATATGGACCTTTAAACTTGAAAAATATAAAGATCCAAATTGCAAAGTGTACAGTTAAAGTGAGTACATAAATAAACAAAGATAGGTTTAATTTAACAATTTACCTTCAGATGGATGTTCGAATCCGGAATCGACGATAGCCCGAAGAAGCTCTGGTTTGAGAAGAAAGTCTCTAAATCCTGAACTGTGGATTCCAACATAGCCCCTGCAATAAAAAAAAAACAAAAAAAATATATTAACTACATAGAAAACATCATGGATCTATGTCCTGGAACTGGTACAGTACTAAAAGAGTAACAAATCTCGCATGAAACATGAGACAACAGGCTTACTTCTTGGTAGCTTCACCGTTGACTTTAGCACCGTTGGTGTCGGGTGCTTTGTCTTCTTCCTCTTCGTAGTCGAGAAGCTCTTCCTCGTAAGCTTCGTCCTTTGTTTCTGCCATTAGCTGCGATTAAAAGTGATAATTGAATCAATAATTGGAGTAAATTAACAAACAGAAATCTAATCAATTGAAGAAAAAAATAGTATTTTAGGGTTTTAGCAGAAGGTGGAAGTACCTGCTGCGAAATGAAGGTTTTGATTTGGGGGATTAGGGTTAGGGTTTGGTGAGAGTCTGCAACGTAAATTTGTTAGATGAAAAATAATTTGGGGAAAATAAACTTCCGCGATAAAGAAATTAGTAACGGTGTCGGGGCCGTGAGTGAACAGCCAGCGATGATAAATTGATAATTCTGAAATACGTTTATGGATAGAAGCTTTATATTATGTCACCACCACCGCCATCTTTTTATTTATTTTTTTTCATATTATTATTTTATTTTATTTTTATAAAAAAAATTTAGGACGAGGGGATGGTGCTCCAGTCCAAGGCAGGGAAGACCTTAGGGTTCAAAGAGCACTTACAAAGGTAATTACATTTATCTCCCTCTAAAGACACTAGCGGGGCTCGAACTCGGGACCTCTCAAATTCAAGACCTGTCTTTTTACCACTAGACCAAGCCTTTGGAGGTTCATATTATTATTATTATTATATTTGTTTAATTTAATTGTAATTTTGATCTCTTATTTTTTACTACTATTTTGCATTTTATTTTATTTTTTGACAAAACTATTTTGCATATTTAGTCTCTATTTAATCGCCATTTTAAAATTGGTTAGTTTTGGTCTTCATCATGATTTTGAAAAGAAAAAAAATTGGTGATGTTTGTGTTTTAAATGATGATGTATATAAAACAATGATAAAAAGTAGGGGTGTACGCGGGTTAGGTTAGACTGAATTTCGCCTAATTCACTACCCAATCCGTTTAATATTCATTGGGTTGGACTTATTGACAAATTCGCATTTTCATTATCGAATCTGAACCGAACCAACCCAATTGTGGACGGGTTGGATTGGATTGGGTTCGCGGGTTGTTCATAAACTTAAAAATACATTTTTTATAGAAAAAAATACATTTTTTTAAAACTTCTAAAAAAACCTATAATACAATTTTACACTATTGTGATACATTTCTAGCACTTAAATGGAATAAAACACACTCGTTTAACTTCAAATAAAAATTTATCCATAATCATTAATAAGAGTACCAAATTCTCACATCACACATCATTTTCATTAGATCAATAATTTGAAAATGATATTTAGCAACAAAAACAAAATGCGAAATACATATAAGTTCCAATATACGGTAGCAACAAGCTAAATAAATTCAAGCAGTAAATAAATTACATAAATTCGACAAACAAAGTGTACAGTGTTGTGCGACAATATATTTCAAATTTGCATTCAATGATCGGGTTGGGTTTGCGGGTAGACGGGTTCGAAAATTCAAATCCAATATCCGAACCGATTACTTAAGAGTTTGGCAGGTTGGGTCGGGTTCTACCCGCAAATGAATGGGTTCGGGTAAATAACATATTGGATTGGCGGGTTCACGGATTGACCCGTACCCATAAACACCCCTAATAAAAAGTATCAATATCAATGAAATTGATTTAAAAACTTCATTTAAAACATGACGTACCATCATATTTTAGATTACTCTCAAATTTTAAAACAGTATAACCAAATATGCAAAATAAGTTGTCCTTTGTCAAAAAATAAATAAATAAGTTATCCAAATTATCATGGTTTCCCTCCTTCTCAATGACAATACAAATGCAATGCAGATGCCTCCTTTTCAATGCAGTGCAATAAGGTTGGCATTGAAATGTGTATACGTGATGATCAAGGTCGATTCGTGCTTGCCAAGATTGAATAGATAGCTCCTTGCATTGATATTGGAATGGGTGAAGCTTTAGGTCTACTTAGTGTTCTTCGATGGGTTAATGACCTTCATTTTCGTAATATGAACTTTGAAACGGATTCTAATATAGTGGCGTATTGTCTCTATAGCGATACTGCGAATGTCTTTGAGTTAGGTGCTATAATTAGTAGCTTGTTAAAAAAAAGTGCTATAATTAGTAATTGTAGTCTTTGTAGACGTATTATAGCTACAAATCTTATGAACTGTTATGTTAAGTTCATTAGAAGACAAACAAATGAGTTTGTTCATTCTCTTGTTAGAATGATCCCATTGTAAGTTAGTTTCCATATTTTTAGCGATATTCCAACGTGTATCCAAACTATTATTAGTGAAATGCATTAAGTTTTACCAATCGTTAGTTGGTTCAGTGGTGATTGGCGCTGAACTTGGTAGGGAGGACCACGGTTCGATCCCCCGCAACTGCGATCGGGAGGGGGCTGGAACCACTTGATGCCAGAACCGACCTCCGAACCAGATTCAACTGGTGGTGAAAACCGAAAAAAGAAATGCATTAAGTTTTTTACTGTAAAAAAAAAGTTATCCAAAAATGCAATTAAACTTTATTTTATTTTCTGTTGATAAAAAATATAGAACGAGAGGGTTGGTGTCATATAGTTCAACATAAGTTTAAGTTACCGAATAATTTATTTTTTTACTTAAGAATAACTTAAATCTCTTAACACACTTATAAGTTTTTTTTTTTCCTTTGTAATGAATATCATTTATATCTTAGTATTTTTCGATTATTTTAAATTTGTTTTTAATAGTCTTATTAAGTGTAGATGTAATGTTTTTTAGATAAAAAAAAAAATGTGTCTTTTAGGTGAAAAAAATGAAACAAGATTTATGATTAATCGCAACAATATAATGATCATCTGAATTTTTTTAGCTTTGTGAAAAACACTTGGGAGAGCTTGGCTATTCAAAGTAAAAAAGCTTTCATTATCAAATATACTTTCTGTATTAAAATATAAGAAAAAATAAAAAATTGATCAAACAAAGTTAATATATATATATATATATATATATATATATATATATATATATATATATATAGATATATAAAATTACTAATTTTTTGTTATATTTTCTTACGAAGGGAGTAAAAACTTACCCCAAAAAAAACATAACTGTTAAATTACTAAAAATATTTGACTTTAAGTAAATATATCCACTTCAATTCAATAGACCCCATAAAGAAAAAGTCTAGTTATGTAAAAAAAAAAAAAAAAAAAAAAGTCTAGTTAAAAAATTATACAAATGAAATGATAATATGAATATTGATATAAAAAAAAAAGAAAAAGAAATGATAATATGAATATCTGATTGATTGACAATGTGGCTTTGAAAGCGGGCCCGATGGATCAATGGATAAAAAGTGAAGACAAAAATGAACTTGATTGATTCTTATCTTAGAACAAAAATATCTTATCTAACCAATAATAATATCTCAATCATCCATTCTTCCCTACTGTCCAATGTTCTTTAACAACAGAATATCTAATTCCAATTCTTAGAACTTGATTCTTATTATTATCCTTTTAATTTTTTCAATGGTCTCTGCTTTATGTCTAACCCCTTCATGTCTTGGTACTAAGATTTTTTGTGTTCAAAATTCAGAATGTTTAGGTATCAACATAGAGACCAATACCAATCCAAGACATTTGAGGGTCAATTATGTGTTCCAAGCCTCTCCCCAACATAAATATTGCCTTATCACCACAAAGGTAAACTTATGGTCATAAACTTTTATACTATAATGTAAAATAATAGTTGGCTATATTTGTATTTTATTTTGTTAGACGAAGCGACAATCACTACCAGAAACTCACACACACACAGCTGCCAAGTCTTACGTTCGAACCCGAGTGAAGGTGTCTAGCCTAACAATATTTGCATTTCATTGTTAGCTATTGTTGTATTAAGGTTTTTTTTTTTGAATGGCATTGTTGTATTAAGGTACTAGTAATTAAGAAGCTTTTGTTTACTTATGCAGGCTTCAAATGGCAACCAACAAGACACAAAACCAAATAGTGTCATTTGTGCTGACTGTGATGGAAATGGTAAGATGTTGTCTGATTTTACCTAGATAGCAAGTAACTAATAAATTTTAGTTCTGATTTTAAAATTGAGGCTCATGAAGGCGAAAACAGGAGAAAATACACATCTACAATATGAAAGTTTACTTATATTTTGTGTGATTCACAGGAGCTGTTCTATGCTCTCAATGCAAAGGTAGTGGAGTGAACTCTGTTGATATTTTTAATGGACAGTTTAAAGCTGGTGCCTCCTGTTGGCTTTGCGGGTACCTAACTAACTTATCGACATGTCATAAGCCGTTGTTTTCATTTTTTAACCTACAATGTGCTTTATAATATTCTTTTTTAACTTCAGAGGTAGGAAGGAGATGTTATGTGGGAATTGCAATGGAGCTGGTTTTTGTGGTGGCTTCTTGAGCACTGGTGATCAGTAGCAAGGGAGAGATTAACGATTGCCGGAAAATTCAGTACATATTGTTGCTTCAAATACTTTTCACTTGTAGCCATAGTGGTTACTAAAAAAACAAACAAAAATATGCAGTAAACAGTTACCGCGTGCCTTTTGTTCAATTCATATATCAAATATTCATCAATTATTACAAACTTTATAGAGCCTTAATTTCCTACTATGGACTACTAGTACATTTTTATTTAGTTATCATCTATAATAGTATAAATATTCAGCTGATCATAATTCACAGCCATAATTGATGCTAAATAGTAATATGTATCTCTTTATAAAGACTTTTAGTTCATCTGATTTTGAGTAGGAGGAGTAGCTTCAGATTCAGAATGCATGTAATGGAACATGCTACCTTTTCCTTTTTTCTCCACAAGCTTCGCCCGATCTTTTAGATTTTACCTCTTGCTTCTGCAAAATCTCTGCATACGCGAGCTGCAAAAAGATTATGCATACATGAGTAGTTTTCAATTTCAATCACCTTGCAAATTGATAGAACTAAATCAACAACTTAATTAAGCGCTTATAGCATAAGCGCTTATCATCTCATCTAACTACTTATATATAAAGTCAAATTGTATTCATATAAGCTATTTTTGTAAGATATCCTACATATAGTTTGTGGAGAAAAACTGAAAACAACTTATGGACATGGCATAAGCCGTTTCTATGAGCTATATCTCCAACGGTCTTGCAAGTACATAGATAATTCAGGCAGATCCTAAATGCTTACCATTGAGCTTCGACCCCGAATTTCTTCTAAGGTATGCAATGCTGATAAAGTTAATTTGATGAAAACATTCTCCATATTTTCAATTTCAGCAAGTTCTTTAGGAACCTGCATTAACTTCTCTTTATTTTCATCCTCAATCACATTAGAGCCACTTCCATCTTCATCATTTTCCTCACTAGTTGATGTGCAAGGGTAAGAAGGCTCATCATTGTTGGTGAAAAAAATATTTAGTATCACCACACACTCCTTAATAAGGCTATTAAGCACATCGGTTTCGAAAAAGGGCTGGTTCAGCACCTCTTGAATAAAAGGCAAGCGAAGCAGCGCACCGGTTCGCTTATCATGTTTCTTTATAATTTTCACTAAACCTGCATAAACATCCACCATATATAATCTAATAAGTTTATATTTCAAAATGAATTAAAAAAACAACCAAGTCAATAGTTTCATTATTCATGCATATATGAGATGTTAGATTAGAATTTAGATCATGCCTGTGTAGTTAAGTGCACTATAATTCATTAACAAAACCATCTCTCCATGGAAATCCACTATTTCTCTCCCTAATGACATCAACTCCACATCTGAATAATCCATGGCTCTGTCAACTCTATCTTGCAACAACTGCATAAAGAAAAATGTGAAAAATACAACCGACGATGTCAGGGCCGAACCGATACATATTGAGGTCTAAGACGAATTTAAAAATAAAGCTACCTTCCATTTGATGATGTATTCTTCTTCCTTGTTAACAAAGAAAGTGTTGAACTTATTAATCTCGACCGCCAATAGGAAAAGAAAATTGTTGACCTGGTAAGCTTCCAATTTCGCCGGGGTGTGACCATCTTTAGGACACATAATCTTCAGCTGTTTCTTTAAGTTTTTGTAAGACAAAAACTGGTCGCGCCATTCGGGCAGCGTCTGCTCGATCTGGCTCTTCAAGATCTTCCAGAACTTCATTGCAATGTTAAGGTTTTTTTCCTCACTTTTTTGCACAAGAGAATGATCAAAGGGAGTGTCCAAATGGAGATGAGTGAAGTGTATTTAAGCTGAATAAATTATTAACCAATAACCTTCTATGTTCAACAAACAACATTGGTTTCGCCGGTTTTAAATGTATAATAATAATAATATAGTACTGGTATATGAGAGTATAATTCTAGTATATGTTACTTTTCTTGTCTTGTTGATGAAGAATATTCTCTTAGGACAATCTAGTGCTACTCCATGGTGCTTGGATATTGGCCTAGTCATAGAAGGCACCGTAATGAATAATAGTAATATGCCCTTGGAATTGTCAAGGAGCTATATATTTGGAGTTTGGACTCATTATCTAAAAAAGAAGAATATTACAATTTGAAAAGTGTTGGATTGATATATAGAATATGCAATGGCACCTTATTGATAGTGGACAAGAAAAGGAGAAATAAAGTGAATTGTTTAATGTAACTCAACCAATTGGGAGTGTATCCTTGTTCTATACAAAATACTACTAGTTATTTTTAATTTTTATGACCTAAATATATAAGGCAAAATACATTCAAGTAAGATTGAGATGCAACAACCTCTAATTAGATTATGAGCAATCTCGTTGACTTGTCTTTTTATGCGATGCTTTGTTAAAAAGAAGAGAGAAAAAATTTCATAATCTAAAACTGATCTCACGTGATCAGAGTCGATCAAGTCCAGTGTGTTGTATTGTTGCTCCGCCCCATTCCGGTGAATGAGAGGGGGGTTGTGTACCTGCAGGAGGTGCTTCGACGCTCAAGTTAGATATGAGTGTAAAACAAATGTTTCCAGAGGGTAAGAATAGTGTCGCGACTCCTGTGAATGAGGATGTTTATATAGTCCCCACCACTAGGCCAAGACCTTTGATGATGTCATCAATAAATGCTCATCATTCTGATGTCGGACGTTACGATTCGCAAGAAATTTGCTCGTTGACTGTTGTCTTCGTATGATTGGGCCTCGTCCTTGTTGGACCTTGCTCGATGAAGGGGAAAGTCCATTTTTGCCTAGCATATTGGGCTTTCGAGCCCAGTCCAAAACAAAAATAATAGCTCCAAATTCATTTACTCGTTGTATTCCAATGTATGCTATAGAAAATCATGAAACAACTAATATTAGTAGTTCGTAATTAGTATTATTAGTTTTTGTTGAAGGTGAGAATCAAACTTCTAATCTCCTCATCTTCACTTTCTAACAGATCCACTTTCGACCACCATGACTATAGTTACATTCCAACATAGATCCACATCATTTAAAAAGTTTCCTAGCTTTTATCTTTAGCACTAACCCCATTTTAATTCTGAAAACATTCTTGGCGATTGTTTTCAAATATTAATATAGTGTTTTTTAATTAATTTCAAAAATATCATTGACTATTTTAATTTTTTTATATAGAGATCATTTTAGATTTTTATTTTTTTTTATTATCAATTAGTCTAGTTGCTAGAAATATCACTTTTAAGGTGATAATTGTTAGTCGTTAGTTTATTTACAATATTGTTAGCTTTTTCTCCTTGCCAAGACTTGAACCCTGTACCTCAAACTCCTTAACTCTTAACTCAATCAGCTTAACTAGTTGAGCTATCTATCCCACTCCGTGAGTAAGTGGAGTTTGAACCTGAATTATTACATTATAGTTCAATATTTCAACTAAATGAGTTAAACTCACGAGTACAAACTATTTCAGGATTTAACCATTGTCTCATAGATGATTCAATTTTTTATTTATTTTTTGGTAAAAGGATGATTCAATTTTTGGATCTACTAGTATTATACAAAACACTGGTATATAGTGTGAAAATACTGTCACGAAAATTCACGATATACGCCTCACACTTATATAAATCGGGAGCATTGCTATTTAGTAAGAATTTTTTTACTCAAGAAACGCAAGAATCAACACGTGTCAAAATCTTAAAAAATGATGTCATTTAATCTCGTGAAAATCATGGATAGTTGTGACTGTAAACAATGATAAAAATTTATTCTTATAATTATTCTCCATAAATTTTGTTGCAAAAAAGTTTTTCCCATAAACTGGTTTCCATTTTTTTCACTCAATGACAATGTATTATATATACTCACACCGTAATGGATCAATTTCTTTCTCTTTGAATAATGGACCAAATTCTAAAAAATAAATAAAATCAAGTGGTCTGCAGATCGTTGTTACTTTTGTGGAAGCGGTGATGAAACACATAATAAAGTGGATTAATTAGGATGTGTTGCAATCGGAAAATATTTTTTTATTATTTTATTTATGGTTAAATAATCTAATAGATAGAATGAGATAAATTTTTTCTGTGAGTTTAATTTAGTTGGCAGAAACATTGCATTTTATATACAGAACATTGAAGTTCGAAATTTGGTTATTTCACGTATCTATCTTAAGAGTGAAATTTTTAACTACTGGATAATTTAACAAAATGAAAAATTTAAAAATTTCAGGTGAATAAACAACGTCCAACTTGAAATTTAAAATAAACATAAGATCAATTTGAAATCTAAAATAATATAAGAAACCAATTTGAAACTTAAAATTTGACGGAAAAGATTAATTAATGCAACAAAAAAAAAGATCAACTTGAAATTTTTAAAACATAAAAGATCAACTTAAAATAAACAGAAGAAACTAAAAATATAATTAAGCTAATATATATATAATATAATGGTATTGTATAGTGCCTACGCCCTATTACATAAACGCATTGCACACTAAAAAAGGTCGTTATTCCAAATTCGTGAACTTGTCATGAATTTTTTTTCGCGACATAAAGCATTTCCCTTTCCGATA